>OZ004708.1:68967043-69518646 GCA_963924515.1 Vespertilio murinus
GAGGGACAGAGAGTTGGAAACATTGATGAGAAAGAAACATCGACCAGCTGCCTCTTGCACACCCCCCACTGGGGATGTGCCCGCAACTAAGGTACATGCCCTTGACTGGAATTGAACCCGGGACCTTTCAGTCCGCAGGCCGACGCTCTATCCACTGAGCCAAACCAGTTTTGGCAAGACCCAATGATCTTTGACTGGTTAATGATTTGTGTTTTCCTTGGTCAAAATTGAAAGGTGGCGGTGGCTTAATAGCACATTTTCTGTGAATTTCAACGGAAAAACACTGGAGTTTCTACCTGGCTAAAAATAATTATCACCCCCGTATCATGTCATACATTTCTAGCTTTTAGATTCCTTTGGTTTATGGTACCCTATTTCTAACTAAAATATGTTTCTACAAATGATTTGTTCGTTGGAGAGGGGTCCATACTAGGCATTGAATATGGACGCTGCTTGGCTGAGTGGAGGATTCAGGAAAAGTCAGACCAATTGCTGCCTTATAAACTATAAACTCAGAGTGCCCTGTAAAGGTGCACACAGTGAGTGTTGTGTGAAAACAGAAGAAGCCTAGACACCAGGTGAGCGGCAAAATGAGAAAGTGAGATGCTAAAGTGGGCATAGCCACACCCAAACCACGCTCCTCACAACTGCCCCTCCAGCTGCAGGTCTGAGGGCCCCTTCCAGGTTTCTTATCTGCAATCACTACCTTTCAGGTTGATAAACAATTCAAAATAACAGTCTGGAAAGAGTTCAGACTTTTAATAAGCAATTCAAAGTCTTCCATTTCTTTCCATTTCACTTGGGATGCAGGGGATTCTGTTTTTGCTGCATGAGGAGGGAATCAGGGGCACAGGGAGAGGGACATGGGGGCAGTATGGAGGCCCGTAGGCCAAGGCTACATAGAAAGAAAGGAATGGCTTTATCAGGAGAATCCAGCCTTCACCTGGGTAACTGCAAGCTCTCTATTGATCTGGGTACTAAAGTTCAGAAAAGATGTCCTATGTCTTCAACACAGAAGGCGGAGCTCAGCCGCCTGCCTCAACTAAGATCAACTGTCCTCTACATGAAGTCCCTAAGGACCAGTGTCTCAGCCCCATGTGGATAGGAGCCATCCCCCCACCCCCAAGGATTCCAACGTGCTGCCCGTCTTGTGCATGTGCTTCTAGGTAAGAGCTGACCCTTGTTTTCACTCTTGGTTTTTGAGGAGAACTGGCAGGAAGCAGCAATAGCTTCATGGGAGTGATGGGGGGAGGGGGGACGCTCTTTTCACCACTAGAGACTGTGCAGCCAGCCCAAAATTGGCAAAAAGCACACATCTAGTTTCAAGAGCCAAACATTGATTTTAGAGAGAGGGGAAGGGAGGGAGGGAAGCAGGAAAAGAGAGAAACACCAACATGAGAAAGAAATGGTGCAATCCCCATAGGAGACTGAACCCACAACCTGGGGATGTGCCCTGCAATAGAATCGAACCCACAGCCTTTTGGTGTATGAGCCCGACATGCCAACCAACTGAGCCGCAATGGCCAGGGCTGGAGTTCTGTTATTTTAAAAGGTATACATTATAATCTCCTCTCTTTGCTTAACGAACACGTTAACTGTAAAATAAGAGGTCACATGATACCTTTCCCATTTTCTCACCCTCCCTGTGCAGTGTGGAACTGTCTTAAAAAATAAGTATTCTGATGTAAGATTTACATTGTGGTTTGTAACATGCTGGAGTTTTTTTTTTCTTTTTTTTACACAAGTCCTTTATGCCAGCTTTTAAATATAATTGAAAGCATGTTCTCAAAACTATTTAAGGCTTTACCCTAAAGTCCTCTTCTCCCTTTCAACTTATCACTGTGTCCTATGTAACATGATAATGTGTATATCTGACATATAAAATAGATGTGTTTAGCTCCTTAAAAAATGTTGTCTTCAGATAAGTCCAACTGCGGGTAAGTAGACACACCTTGTTCACACTCAGAAAGTGATTTAGAGCCACAAGAAACACAATGATATGGCAGTACTTTGAAACAGAGCTATCCTCAATTTTAAGAAACCTAATAAAAATAATAAAGGCATGAAATAAATGCATATAGGAAGGCCGGGGTGTGAAAAGCATCTTAGTAAGTTAATTTGGGAAAAATGATTACTCATCTGAGACAAAGTCCTTTTATTCTTTAAATGGCTCTACAAGTAAATACACTTACCTGCAGTTAAAAATATTACTACATTTGTGGATGTATGCTAAATAAAATTGTAATGAAAGAAAAATACTAGTATGCCAATTATTTGTCAGTATATACTTCAAACCCTACCATTTCAACAAATGAAGCTTCAAATACACGTTTATTTCTATCATTTCATTCAGAAGACATGTGAAGTGAAAGATACTGAAACTAAATTTCTATTTATTTGTTAAAAGCCTGACATATTGATTTTGATTTTTCATTTTTTTGCCCCAATATGTGCTAATGTAACAAAGAGACAAAATTTTCTTTTTCAAACCATTCATATCTTAAGAATTCTCCTTTACTATGTTTATCTCAAGTTCTCTCTTTTTTTTTTTTTTTAACAAGGCAGAGTACATAAAAACACACAGCATTTATTTGCTATTTTGCCAGTATTTTGTAATGGTGTTACAAAAAAAAAAAAATGTTACAGAGTTAACAGCTTCCTTCATTTAAAGGATCTCCCAGAAGTCAGTTTAAATTTTCCATAGCAAAATGTGGTGCTCAAATTTCATCTTCCAAATTCTTTTTCTTTCAAACTATCTATTGACAATGTGATTATTATAAACATACATTCTCTGAGGAAATTTTTTGATTGATAAAACTATAAAAGCTACATCACTTAGGAGGCGAGGCTCTGATTCAGATTAAAAAATTCTCTTTATAAGCACAGTTTCAATTTGCAGGAGGAATGACTCACCCTCTGACGGCATATTGTGTATTGAATGCTTAGCCATTCAGCCTGGGGCAGCTGGGGGTATATTAGAAAGGGTGGATTTTCTCATAAAAATATCAGGAGGTTTTATGGTCATTCCTACCCGCTATTCCAAAAACAAGAATCATTCCTATCTTATCCAAAAGATTTTTTTTTCCAGTTACGGGAAATCAAGTAAATATTAACCTTTAAATGTCTAGATTACAGTTCATTCAGAGAAAATCGCATATTCATTCTGGGCCAATAGAAAAGAAAAAAATAGTAATACTATTTATTTTCTATTGTGTATTTCCAGAGATGAAGTTAATAATTTTCCAGCTTCTTATTTTGAAAAATATCAAACTCACAGACATAGTTAAAAGAATAGAATGAATATCAACATATCTTAGATTCACCCTTTTCTAATATTTTGCCTCATTTGCCCTTGTGTTCCTCCTCTTTCTATATTGATATATTTTATGCTTATTCATTTGAAAGTTAATTACAGTCAGCATAACACTGCAACCCTAACTACTTCAGCACATATCCCCTAAGAACAAGAACCTTCTTTAACAAAACTACAATAACTCACCCAAGAAGTTTACTATCTAATGTATAGTTCCAATGCTTTATTTATTTTCCGATCCAGGATCCAGTCAAGAATTACACATTGTATTTAGTGAGCATATCTGTAGACTCCTTTAATCTGAAATGAGTTTCTAATAATCATGAACTCCACCTGAAAAACATGGCCTTTTATACTTAACTTAAAAAAATCTATAATCACTTTACTAGAAAAATAATTTCCAAATTATACTCACCTCAGCTGTCAGGAGGTAAAGAATAAGAGAAGCAAATTGGAAAGTAACCAGGTATTTAATTCATTCAGACCCATACATTAAGTTCAGTATGTTGAATTGAACCCAAAATTGAATTGATAGTCAGTCCCGTTCATGCAGGACAAAGTCACTGTGCTGGTGAAGATACAGTAGAGCTAGCCAAGAAAACAAATATTCACTCTGATTGGTACCTCACTGTGCAAACACTCGGCCCTTCCTTCTCACTGAAATCCTCCGTGTCATTTTACACAAGTATTTGAGCATACTCTTAGAGCATTTTTCTACGGCAATTACTGCTGAATACTAATACTTCTCTTCCACACAGTTAACATATTTTAAGAAAATCATCTTAAAGGGCAATAAGCTTACTGCTTACTATTCCCTTTAAAAGAAAAATCTACACTTTATTAGAAATGCAGTGCTAAAAATGTATCCAATGATGAATATTAAGATATTTCACATCTACATTTTCTGTGTCATACAGAGATGGGTGAAGAAAAGCACGTATCTTATTTTGGTACAACAAAATATTAATACATTTTTAGCATTTGTGAACAAATATGCCATCATCAATGCTTTTTTATAGCTAAATACATATATGACAACTATATCAATACATATATGACAACTATATTAATAAATGTACTCATTATTTTCCAAATTTTGTGTTATATATAAGAAATTTTTGGTTCACTTGAAATATAATTCATCAAAAAGAAAGGACTATTATGGGGATAGACAAGTAATGGTAATATCACTGTTTTTTTGTTTCTAATTTTTAGAGCTAGAAAGGATTTTAAAGTTTGGGGGTTTGTATTGCCACCTAGTGTCTAACTTTATAATGGTCCTGTGTTTGAACTTTATGATTAAATAGTTGTGCAGTTGGGAAAAAACTCTTTCAATCAAAGAATTTCTTAGTGTCTCTTTTTTAAAGTCAATTCATTTTTTATAAACTAGTATATCTATATAAATTATTACATCTATAAAAGTATTTTAAAACTCACATATTAAAGAGTAATACTTAAGATAATGATATATACATTGCACTTAATGTATATTTCATAAAATATACGTTACGCTTAACGTATATATAATGACATGCATTTGCATCCAAAATTGGTTTTATCGTTTTTTTGGATAAGTATAAATATTTAAAAGATAGAACCTAATAAGACAAAAATATTATCTGTCAAACTTATTCCATTGATATTAATTTACTTTAAAAATTACTACTGATTATTTTTCACATTTTAAATTTATTTCATATAAAACTAATTTAAATAACACATTTATGTGCTCTAGGCTTTTTCCACTTGATAATTAGGTTCTAATTTTAGAAATTGGGTAGTTTGTTGTACCACTGTGGAAACTGCTTCAATTTTTGCCCTTTAACTATCCAGCAGTTCACTGAAATAGGAAACCAATGGGGCAGATTTAACTGGCTTCAACAGTGCAATGAAAACGTTCCAGTAAAAAGTTACTGGAGATATGCCCCAATATCACTGTAATCTCACGATCCAATCCAACACATATTTGAATAGTCATATATGTTTCATCCTTTTCATGTTCTGGGCATAATGCAGTAACGTAGATTACACTGTCTGAGGAGTGATTTAAATCGTGGTTTTATTGGTCTGCAATGTGATTGTCAAAGCACAACTCCTTTCTTTTACCGGTATGAGTAGATATCGGCAGTTGGCACAGAAATGTTGTTTTTGCTATAATGGCCTGATAAAGATCAGGTATTAGTATTTGAGGTTTTGTTTTAAAGTCAAGTTGAATTTCTTAGCCATTAATTTTATCTGGTATGTGGCATGCCCGAGTGGTATAGTCAAGTGATAACCGCTCCTTCTTTGAATATAAACAGCAGAGCGTGGCTTTGGCAGGGTTTCAACAGTGGAAGACTTATCTGCTTGTAAAGTTCTCCTTCACGTACATGGTTACTCCATTTATATATATATTTTTTGTTAGTACAGAGAGCACTGTGGAATGAGGAGAAAAAAAGCAAGAGTAAACTTCAGAAGATTACATATATATGTGTGTAATCTTGCATTATTTTCCAATAATAACTTGACTCTCTAAATTATATCACATAAAAATGTGAGGCTTTGAAAATGTAAAATATGGATATTTATTTTCTTGAAACTAACCTGTAATAATATAAGCCATATATTTCATCACTTCATATTTTTATAAGGAGGACATAGTCCTCAGGGCTTATGGTCAGACCAACTTAACAAATAGTTACAAAATCAGGTCTGAGTTATTACTCCTTTGGTCATGAATGCCCATAATACCACTCAATGATTAAAATATGGCAACAGGATAAACTGGATGATTTTTTTAAATACATGTGCATGTGTGAAAAATAAACAGCAGAGAAATGAAAAATAGTTTTACCAAAAGGTGAAAGCTGAAGAACATTGCACCAATGTTAATTCTTCATACAAAAAGGGGAAAAGAAAATGCAAGCAAATATGCTTCAAGACACTTGAATAAGATACCTCAGCGAGGATTTCCTGGTGAGAATTATACCTAAAGCTGTTGTTTTCTCGGTTTTATTTAGTAACCAAACAACTAGTTTCTAAGTTTTCTTGATCTTTTGCCAACCTCCTAACACACATACCATGCAATCACAGACTTAGAAATGTCTCCTATGTGTCCCCAATCTCCCAAACAATATAAAAGATATTTTTCTTTCATCATTTCTTTCAAAGTTTGTATTTTCAGTCTTAAAGACCCATAAGGGACCAAACTCCTAGAAAGAGAACTTCTAGGCCAAAATACATCAAAGTGGAAAGTCCTTTGCTCTTTTAAAACTTTGATGAAACTGCTGGTAGAAGGGAATGAAGACTCAGAACTAAGAATCAGATGGGGTGGTCTAGGCCCTTTTCATGATAAATTTTTCCTGTTTCTTAAAGGATCATACTTATGGAAAGTAGTAATGGTAATTCATGTTTACTTCTCCTATTAGTGGGTGTACATGCCTCATATTATAACTGACATATGTTATAAATGCTGAGGAATGAAATTGAAATGAAGACAAAATGCAGATACCAAGTAGCTTTGGGGAGCTTCCATAACTATTTCAGGAGAACAGAATATTAGCAAGTTATTTCAGAATAATCAGTCAGGCATCAGTAAGTACAAATTCATTGTAACAATATTTTAAAATAACTAACTTTGGCTGATTGCCTCTGTGAAAATGCATTGAGGAGTACAAGACGTATAAGGCAGGTTCCTGAATTTGGGGAGACTGGACAGATAAAATTTTCCTGAAGTCAGCTGAGACCAGTTTGGCTCAGTGGATAGAGCGTCAGCTTGCGGACTGAATGGTCCCAGGTTCGATTCTGATCAAGGGCATGTACCTTAGTTGCGGGCACCTCCCCAGTAGGGGTGTGCAAGAGGCAGCTGATCGATGATTCTCTCTCATCGATATTTCTGGCTCTCTATCCTTCTCTCTTCCTCTCTGTAAAAAATCAATAAAATATATTTTTTAAAATTAATTAATTAATTAATTAAATTAAAATTTCCTGAAGACAGAGTACTGCAGAAATAAATATCAATTCACTAAAGCATTCCATATATGCTGATAGAGTTCAGAGGAAGGGGAAATGACAGTGGGAATAGCCATGGATGGGAAGGAGTGAGGGTCTACGATGCTGATCTTGTTGAGCCAGTAGGGTATGGACCAGTGAAAGTGAATAGGAGCATCATCAGTGCATGCAGGAGGAGCAGCCAGCCCAGAAGCTGGAGTCCAGAGGTGCGCTTGATTCCAGAGGTTGACTGACTACCCTAACCCATATGACTGAATTCTTTCTGTCTGAGAGATAGGAAGAGGTGTGAGGGAAAGAACGTGTTCAAGAAGGAGAATTTGTATTTATTGGCTATCTTCAAAACATCAGGCCTTATGCTAATTGCTTTACCCTTGACTCCATACACCATAATTTTGCACTCTAGCAAAAGAAATTTAAAAACCATACCAATAGCTATGGTATGGTATAAAAATGAGAGTTGTTTTATGAGAAGTATAACGTTAGGGAATTCCCAAGGATAGAGACACTACTCTAACTAGGGGAAATCGAGGAAGGCTTCAGAGTGAAGAAGGTGTGTTTGTTGGGTCTTGAAACTTGTGTAGACTAGAAAAGAAAAAAGAAAGATATATCGCCAAAACCGGTTTGGCTCAGTGGCAGAGCGTCGGTCTGCGGACTGAAGGGTCCCGGGTTTGATTCCAGTTAAGGGCATGTACATTGGTTGCGGGCACATCTCCGGTGAGGGGTGTGCAGAAGGCAGCTGGTCGATGTTTCTCTCTCATCAACGTTTCTAGCTCTCTATCTCTCTCCCTTCTTCCTCTCTGTAAAATATCAATAAAATATACTTTAAAAATAAAAAAAAAGATATATCAACAGAGGAAGATAGAGCCAGACTGTGTGGACTTTCAATATAACATATTTTAGTTGTACTCTGTGGGCAGTGAGAGGCACTAGAGCAGGGGTTCTCAACCTTTCTAATGTTGCAACCCTTTAATACAATTCCTTGTGTTGTGGTGACCCCCAACCATAAATTATTCCCGTTGCTGCTTCATAACTGTAATTTTGCTAATGTTATAAATCATAATGTAAATATCTGTGTTTTCCAACTGTCTTAGGCTCTACAGCAGCAGTTCTCAACCTGTGGGTCATTAGCAGGGTCACCTAAGACCATAGGCCTGCTGTCTGGCCATGCTCTGGCCATGCTGTATCTTTATGATACATATAATTTAAAAATATATCCCATATAATAAAAGGTTAATATGTAAATTGTCCCCTCGGGGGTGTGACTGCATGCTATGATGTGCACTGCCCACCAGGGGGCGACACAAAAAAGGAAGGCCCAGGCCAGCAGCCAGCAGCTGGGGGAAGGAGGCCTATATACTAGAGGCCCGATGCACAAAATTTGTGCACTAGGGGGTATCCCTCAGCACAGTCTGCACCTTCTCCAATCTGGGACCCTTTGGGGGATGTCTGACAGCCTTCTCACAATCTGGGACTGCTGCCTCACAACTGCCTGCCTGCCTGCCTGATTGCCCCTAACCATTTCTGCCTGCCAGCCTGATCACCCCCTAACTACTCCCCTGACAGCCTAATTGACGCCTAACTGCTCCTCTGCAGCCTGATTGCCCCAATTGCCTCCCTTGCTAGCCCAATTACCCCAAATGCCCTCCCCTGCAGGCCTGGTCTCCCCCAACTCCCCTCCCTTGCTGGCCTGGTTACCCCTAACTGCCCTCTCCTGCAGGCCTGATCACCCACAACTGCCCCCCCACCCCCCGCCAGCCTTCTTGTGGTGGCCATCTTTGACCACATGGGGGTGGCCATCTTGTGCAAGGTTGTCAATTTGCATATTAGCCTTTTAGCCTTTTATTATATAAGATATATATATATATATATATATATATATATATATATATATATATATATATGTTAGATGCAGTTCATAAAACCAGGTAGAGTGTTTATTTGGCTCTATCATTGGAGTAAATCTAAATTTATGTTATTCTGGAGAGACAACAGAGTGTCCTGGGATTTGGAACTCTAGATGGCTGGATTAGCATGCTAGTTCTGCCACATGCAACCTTAAGCATGTTATTTAACTTTCATTAAAATCAAGTTACTCATTAATAAATAGTGAAAATAATATTGATCTTCCAAAGTTATTCTAAGACCAAAAGAGAAAATGCAGGTAAGATATCCAGTGTAATGTGTGGTAGCTTGTAGGTGTTCATTGTGTTTTCTTCCTTTTTTTCTCTCTCTCATTTCCTATAGAAGGAAGATATTCATTTACTTGTTTAGTTCTCTTCTAAAATTGTGACACCTTAAATTATTTTACAAACTCTATAGCGCATATAGTAAATGCTGTTATTGAATAAATGACTTCTTCTGAACACACTATGCTCTGCTAAAGTACTCACCTACCTTACAAAATAGTATCATGATTATAATAATATTTACATACTACCTTATGGTTTACAAGGAACTTTCACATGTACTATATTGTACATTTGCCTCTACTGAATACCACTTTCTTATAACCAGTTCACAATTACTAGAAACAGTTCAAGAGGCTACAAATAACTTAGAGGAACATGGTCATTCTGAATTTAAAATGGAAAAGTAGTCATTATATTTAATACTTGTTGAGTACTCAGTAACTACATTATGCCCCTAGTACCTATTTATCTTATAACTGGAGGTTTGTGTGCATTTTAACTACCTCTGATTCTCCTTCCTCCAGCCCATCCCACCTCTGGTAACAATAAATTTGATCTCTTTCTCTGAGTTTGTTTTTTGTTGTTCTGTTTGTTTGTTTTTATATCCCACAGTGTTTGTCTTCCTCTCTCTGATTTACTTCACTTAGCAAATGGCCTCAAGTTCCATTGTATTGTCACAAATTGCTGGGTTTTCTTGTGTATGTGTGCTTTTTTATGGCTGAATAATATTTCATTGAGAATATACCACAACCTGTTCATAATTCACCCATTGGACACTTACATTGCTTTCATATCTTGGCTTTTATGAATTATGTCTCTAATTAACATGAGGGTGCAGATATCTTTCAACAGAGTGTTTTATTTCCCTTCCATAAATTTCCAGAAGTGGGATTGCTTGGACCATGTGGTAATCCTATTTTTAATTTTTTGAGGAATCTCCATGTTGTTTCATACTGGCTGTACTAGCTTACGATCCCACCAGCAGCGTATGAGGGTTCCCTTTTCTCCACATTCTCGCCAGCATGTATTATCTCTTGCCTGAATGATGGTGGTCATTCTAATGGGAGCCACCTAATTCTTTGGATTTATTGTTCTCATTTACATTTCAAGCATTTGGTCAAGGTCAGTATTCTTAATCCCACTCTGTAAATATTCTTTAGAAATGGTTAACTAACTCAACCAAGATGACACAATGGTGGAGCAATGAAAACCCATTGCGACCTAAGTCCAAATTAAAATTGTCTAAGCACTGTATTAAACTGCTACCCCACTCACAACAAGAAATGCCTGCACTTCATGGAGCTTCAGAAAAAAACAACAGTAATTTCCAAAGTCGATGAATGTAGGTTATCACCAAAAATATGTTTAATTAGCATTGACTTTATCCCCTTCAACTTCTATTCCAACAACCAGAATCTGGGTTACTAAGACCAAAAATAAGAAAAGCATTGTTCCATGATCTCAATCTTAAAAAAAATTATATATATATATATAATCAGTTTGAAAAAATGTACACTGTGAGAAATGTAATCTCTGATCAAAAAGATAAAGGCATTAGAGTAAAAAATGAAATTGTTAAGTTGACATGAAGGGAATTGAAAAGGATCAGAGATGGAAGGAAATGGAAATGAACTCGATCTATCTGCTAGGCTGCTATTTGTTCACTCAGGGCTGCTGGTGCAGATTGTGAAGTCAAAGGTGAACTGTGAATCCCATAGAGACGACTCAGTCCCACATGTGGAAACAAAATTCCAAGAAAGATACAAAAAAATTGCTTTGATCGATTCGAAGGGATATTAGCCAGTCACCCTAACCATAGAGAAAAGAAGGCTGTGCTCTGAGAATTGCATATCTGGCACGCTCTTCGGGATTCTTCCTGGAGCTCAGCAGGTCATGGGGGAAGAAGGGACACGGGAAAGGCTCATCTTCCCGACAGGGCCCCATTACTCTCTTGCTGTAAACAGTTTATTCGTGGGCCTACAAAAGACCACAGTTATTCCTAACTTTTAAAACATGAACTTGGAATTAAAAGAGAAGAAATGTGTGCAAGCTCATTGAAAATAAACGCGCAATTGAATTTTACGGCGAAGAGCTCTGTCCTAATTGTTCCCTGAAGAGAACGTTCATCAATTCACTCTCTCTTGAGGAGATAGTCACTGTCTGCTCCATTAAGTTATCATCCTGAAGCAGGGAATTTATCATAATTTATTCTAGGATATTCTAAATTTACCCTGTTGATTACCACTGTGTAAACAATGTCTGCTGCGAGCTGGGGTTGCATGATTGAGGGTTGGAACTGGCTCTGGTTTGGAGTTGCCATTTGCTGAAGAGCTTCATGGTCGTTATATCAGAACAAACTCCAGAGACGTCTCACAGGGGTTCAGTGGTTCTGGAAAAAAAATGAGGCTCTTCCTCTGTGTGATGGTAATGGGCCACTTACTGAAATATCTCTCCTCAGAGAAGCAAGTCCAAATGGCATTAAGGTTAAAGAGCATTAGAAAGTGATGTGTGCATGTACAACAACATGGCTTTTCTCATCAAAAAACAAAACAAGACATAAAACTTGGCTATTCTAGAGGTCAGCATTAAAGAGTCTTCTTAAGAAAAGTATCTTCAATGTCAATACACAAAACTCAGTCTGGGTAAGTTTTTTTCATAATGATAGTAGAAGCTATCCAAATTGGAAAGAAGGGTTTATTTTTTAAAAATTTGTTATATTCCTCTTAACAAAAATGTATAGAAATTAGAGGCCCCATGCGTGAAATTTGTGCTAGAGTAGGCCTTCCTTCCCCTGCCTGCTGGCACCGGCTTCCCCCCGGCACTTGGGTCCTGGCTTCATCCAGAAGGTCATCCAGAAGGACGTCTGGTCTAATTAGCATATTATGCTTTTATTGTTATAGATTACTGATATGTACTGAAGCTGCTGAGAACTTATTAAAATTAGTGACATCTGGCTATTTCACATATTGCTCAGAATGCTTCTACCATTTTCCCCCAAAAAAACTTTCTCTTGCTCTATTTCCAACCATGTTTGTGGTAACATCATTCTCAACCCCTCAGCCTACAGTATTTATGAGGACTTGGTTTTCATCATCCAATTTTACCTTTAAGTTTGTCCTTTCCTATCTTTCTGAGTAGAGAAAATTAAAGTAAAATCTTTTTTGGATATTTTTGCCTCTGCTACAAACATTCCTCCTTCTCTTTCCTCTTTTCTTCCCCTAAGAAAGATGCTGTTACTTTTTCCTACAGATCTTTGTGTCAGACTAAAAGTCCAATATCCAAAGCTTCTTTCTAGATGACAATAATATACAGTTTGAAGAAAATGTCACAAAACGAAGTCTATCTTATATTTCCTCAGTACAGCTTTCTCCTTTCTCTTTGGCTCAGCTCAAATCCAATCTAAGCTTCATCCTCATGTCTCTGTTAATGCTATTTCGTTTCTTTTTTCAGTAACACAGTTGCCTCATTGAACCTCTTTGTAATTAAATTGATAGTTAGCAAACATCTCTAACACTTATACCAGTACCTGTTCTAGCTAATCCATGAACTTCTCTAAGTGTCCTATTCAAGCCCCATTCATTGGATAATGGCCACAGAAAAATGTCATTCCTCTTGCTGTATTATCTCTTCCAGGCTATTTGGACAAAGGACTGGCTTACCCAAAGGGCTGATCTGAAGAAACTAGACATAAGAAGAATCACCTAGCCCTAGCCAGTTTGGCTCAGTGAATAAAGCATTGGTCTGTGGACTGAAGGGTCCCGGGTTCGATTCTGGTCAAGGACACATGCCTTGCTTGCAGCTCGATCCCCAGCAGGGGGTGTGCAGGAGGCAATCAATCAGTTGTTCTCATCATTGATGTTTCTATCTCTCCCTCTTCCTTCCTTTCTGAAATCAATAAAATATATATATTTTAAAAAAAAAAAAGAAGAAGAAGTGCAAGGGATGTTTCTCTCTTTTCCGCGTCCATCTCCATCATGGAAAAGGAAACAGTCGGGTTGCTGAGTGGAGGAGCTGGGGATTAAGAAATTAAAGAAAGAAAGAGACCAAGAGGCAGAAATAGATTCATCAAGCTGGGCGGTAGGTGGGCACCATCCTCTCTGATGGAGAGGCAGCAAGCCCCTGAGCCACGCAGCAAGTTTGTTTTATTGGGCCAAAGGAGCTTATTGGCATTCTTAACTAGGCCCTAGCATTACTGGATTTACATATCTAGACCCGCCCCTGCAGACACCTGGACAAAGATAAGTCAGAAACTGAATAACACCCTCCCACCCTCTTGGGGGTCGGTGTGTAACTGGACACTGACTGTGCCAGTGCCTCGGGCTCAGCTGACAATTTAAAGGATGTCTATGTGCCTTCTCAGGAGGCCCTCTACAAAGAAGGGTCACCTGCCTTTGCAACATCTTCATGAGATAATCTACCCAATTTGATAAGACAGGCTAATCCCATCATACCGCTTTATGACATCTAATTGGGGTTTTAGACATTGCTCATAATCCTCCCACCCTTTTTTTCTTACTTTTTTTTCTCTCTACATTCTTGACCATATCTTCATGATAACAGTTATTTTCAGTTTCTTCAGGTTTTGGCATTCACCAGAACTTGATTTTTGCCACATAATTTTACCTTTAAGTTTATTCTTTCCCATCAAAGTTTCTTTTTCAGCTTTGTCTTTCAGAGTGTGGAAATACAATTTAAAACCTTGTCTGAAGATTTTTGCCTCTGCGTACTTAAGTTACTTGATTCTCCTTGTTCTCTATTCTTCCTCTGGGAAAGCCCTGCTTATGGGGGAGTATGACTGTAAGAGCCACATGGAAGAAACTAAGAGATGGTAGCAGAAAGATACAGGTGCCCTCTTGGGCAAAAAAACACAAATGACAAAGTCAGGGAGCTGCTATTGCAGCTAAATCAGATCTGTAATTATGGCAACATTAAATAATAATCATAAAATAATGTTAGAATTATTCTAACTTTACAAGGCCTACAATCTAGAGTCACTCTAAAGCTTCTGACACATCTCTATCTCTCCATGCTCCCTAGGTATTTTTCACCAAAAAAAAATCATATTTCTTTGAAACTTTAAAGGATCTCAGGATTGCCTTTTAGCCTCATTGAAAGATCGGGACTTGAGTATGTTTATCTTCTACCTTTTTTTTTTTGACTGTAGCATAGTTTCACCCAGTTACAGATGATACATGAATTCTATTTCAGAGGAGAAGGTATAAATCCTCATGGCATAAAATAGACTCTAGGAAAGAGGCTCACATGTACCTCCTGGGAGATCAGCAGGCATGATAGTACTGGTTTATCTATAAAATATAGAGGGCTAACTGTGAACTTATCTCCATAATTAGTACTTAAGAATATTTTCATTCCTTTCTAGATGTTTTACAGAAATTAATCCGGTATTATATTTTTGTGGGATATAGTTTTGCTCAATTCATTAAATGAGCTTAAGTTAGAAGGAGTAAACAGAACATGACTTTATTCTTATCAGTTATGTCAAATTTTCAGTAAGTTTCAGCTATTAAAAAGTCTAGCCATTCGAAAAGCCAATATAATGACTAGTAATTCAAATAATATGCTTGACAGAGAAAATGTGACTAACGGAAGTCTTGGATTTGTAATGTTTAATTAAAAATATTGAAATGTACATATGACATTTATAAATATTTCTTATTAAATAAGCATCAAGTGTAAGTATATAATATATAATAATTCCTGGTCAGGACACATGCTAGGGTTGGGGGCTCAATCCCCAGTGGGTTGTGCAACAGAAAGCTGATCAATGATTCTCTCTCATCATTGATGTTTCTATCTCTCTCTCCCTCTCCCTTCCTCTATGAAATCAAATTTAAAATATATTTTAAATTATATTTGCTATATAAATTATAATAAAATAAATAATTAAATTTATCATTTTCTGATATTTTTCTATATATTCTGGCATGTATGTGGATACTGGCAAATAAAATCAGTAAATAATTCCTCAGCCCTTCCAACTGCAAGACAAGAAAAATTATTATTGTCTGATATTTCTACGCTTGCTTTCTATATTTTGATAGAAGTATGAAAATATAAAATTAATGAACCTTTAAGTGAAATGATCATACTATGTGGAAGAATTTTTTAAATAGTAGAAATAAATCTGCTGTGTAGGGTTTTTCTGTTTTGTTTTGTTTTGTTTTTGTGTGTGTGTGTTTTTGTTTGTTTTTTTGTTTGTTTTTTTGTTTGTGTGTGTGTGTGTTTTCTTGTAGGTAGAATAAAGAGAAGTTTTGCTTTAATGAGAATTATTTTTTCCAGTGGTATAAATACATATTTGTTCCATTTGCCACTGCAATCTTAAAATGAGAGATGGAGTCTTAAGAGTAAGCTCTGATAGGTAAGAAGATAGCAAATTCACTTTGGCCTTCAAAAAGGAGACTGATCATTTTTGAGACAGACATATGCAATGTACAATCAAAATATAAAGACAAAAACAGCTATATGAGACAGTGAGGGAACAGATGGGGGAACTTAAATACACACTTGGGGGAAAAGATGCAAGGAGTAGACAGCATCTTTGTTACTGAAGTGCCAGCGGCATTCTGGGAGACTTTCCTTACAGAGCTGAGATTTCTTTGCAGTGCCTCAAGGGTTAACGTCAGCAAGAGACCTAAGGGATGCTCAAAGGGTGTGTCTTTTCTGGAGAACACCAGGAGCATCACATCGGCCCCCATTGCTCCACCAGCACCACTCAGCCTGCACACATAACACCCAAGAATCTAGTCGTGATTCTCTCCACTAGAGGACCCTGAAAACTAACACAGCCCGGCTGACCACCCTGCCGGGGATGGTGGTGCTGAAATGTGAATTTTGATCGTCTGCCTCCAGGTAGGTAAACAACCTGGAGAGTGCAGAAATGGAAGCATCGCTTGATGTTCGCACACAGCTTTCATATAACAAATCATTAGGGCAATGATGCTGCTGAACTATTTTCTTTCAGCTAAAAAAATGAAAGTCTCTCACACCACAGACAACAATACAATCCTGGTTATGAATTCATAAATGTGAAAATGCAAAGCTTAAATTTTTAAAGATAATATGAAAAATATCTTTATGACACATCTAGATAGGAAAGAATTGTTAAGACGCACACAAGAAAGACTAGTTATTATTTTAACTTCTATGTTAAAAAGCCTTGAGAACCATCATCTGCTGCCTTCAAAAAAATCTTTCCCCAAACAACTGCCTACAATTAAGCTTTTTT
Organism: Vespertilio murinus; assembly: GCA_963924515.1. Classification (NCBI taxonomy): domain Eukaryota; kingdom Metazoa; phylum Chordata; class Mammalia; order Chiroptera; family Vespertilionidae; genus Vespertilio; species Vespertilio murinus. The sequence continues at coordinate 68,983,782 of OZ004708.1, forward strand.
TTTCTTTTAGCTTTCCAAAGACATTCTCAATAGTGTAACTATGGTCCTAAGATGCTGCCTGTTAAAAATGTGATGCTTTCACTTCTGATAAAGTTCAGTGATAAATCAAATACCTGTACCATGAACATACACTAATATCTTTCGGAGAGTGTGCATTTACTCTGAAATCCCAAAGATCAAAACAGAGGGGCAGAGCGGGAAGAAGAAAGATGGTTGGAATAAAATCCATCAATTACTATTTTTGCCTTTCTTTCTTTTTCCATGTCTGTGTTGTCTCCTTGAGAAACCCAGGATGAGATCACTCCTCACATACGTTCCTATTTACTGGTCGGCTTTTGGTGGGTTTAACTGTTTCTAAGTAATTAACCAGAATCCTGTGGGAATCCTGAAGGATGTCAGGCCTGTCAGTCAGAGTAGCCACGTGGGAGGTCTTAAAGGACCACAGCAATGTGGTGGAGCTTTAGTGTTGTTGTTTTTTTACCTTTTTACAAAAGAATTTTGGATCCTCTTTAAAAATCAGTCAAACTGCAGTGCGACTGCATGATTTCTGGTCCTGTCTGGGACTGCCATCCAGCGAGGGGATTTCACGCTGTGAGACCTCTTGATCATTTGCAAGTTCTTACAATAAGGTGCACACACAGGCCAAACGTGGCACTTGACCACACACACACACACACACACACACACACACACACCTAGAAGTGTGCCTCTGTCTATATTAATCATTGTATACCTTTACTTTTTAAAGTTTGAATATCATGGGAGCAATTGGGATCTTGCTCCCCAGCATATGTTGTCAGTTTGGTTCAAATAAACTCATAAACATTGAATGAAATCAAATCTGTTTGTCATGTTTTCCTAAGCTACACAGGAAGTGGGAATTGCATGACTATTGCCTGGCCAGTGAGTGACTTGCAGTGAGTTATTTCCATCTAATTGATGTAGAGGAGGTATTGCAGCTATAGAATGTTATCTCAGTATCTTCAATCAGTCTTCACAGTTATATTTTCCAAAGGCAGTAGCATAGCTAGAAGTTCCAGGATCTGACAAGGACCTCAAGTAGCAAAGCAATCCATTGGCACTTGCAAGGAATAAAGTTTCATTTGCCATAGTTTTTTGACCAAATAATATGGTTGGCTGGGATCTTTTGGAGGGAGAGAGCAGTCTTAAAACAAGAGGTAAATAAAAAGAAAGAAGCCAATGAGAATTTAACGTTCTTTTTTATCAGTAATTCCAATTCAATATATGAAAATAAGATAAATAAGGTTTGTTGTAAAGACCTGAGGTTTTCCTCCCTCCCTCCCTCTTTCCCTTCCTTCCTCCCTCCCTCCCTCCCTCCCTCTTTCACTCCCTTCATCCCTTCCTTCCTTCCTCCCTCCCTCCCTTCCTTCCTTCCTTCCTTTCTTCTTTCTTTCTTTCTTTCTTTCTTTCTTTCTTTCTTTCTTTCTTTCCTCACCTGAGGAAATTTTTCCATTGATTTTTAGAGAGAGTGGAAGGGAGGGGGAGAGACAGAGAGAAACATCAACATGAGAGAGATACATCAGAAGGTTGCCTCCTGCATGCGCCCTGACCAGGGTGAGGGATTGAGCCTGCAACCAAGGTATGTGTCCTTGACCAGAATCAAACCAGGACCCTTCAGTCCGTGGGCCAATGCTCTTTCCAAACTGGCTAGGCAAGACTTGAGTTCTGAAAAATAACAGAGACAGAAAAATGGTTGGCGTTTTTTAGAAATAGAAGGAAGTGTTGGGGAAAGTTTGATATACTCACTGGGCAAGGAGCGGGCAGGAAGAGAAATCTAGTTATATTTCAGGCCACAGAATATCGAACAAGAGCATAAAAAGAGGAGAGAAGAGAGTTAGGGGCATCAACGTACAGACTGTCCTAATTTAGAGCACGACGTGGACAGCCCTGCCAGCACATCACAGTGCCTCTCAGTTTGCCCAGGGACGGATCAGTCCCCAGAAATACTTTTTACAATTTCACTGCCCCTGCCCAAGAGTAAATGAAGGAGTGGGGCTTCCAAACCAATCTCCCAAGAAAAACAGAAAGGAGTATTCTTCCCTCCTAAAGGTGTCTCATGGGGGGGAAATTTAGTTAAATTCACCTTAAAGATTTAAAGAAGGAAAATGCATTATTAGTTGAGCAAAAGTTCTACTCAGCAGCACACTTATTTGGCAGAGCTGGAGCCACTACTGGCTGCTGCGAAGATTTCCACTTCAGAGGCAAGAAAAAGAGTCCCCGCACTCTCTGCCTGACTGTGGCAGCCAAGATTAAATGGGGGATAGAGGGGAAACACACAGAGTTTTTGCAACTCAGCAATAACTCTGTAAACAGTGAAGAACCTGTTTTACCCCAAAGGGGAATAAAATGTGAGTTTACAAGAGAAGTGTTGGAAAAGAATTCCCCTACACCATTGCCTTCTGATTGATTCCATTTTAAAAGGCTTAAGGGTTAAAACTAATTAAAGGCAAGCCAGTGATTCTTTTTTTTTTTTTTTAAAGCTCTAATCCAAAAGAAGAAGTAGTCTCTGTGGGACCGCCACCGCGCTGCCATCATGGACACGAGCTATGTGCCACCTACCAAGCCAGCCAGTCACCGGCTCCCAGGACAGTGCACTCAGGCGCACGTGGACTCTATGGACCACACAGCGCTCCATCATCTGCTACCTGAAAGGCCCCGGGTGCGCGAGGCCCAGTGCTCACCCGGTTGGAGTCAGAGGGAGGGGCTCTGAGCTGCGCTGTATTTCTGGGTCCTGAGTGTCTGCGTGGGCCACTTGGCCCAGGGGGGTGATATTCAGTTGTTAATAAAGCATTTGTGTTGTAAAAAGATGCAGAAGGAAAGAAAAGAAAATGCCCATTCTATATCAATGAGAAAAACAATTTGGTAGGTTTTATTTCTGAAAATATCAACAAATATGTCCCTATGTTGACATGTTGCCACATCTAATGGTTATTGGTTATTAAAGTTGTGGATAGATAGATAGATAGATAGATAGATGTAGAAATAAATAAGTGATTGATAGATAGAGATAAAGACATATCAAACCATGTACAAAGAATGAAAAACTGAATGGTGACTAGGTAAAACACCTGAAACTAATATAATAAAAAATAAAAAATAAAATATTTTAAAGAGAAAACAAATATTTGCAAATCTGGAGTAACGTCTTCTCTATACACTGTAGCAGAATTATATATATTCATACCAAAAAGACTCTTCTTAACATTTTTAAATTATAACATGTCTTTAATTCAGACAGTTTGTTCCCTTCGTTTCCTAAAAACATAAACACTCTTTATCACCTTTATAAATTCTTCTAAAAGTTGAACTTTGAGAAAGAATGTATATGAGAAATCACAATGCTCTGCCAGCCACTCAAGTAGCTAAATTTAATGAGATATGATAATTTTAAAGAGCAAATTAATGTTGACAGTGTCATGCATTCTTTTGTCAAGGAAAAGATAAGTCACACAAATCGCTCATATAAACAACATAATCAATGTCAACATCATTAAAATTCTAAAATTATGCTATTTAATATATTATCAAAACCTGAACTATTACCTTCTCACTATATTTTTTACTATTATGTTATAAAAAAAATAATTTAATGGACACTGTCATGGTCTTAAATAAATTTGTCCATTATAAATGCAATCATATATTTTTAAACTAAAATATATTTATGTCTACTAAGGTAGAGAACAATTCCTTTATAACATGCTTCTAGTTGTGTTTTCTAGATGTGTATAAAATAATGCTAGATCAAGTAAAATGTGTTCATCTATCTTGCTAAGAAACATATTTCTTTTACAATTTTGAACAACCACCAAAAACAAATGACATGTTTACTTTAAAACACAATCTATGCATAATGTTTAGAAACACTAATGTGTGTATTAATCACCTCAAGATAATAGGATGTGTTGAGTATCAAAATAGGAACAATAAGTAAATTCTCCATTGACTCCCCAATAATGGCTTTGATTTTTAAAATTCTCTTCAACTTTTAGACCAATTCTCTGCCAGATAATAAAATGAGCATTAAATAAAGTACATTTTCAAAGCACAAGGTTTGGCAAAAAATATTGTTAATGAATAGGAGATGGGTCAGTATAAAAAGTAGATAGTTACCTCACAATTCAAGCAAAAACACCTGATAGATGCTTCCTTAAATGCTGGTAGAAATCTACAATTTGGGTGCCTAATTATTTTGTTGTTTGGAAGAAGACCACAGTAGGATGAGAAAATAATCTTCAAACATCCCAGTTTACATTTGGTGGCAAAATAATTTGTGCTTTAATAAAAAAAACTTTTAAAGAAAGTAATTATTTGGACTCAAAGTATTATTTTTCTTCTTAAATTGTTTTCACTTAAATGTTAAGATTTTCCTCTTCTAAGAAGTCAAATGAAGAGCAAATACAGCTGTTTTTCCTTTGAACATGGAAATGGCTTTTACAGTAGTTATAAGTTTGATTATGTCCAGAGACAGACTCTCCCAAGGGAAGATTTATCAACCAAGTCAGCATCAAGAACAAATATTCACAAACAGTGGGTGAAACAGTTGTTTATCAATAATATGGGATGACATCTGCTCTGCCCCATGGAGTGGAGGAGGGGGAGCAGATCTTAAGTCTCATCTCTTTCCTTGTATACTTAGCATATTTAGCTCTGGGGCTCATTTATTATGCTAATCAAAAGAGAACTGGGAAAGAAACAGAGAACACATTGATTGTACTGAAAATGGCTAAGAGTCCCTGAAGGAAGAAAGTGGGGCAATAGAATCAGGCAGGGAAGTGAGAAACAAGAGACAAAATAGTATGGATCCTGTTAGGGTAAGGGTTGAGAAAATTTGCAAAGAGCAGAAAGGATGTGAAGGAAAACTACCCTGCATGCAGGAGGTTGAGAATGAGAAAGAAGAATTTAAACTATGTGGCTATGTTTTATATGTGTAACCCACTTTGGGAATTTCTTGAAATGCTTAGCTTTTCGCTTACTTACATACTGGACTATGATTTCTCTGGCCGAGACCCCTGCCAAGACTGTCCTCAGGCAAAGTTTAACTAGTCTTTTACCTCTTCCAAAGTGTCACTGGTCCATTCTCTTCCCCCATGTTACTCAGGCAGAATTTTATCCTCCAAAAAGGATACAATGTGACTATATTTGGCAATAGAATCTTTATTGAAAATCAGTATCTTCCACATACTAACTAACATGGCATCTATATTATGTATTTGCATATACACATATACTATCTAGTATACTTGAGCATAAATGAGGTCATTAGGGTGGCCCTGAACCAACATGGCCAGTGTCTTTGCAAGAAGAGATTAGGACACAGACATAGAGGGGAGACCATGTGAAGAGACTAGAAAAACACAGCTTATTTATAAGTCAAAAACAGAAGCTTCAGAACCTGCCAACACCTTGATCTTGGATTCCTAGACTCTAGTTCTTAAATAAATAAATTTCTGTGTTTAAGCTAACAATTCTGTGGTGCTTTGCTATCGCAGCTCCAGCAGACTAAAACAGCCCCATTAAAGTCTACTCTTCTTTGTCCCAGTCTTTTCAGTTTTACCCTCTTCTTTCTCTTTCTCTTCTTTACTGCCCCAAATATCCAAGGTTCTCTATACCAGTGCTTCTCACAGACTACATTTGAGATATCTGGACTCAAATGAAGGCCGGTTGCCAAGATGAGGCAGAACCTGATGCAGGACTATGAAGTTTGTCAGGAAGGAGCTGGGTGCTAGAAGGATAGGAGGAGGTGCTGGGCATTGAGTTCACTCAAGAGAATCATTTGATAGACGGAGGAGGGTGGGATAAAGTACTTATGACATGGAACAGTGTTTCAGCTCTGGAGTGATATAAAGAGAAACAGTGTCATTAAGTGAGCAATCCTTTGTGCTAGACTACTGAGTTAAATGCTCTATGTGTTCTGTGATATGTAACCAGCCTTACTGACCCTAGGGCATACGTATTAGTATTATCCTCCATTTACTAATGAAGAACTTAAGTTCAGAGAGGTTATGCATTTTGCTCTAGGTCTTAGAGAAAAGGAATGGTCAAACCATACATCAATCCTGATCCCCCTTCCTCCAGGTTCTGAGCCCATTCTTATTATATCCCAAGGTTCTAAGACAAATGAACTAAGAACGGTGAAATTCCTGACTAATAAACATGGGAAACCAAGGCTCTGGGCTGGTGTTGTTACTCATCCAGGCCAGAGAATGAAGGCAAGTGGAAAGTGCAAAGAGGAAAGAGGCAGAGGAAACGACACTGAAGACCTACCTACCATCTGGAAATTGGTCGAACTAACTCTCATCAAACCACTCTTATTCTTCTAATCTTTCTTCTGTTCTCCATCCAAATGAAGGACTTAGGTCTGATTCCCCACACATGTGAACATACTTATTTGATTCGAAGCTAGTAAATGATTCCCTTTCTTGCAACACTGGCTGCCCCATCCCCACCCAACTATATATTTAACACATCCTAGGAATATTCCCACTGCGAAGCCACAAGCTGACCACATGGTTGCCTTCATCCATAGAAAAACTTTCGACTTGCACGAATGTGTTTGTTCACCTGCTGACTCATAACACCTGCTGATATCTAGACATGTGTGAGGCATCTGATGGGAATGGCACTTTTTACCAGGCAAAATGTGCCCTCATAAAACACAAAAATCATAATAAGTTAAGCTTTGGAATGTGTTTAAGAGTTATTAGGACCATGACTTTTCATATCCCAAGAAACTCTTCAGCAAACTTGGATGCTTGCCTTTATGGCTAAAATTTAAGGCAAGTTCAAACAAAAGAGAGGTCAGACAAGAGAATATTCACAGTAGAACACAACTTTACAACATTGCCCGATTTTAAGTATTTGAACCCTAATTATTCACTAACTGCTTTTGTTCTGCTCCACTTCCTGTAAACCGATGTTGATTAAATACACTTTCTGTGTATGTGAATTGGGTTTTGCAAGATGTTTATGAATTCAAAGACTTTACTGGGGATTAAAAGCCCCTGCTCTGGACACTCCACTTGTAGGATTCATAAATCAAATGACTGGACCTTCCCTACATCTTCCAGATGCAGCTACAAATATTTTCAGTTGGCACCAAAGCAAAAATGAGACACTCACATCCAGGTTTTAAATGCTAACATTAAAGCTATTGTGCAAATGAGTTTGAAATATGTTTAAAAACTAGAGTATTAGCCTCTTCCATTTCAATTTTCCTCTTTTGTAATATAATTTGAAACCATGATTGTCTTAAGTTAAGCAACCAAGAAGAAAATAGCTTTTTTAAAACAGATTTATTGCATTTTTTAGGATTTAAAGTATGAATTTTATTTTTCATCATCACTTATGTAGATGAGATATCATATAAATAATTTTCAATCATATTACTCTATTGACGACTGTTTCAATTATTAAAAGAATATTATTTTGGATACTTAACAGCATGGCTGTTAGTGTACTTATTATTCTCTACAAAGTCCCACTGAAATTACATTTTCCTACTTTGTTGATTAAAACTTTGGTGGCATAAATAAATTGATATTTATTGTACCAACTAAAATTGTAAATTAATTTCATAACGTTAGCATTTATTTTTAACATTATTGAAAATCAATTTTCCACATACTAAATAACTAGTATTATCAATATAACACAGCATCTATATTATGTATTTGCAAATACATATATAAATATCTATTATACTATTTCTTACATATAATCCTATATAATAAAAGGCTAATATGCAAATTGACCGAACAGCAGAATGACCAGTCATTATGACATGCATTGACCACCCAAGGCCCCCTGGTGGTCAGCAAGCTCCCACAGGGAGAGCACTGCTCAGCTAGAATCTGGGCTCACAGTTGGTGAGTGCAGTGGTGATGGCAGGAGCTAAGTGCTAAGGATGTCAAACTCCTGTGGGAAGTGGGCCTAAGCTGTCAGTCGGACATCCCCTAAGGGTTCCCAGACTACAAAAGGGCACAAGCCCAGCTGAGAGACCCACCTCCCAGTCACAAATTTTGTGCACTGAGCTTCTAGTCCTATATAATAAAAGCTTAATATACTAAGTGTCCAACCATTGGTTCAACCATTTGACCAGTCACTATGATGCACACTGACCACCAGGGGGGAAACGCTCTGACAGGTAGGTCAGCTTGCTGCTGGGATCCAGCTGAATAAGACTGGGCAAGATGGGCTGGACATGCCCTGTGGCCAACTTCCTACAGTCCCTCCCTGGCCTCTAAAATATTTCTTCTAATTAATTTTCTTTCAATATGTACAAATCCATGTACCAGGCCTATAGAAGTATGTATAATCCTATATAATAAAAGCCTAATATGCTAAGTGTCCTGTTGTCCGGTCATCTGTTCAACCAATTAAAGCATAATGTGCTAAGGTTGTTCAACCACTCGTTATGATATGCACTAACCACCAGGGGACAAACACTCCAACTGGTAGGTTAGCTTGTTGCTAAGATCCACTCGATCAGGACTGAGCAAGATAGGCCGGAAACACTCTGGAATCCTACCACGGTTCCTCCCCAGATGGCCAACCTCCCGTGTCCCTCCCTGGCCATGATCATATACCAGTGTGGTCCCTCGGCCTGGCCTGCACCTTCTTGCAATCCAGGACCCCTTGGAGGATGTAGAAAAGCCAGATTTCAACCCAATCCCACAGGCCAGACCAAAGGATCCCACTAGTGCACAAATTAGTGCACCATACCTCTAGTATAATATATTGAACATGTAAATGACTCTTTCAATTCTTGAATACTTTATTTCTGATTTTGTCATTCTTTGTTTTTTATTAACTCTTGAGTAAATTATTTCTGGTTTTGTCATTTTTAGTAGCAGGTTTTATAGCAAAATGGTTTTTATCCTTAGTAGTCATTCATCATGACAACTATACCGATTCATAAATTAACCACAGTAAGTAGAAACATGCATCTTTATGGAATAAAGCAAACATGATTAATTTTATCACAACCTTTTTACTCCTGATATTAACCATTTCAACCATTTTGAACAATGTTTTAGTACATGTGTTGAAAAAGAGTATCATATCATCCTTATTTCATAAAGAATTTCCAAATTGATAAAAATTAATTTAAAGAAGGGACAACTTCTATGGCTTTGTACTTCAAGCTAAAGTCTAATATGTCAAAAAAAAAAAAGCAGTTTTAGTACATCAAACTTGCTAATAGTGGTTTCCTATTGTCCTTTTTATATTTCATGTATAAGCTGGCATCATAATTCTCTTTCATCTGCCATTGCAAAAAATAAAATGTGATCTGATATATAAATAAAGTATAGATGTGGAGCTGGTATACATTTTAACCACAAAAATAAGAGTGTAAAAATGTAATCATGACCCCATTTTATTTCATAGTAATCATGACCCCATTTTATTTCATCTAGCAGTCATTTTTAAGAAATCCAATTTTTTATTCTTTTCTATCATCTTAGGTTTGATTTTTGAACTAATTGAGAGTAGCCTCCCTTCCACTTTTTTTTTCTGTGTTAAACCCTAGGTGGCTTAAGCCATTGCTACCTTTACGGTAGACAGAAGAGACCTGCTACCTCTCAGGTGTCATATGTCCTTGTTCTGTGTTAACATTCCCTTTTATTTGCCCCATCTGACCATCACACAGGTCCCCTTAATATTGGCACTTGCTAAGATGTAACTGTGACTCATCCAGTTCCCAGCAAGATAACCACTCCTAGTCCTCAGCCAGCTTGTCTTCCATCTCAGAAAACCCCCCAAAGCTCAATCTCACCCTCTGTTCTTCCCTCTCTCCCTAATTCTTCATTCCTTCATTCTGTGACCTAATCTTGGATGGGCAGGTGCTTTCCTAGGTAACCTTGGAACTATAGGAAACTAAGCAGGCATCTCTACCCTCTCATGTGCAAGTCACCAAGTGAAGAAATGGTACAGGGCCTTTGCAGTGAGGCTCTCGGTCATCCTGTCTTTACCTGAAGAGTGAGGGGCAAGGCCTCTCTCCTTTTTAGTCCTTAAGCCTCCAAGGGAGTTTCATCACATTATGCTCTGGACACACTGCCAAGGGTCAAGGGTGGTCAATTGATTTCAGTATTATTTTTCAGTGCATCTAACTTGCTAAATTCTTATTAGAACTCTTCTTTTACCTTCCACCCCAACATTGTCTAAGAGGTTTAAAAAAATATACTTGGATGTAATTCCTCAGAGCTTTTATTTTGAATGCCCAAACCCAGGTTTCCAAATATACAAATAGAGTGTTTGGTTGTAAGAATCTCTTCCAAAACTCACAAAGATCGTGAAGGTAAATTCTTTATTTTTTGGAGGAGTGGAGGGAGTCATGGGAGCCAAGACACATGGATCCAGAAAATGTAAGAAAAAATTATCTCTGTCAACAACTCAGAATTATTATCCTGCTACAACTATGTTTCATGATTAAAAATTAATAAATATTAAAAAAGAGGAGTGAGTTGCCATATCACTTAAATATATATTTAAAGCTTTGAAAGATGTGAAAATTTTCTTCTATGAGTAGTTCTTTGATTTTGTTGACTTTTCTAATTGTGACTTATGAACATTAGTGCAACCAAGCTTTTACATCTTTATCCAATATATATGTCTTATTTGTGATTTACTCAGAAATAAAAGTATTTCAGAATGGTCAAAGCAATTAAAAATTATCAGGCCAAATTTTATTCCCCTTTTAAATCACCTTTTAAAAAACAAAATGTAGCCAGGCCAGTGTGCTCAGTGGTTGAGCGTCAACCTATGACCCAGGGGATCATGGTTCAATCCCCAGTCAGGGTACATGCCTAGGTTTTGGGCTCGATCCCGTGCAGGAAGCAGCAGATCAATGATTCTCTCTCATCACTGATGTTTCTCTCTCTCTCTCTCCCTCTTCCTTCCTTTCTGAAATAAATAAAAATACAGTTAAAATATAGTTAAAAAACAAAATTTATATTATATAAAATATACTCATCTCAGAGTGGAACATGCAGATATATTTCAATTATAAATAATGGGTATTTTTGTTTCCCCCATCCTATATAATAAAAGGCTAATATGCGGATTAGACTGAACAGTGGAATGACCCATTGCTATGATGTGCACTGACCCACAGGGGAGCGCCACTCAGCCAGAAGCCAGGCACTGGTGAGAGCAGTGGCGGTGGTGGGAACCTCTCCTGCCTCCACAGCAGTGCTAAGGAAGTCCAATTGTGAAGGTGTAGGCCTACTCCCCCAGGAAAGCAGGCCTAAGCCATCAGTCAGACATCTTCCAAGGGCTTCTGGATTATGAGAGGGCACAGTCTGGGCTGAGGGACACCCCACACACACACACACACACACACACTGAGTGCACAAATTTTGTGCACCAGGCCTCTAGTTTTATTATAATTACCAGTGCTGTGCCTACAAATGTCACAATGATCCACCAAATTGCTTTAAAAGTTCATTAAAAAATCCAGTCAAACTAAATGTCAGTCAAAACCAGCTCCCATTTCAGTAAGCATTAGTTCAGTTGAAATGTCAAATACATAAAAATGTGTTTTTGCTGTTATACAGCATCATATACTTATTTTTCAGTAGGGTATGTTGGCTTGATATCAGTGCATAAAGTAAGGTTTAGGGAATATGTTATATAATATGCTGAGTTCTAAGTCTTAGTCAGTAATCTCATGTTTAGATGCTGCTTCTTAGGTCTTTCATTAGTCACACTTTCACATTTTAAAAGTGGGGTGGGTATGCAAGGAAAATGAAAGGGGAAAAAAAAGAAGAAAAGAAATTGGAAAGAAAAAGGATTTTTATAGAGTTCCTGATATATTGGGTCATCACAATTACTTATTTTCATATCTTTTATTTTTAAAGTTTGTCCTTCTTTTCTTCTACACCTCCCTATAGGATTGCTTCTAAATCTTCGAAAGAGGGGGTGACAGAGAGCGTCTGGGATTCCAGAAAGGGATAATACAAACTGCTGACAAACCACAAGTCAAAGAAAAAAGTTGCTAACAGTATTCATCATCATAGAACATTAAAACATTTACTAAAATGTAATTATTTACTTGTAGGATATGTTACATGTCTCAGTGCTCAGAAATATTCCAGAGCAGATATAACTTACTATGCAATAAAGGAGCTTCCATAGGAAATCTGGCTGAATTCTTATTTAAACTTGTGGAAGATAAATCCTACCATTAAATGCTTCCAAAAAAGTGGCCCTTAATTCCCCAAATAAATGTAGTTATTATTTTTGTTATGGACTATTGATCCTTTTATACTTTTTGGACAGTAATAGCAGAGACTGGGTTGATCTTTCCATTCTTCCAAGTATACTAATGATGCTCTCTCTGCTCTATCTGGGCAACACATATGTGGCAAACACCCACTAAAGTACCAATCAGTTCTTCAGGAATATATGGTCATGTAAAGTCATCAGGAAATGGAAAGAGAATGAGACATGAATGACCACTGTCCTGGAGAAAGTGAATAAAGGACAGTAGAGATAAAGTTTTACATAAGCTCAAAAGTGGAATACACAAATTTTTCCTGAAAGGCGTCAAGATAATTTCACCATGAAGTACAAGTTCAGCAGGGCCTCCAATTTGGACAGAATGTGATCAAATAGAGCAAAGCAGGCCCTGCCGGCACAGGAACTAAGAAGAAAGGAGAGTGGATGTGAAATTACTTATCTAGAAAATTCAAAGTGCCCTCAATCAAAATCCTCAAGTGCTCACAGAGCCTGAAAATTTTATGGCAAGGGAGGTCCTTTGTAAAATGCAAATTAAGTGTATGAGCACCGGGCATCAACCATCTAAAATAATCAATAAACTACCCAAGAAGAGGTCACGGCTTGAACCAAAGCGAGATCTGAGCACTGAGCTGCAGCCATGGCCTACTGCGGGCAGGAAGGGAAGGATCGAATCATATTTGTGACCAAAGAAGACCATGAAACTCCAAGCAATGCAGAGCTGGTGGCTGACGATCCCAATGATTCATACAAAAAGCATGGATTGATCCTGCCAAATGGAGATGTTAACTGGAACTGCCCATGCCTTGCGGGAATGGCTAGTGGCCCCTGTGGGGAACCATTCGAGTCAGCCTTTTCCTGTATCCTCTACAGCATGGAGGATGTAAAGGGATCTGACTGTGTAGACCAGTTCCAGGCCATGCAAGAATGCATGGGGAAGTACCTTCCCCAAGATGAGGAAGAGAAATTAGTGACTTTGAGCATATTTTCATGTGTCTCTTGGCCTTCCTTCTGTCCTCTTTAGAAAAGTCTCTATTTAGATCCATTGCCCATTTTTTGATTGGGTTGTTTTTCTTCCTTTTGTTAAGTTGTATCATTTTCGCCGAAACCAGTTTGGCTCAGTGATAGAGCATCAGTCTGTAGACTGAAAGGTCCCAGGTTCAATTCTGGTCAAGGGCATGTACATTGGTTGTGGGCACATCCCCAGTAGGGGGTGTGCAAGAGGCAGCTGGTCGATGTTTCTCTCTCATCGACATTTCTAGCTCTCTATCCCTTTCCCTTCCTCTCAGTGAAAAATCAATAAAATATATTTTTTAAATAAAAAAAAGTTGTATCATTTCCCTGTAAATGTTGGAGATTAAACCCTTATTGGTGATAACATTGGCAAATATGTTCTCCCATGTAGTTGGCTTTGGTTTCCTTTTTTTTTTTTTTTTTTTTTTTGAGCTCCAGGTTTTCTTTTTAGAGTGGACCCTCCTGCTCACAGGCCCTTTCTAAATGAAGAAGCTGGTTTTGCTGTTCTTGTTATTCCAAAAGCCCTGGTGTGGTGCCTGTAGTCAGACTGGCTCTGGCTCAGCCTGTTCAGACTGGCTCTGCTCAGCCTGCAATATTCCTGAAAGATGGGGACCTACTTGCAACCAAAAATGAAATATGAATTAAAAAGAGAGCACAGTTTCACCTGAAAAATTAACAAATAAAAATAAAATAATTAAAAATCAATAAAACATAAACCTTTTCTACATTTCTGCTTTAAATGCCAAGCACAAAAAATAATTAATGTTCATTTTAATGTGAACACAGTAAAACAGACTAGGATCCATAGACAGTTCTAATATGAATCCTGCCATCCATTTGCGTGCAAACACACAGAGGTGTTTGATACTTTTTCAACTTGATCTTCCAGCAAAATGAATTTATATCCTCCTCTCATTAAACACCTGAAGGTCCATCAGGAAGTTGCAGGGTTCTGGATTGGCCATTTGAGTCAAAGTTTTGATGCCCTCCAGAAGAGTGGCAACCAGGTCCCCAAACTTCCCCAGGCAATTTCTCATCTAGATAGCAATAACTGCATGTGCCTTTCTTCCTTCTTCTTTGCAGCCTTGAGAAAACAGGATTCATTTCATTCTATTTCGACCATCATGAGTTAGGAATGAGCGTTCAGGGTTGATGCGTGCTATGTGACATGAGGGACACACATGGAATACTTTCTTACTCTGCAGCACATTTTTAAAAATAGTTTTAAAATTACCTTGTCACCCAGTAGACATGAGATTATGTGAATAATGTAAAGCACTATCTAATTGCAGGTTACTATCTGAATTGTGGAATTCTTCAAAAAGAACAAAAAAAAGTCTTCTTTAAAGAATTAAAAAGCAGGATTAAAAATGCTTTTTAATCATAGGCCCCATGATAATAAATAAATAAATAAATAAAAACCTGATAATGAGAAGTACTTGTCATAGATGATACATACTGCTCCTTATTAAATTAATGGAACAATTGTTTCTTATTTAAAAAGTAGAGGCCTGGTGCATGAATTCATGTACAGGTGGGGTCCCTCAGCCTGGCCAGGGATCAGGGCCGATCAGGCCATCTCGCTCTGTCCCAATCCAGGAAGATGAGGGCTGGTATGGGGGAGGGACAGCAGGAGGTTGGCCAGCTGTGGGAGGTTGGCTGTGGGAGTGCACTGACCACCTGGGGGCAGCTCCTGTGTTGAGTGTCTGCCCCTGGTGGTCAGTGGGTGTCATGGTGACCTGGCGACCTGTCATTAGGTTGACTGGTCGTAATGGTCGCTTAAGCTTTTATATGTATAGATTGCTTTCTGTATCATTGTGACTATTGGCAAAGGGTAAATTTCTAAAGACTTGTTGTCTACTATTTCCTAGTTTGCTTTACTTCATATCCATGTTTTACTTACATACATTTTAAAAGGAAAATAAAAGCCCCAAATCATTTGGACACATGCACTGGAGGTTTCTTTCACTGCTAGATCATGCGGTAGAAGGGATGTTCATCCTCTCCCTCCAAACAACCATCTTTGCTAACAGCCCTAAACGACATCATCACAGGCAAGCTCTCCATCAGCTGTACAGCTGTGACATGAGACAATGTGCAGCGTAATCTGCTCTGCCACATCTGCTTGGTCTCTCACATATATAACCAAGCTTTCATCTCTGAAGTGCAAAGATAATTATTTCCAGAAGTCACAGAAAGGGGCAGGACCATTGGAGAACATGGGTGTCAGAGATTTGCTTGACTTTCAGACAGTGAGAAAAAGTGAAAATTTCCGAAAAGAAGGATTTGTGAAATCCTACAGGAAGTGTGTGTTTCACAGTTCGGTTTTTGTCTTAGAAGAGGAGACATCGACTACACGACAGGAAATCCCACAAGGGCAGGGGGAACTGGCGGTCCAGCAGTCATTTCAGGGATTTGAAGAGCTCTGTAGGTATCCAAAGAGGGAGAGGAAAACCGGTCTGCAATATTGAACAGTCTCAGGAGGTAACAGAGTTCTGGCCTGGGCACAGGGCTGCACATAGCCCCATAGGAACAAGAAGAGATGGATGTTAATAATGAACATTAGTTTAGATATTTCTGTTAATAATGTTGAGATCTCGATTTCAGCACGTAATTATTGAATTTCTTTTTCCTTATTAAGCAAACAAAAATAGTTCTTGAGTCCTAGAGAGTTTGTCTCAGTGGATAGAGTGCTGGCCTGTGGACCAAAGGGTCCCAGGTTCGATTCAGGTCAAGGACACAGACCTCAGTTGCAGGTTTCTCCCAGGCCCGGGGCCTTGGGCAGGGCTCTTGCAGAATCAATGTACTTCTCTAACATCGATATTTCTCTCTGCCTCTCCCTTTCCCTTCCACTTTCTCTAAAAATCGTCTAGTTGGTTTTTTCTTTTCACCCATTCAACTAGACTTAGATATGAGAAGATGAAAAAAATAGCCATAGGTCCTTTATTGGTTTTAATAAATAGTGAAGTAGAGATCAATGTTTGTCACCTTCAATATAAATGGTTTTAACTTTTCCAAGATGTATTTTTAATAGGATAACAATCAAGTATGTTCCTGCTACTTATGATTTTTTTATGTTGATTGATTAAAAAACATAGCTATTTTGTTATTTATTAAACATGGTGACAGTTTCATTTGTTTGTTGTTAATGTTGCCATCCTACAGAGGTCCTTATGCAAATAAAATATACCTTTTAAAATGATTACTTGTGCCCAAGTACTTTTTTCTAAGATGAGTCATTTGTGTCACTGATACTACTTGTAAAGCCAGCATGGGGTTATTTTCATGTTCAGCTACTATGAATAATGACCACTATTATATGACATAGTCATTTGAAATAGAGCTATATAATCACAGCAATTTCCATGCAAATTATCCTAGACATTGGTCTGGCCTAGAGAAACCTAACCTGCAATTTATAATTGCCAAATCACATAGAAATTATTGTTATAGAGCAAGCCCTTGGAATGTCAAGGATTCAGCAAAAAGTGTGGTTTCCTTGGGTAAGTGATAATGGAATGTCTGAGGAGAATGAACCAAAAGAAGAGAAAATTTAGAAATCTTTTCTTTGTATTCCTAATATTAAACTTATACCCTTTCTAGATTGTATAAGACTCCTTATCTTTTAGCACATTTGGACCTCCATACAAGTAAGTCAAAAATACATGCTAATTTTTAATTTTCCATTTGGTTCATTAGCTTACTTATTTGCAGAATTTGAATCCACAAACAAGCACCATATGTGTATACGTGTGTACACGATGGATACAAATATGAGTAAGTCATAGACTTGCCCTTAAAGTCTGGTAGAGAGAAAAACACATTGATGAATGTAATGCATTGTAGTGTTAAGATTCTATCCAAGAAATGAAAGAAAATATAAGTGCTATTGGGTTGGAGATGAGGGTCAAAACTGATATTATTCAACCGGGATGGAGTTTATAAAGTCGTGGCATTTGGGATAGGCCTCAGGATACCTCCTACGAAGTCTCAAATGAAGTGTCACTCCAGGAATCTTTCATGATCCCCTCCTTAAGACTGACTTCCATGGCCATTCTTAGCACTCCTACTTCTCTATTGATGCCCTTCCAGGTGATTCTAAAATGATGCTGCTAAATCACAGTATTTCCTATTATATGAGTTCATTGAATTGCAAGGAGGTGACTATTCGTCTTTGCTGTGTTTTTGAAATCTTGGCACAGTTTAGGTGCTCAAAACTTTGTTGAATCGGCAAATAATGCTAAGATTTTTTAAAATATATATTTTATTGATATTTTACTGAGAGAAAGGGAGAGAGATAGAGAGCTAGAACCATCGATGAGAGAGAAACATCGACCAGCTGCCCCTTGCACACCCCCTACCGGGGATGTGCCTGCAACCAATGTACATGCCCTTGACCAGAATCGAACCGGGGACCTTTCAGTCCACAGACCGACGCTCTATCCACTGAGCCATACCAGTTTCGGCAAATAATGCTAAGATTTAAACAGGACCACACCTCAGAGGAGAGATAGTGTTACAGGTATAGATTGAGAAGTCACAAGTATAGAGCTGCTAGTCATAGAATTTAAACTGTATGAGCTCCCCAAGGGCTATGGTAAGAAGAAAATGAGATGAGCCCCTGAGTCCTTGGTGAACTATATTCCCAATGAGACCTAATCTTATCGGTAATACATGCTTTCTGCTTCCAACCTTTGAAACTTCACCCATACTCAGGATGCCTCTTATTCTGCTTGAGTTTTCTTTTTTTTTCTATTGACTTTTAAGGTGATACATATTTTTTTTAATTATTATTACATTTATTATCGCCCAGCTCTCTTTGTTGGAATGTAAATTCATAATCTCTGACTATTCTGTTCATTAATGCAGCCTAAATTCTTAGAACACAGTAAGTACTCAATCAATATCAGTTGAACTAATTGATAACTATATATATTTATCTATAAATAAGGAAGAAGAGAAATACTACCCTAGCCAGTTTGGCTCAGTGGATAGAGCATCAGCCACTGATTGAAGGGGTCCTAGGTTCAATTCTAGTCAAGGTTACATACCTCAGTTGCAGGCTTGATCCCCAGGCCTAGTCTGGGAGCATGCCAGAGGCAATCAATTGATGTGTCTTTCTCACATCAATGTTTCTCTCTTTTTGTCTCTCTCAGTCCCAATCTCTGAGAGAGAGAGAGAGAGAGAGAGAGAGAGAGAGAGAGAGAGAGAGAGAGGTACCAAATAAAGCAATCATTGTATAGGAAGATAAACATAAGATCACCCTATATGGTAAAAACAAAAGGAGAAAGGAATTTTAATAAGTAGTGAGTAGGTAGGAATTGAGATAATTATAAAGTGTTTTAGGAAGAAGGGGTATGAGAAGAGATTTCTGCATTTAGTAAATTTAGATCATTACAGAACACTTTCTATGGTAGTGAGTGAAGAAATAGGATAGCAAAGGTTGAAAATGAAGTCAATATTAAGAGAGTAAATGACATCTAACACAAACCACTCTTTTGATGAATTAGTGGCAAATAGTAAGAGCAATGAAAAAGAAATTCAAGGTGGTCATAGAGATGAAAATTTGTAGATAGTTTTAAGGCAAATGACAAGGGACAAATGGCCATTTGATAGAATGCAGGGAAAAATGTTCAAAAGGAAGAGACAAAAGATGAAAAATAATATTGCTGGGAGTTGGGGGGGTGGACCAGAGGAGACAGACAGTGATGATAACAAGAGCACCAATAAGCTTAACCTTCCCAGGTAGTCGGCCAACTTCTTCCTTTAAACCATAATAAAAAAAGATAAGGCAAGTGCTATACAGACACGTTGTTTCAGAGAAATGACGAGAATACAAGTTCATGCTGCATAATGCAGTTTTCTGTGCATAATTGAAGCTAAATCAGCTCACATCCATACATACTATTCTGCTCACCCATAAATATTATCAACAATATTAATCATGAGGGCTGGATCACAGCATACTTTACTTGGCTACTTTCTGCCTGCATGGGATGCTGAAGATGCAATAAGAAAGTTCATCTGTTCAAAAGTATTTGTGACCTATCAATTCTAGACCCTCTCTGTTCTAGGCATTAGGGCCTCAGCAGTGAACAAAACAGACAAAACTCCTTGCTAGGGGAGAGAAACAATCAACAGGATAAACAAGTCAATTACCGTATTTGCCGGCGTATAAGACGATTTTTTGGCCCTGAAAAATATGCCTCCAAGTGGGGGGTAGTCTTATACGGCGAGTATATAACAAACTCTGTATTTTTAGTGGAAATGTTAGGGGGTCGTCTTATACGCCAGCAAATACGTATTTTTCAGGGCCAAAAAATCGTCTTATACGCCGGCAAATATGGTAGATAATGAGTGTGCTAAGAAGAAAACATAAAAGTGGCAGGGAAGGCACTGTCAAGAACTGTGAAGGGTTTGAGAATATACTCTATTTGCAAGCTTACAAATTAAGCTGGAATAGTTTCATGGATGCCAGCAGGACACAAGACTGCTGGGTCAAAGACAAAGAATTGTATCACATCAAGCAGTGGCCAGGGTACCAGACTGCACCATTTCCTTGAGACTGAATTACCACAGGGGATGAGAAGGTGGCCAGGTGATGCCTACGCATGCAATGGGTTGCAGTATAGGACAGGAACTCCAAGCACAGGGAGACCAAATAATTTACAACAGGCAGTGGGCCTGTCTGACCTTTCTTCCAGAGGGAACATACTTTAATTATATTGGAAGTAATCATGCCTCCCTTTGCTGTGTGGGTTGAAACTATTTTTGTCTTCCAAGACTATTAGCTATACTAACATCCTTAAAAAGATAGTCCAGAATAAAAGGCTATCAGTGTTGCCGTCAGATGATGTACAAAAATATGAGACACACATGGAGAATTGCCTCCCAATAATATCAACCCCTCCTTCTATCAAAGGTGTTCAATTTATTTCATACAGCATTTTATTAAGCCTACTCCAACAAAATGGCTAGAACATACCACCCCATGCCCAAGACACAATCACATTAACAAATCCCATAAACCATAAAGGTCTGGCCAAGAAAGTCAGGCAGCCTTCTGCTGAAGTTTTTTGTTGTTGTTGGTAATCTCTCTACTTTGCCTAAGGCATTAAGCCAAGTACGATGGGAAAGTCTAGGGCAAATATATTATGCATAACCATCCTGACCAGTCAGTTGAGGCTAGCCTGAATGATTTCCAGGACCAAAGTAGTGTCGTAAATCGCTTTAGCTAAAGTTAGGCATCAATTTAATATCATCTTTTCTAAATGGATAATTCCTAAGGTAGGAACTACTTCCCATAGGGTGCATACAGTAAGTCAGTTATCCCTCTGCCATATATCCTGTACAGAGTAGTCTCATTTGGACAGATCTTCACTAAGATCTGAGGTGCAATATAATCTACGTGTGCTGTTTCTTTAAATCCTTGAGCAATCACCGTAATGATTCAACTTACAATTTTGAAGAGAGAGAAGCAAGTTAGTATAATCAGAGAACAGCCTCTTACTGTGGCTATCTATACCAGTGACCCAGACAGTCCAGTCATGATTTGTTTCCAGAGTTTGTGGCCCCAAAGAAAGATTTTAATCAGCCAACCCCTGCCAATCTTTAGTTTTCCAGGTAGCAGACCAAACACATAATAGCAGACCAGTGGCAATAACCCAAAGGCTGGTAAAAACACAACTCCATCAAGGTATTGACCAGAGCTGTGGGAACAAATGTTGACTTACAGAGGGACTGAGCTGTATGAATCCACCCACAGAGTAGCAAGAACCTTTACTTGGTGAGCAGGCCCCTGAATTTGGTTGAAATTTATTAGCCACCCTTGCTGGCGAAGGTGTCATAACACCACAATTTGGGCCGTTAAGACTCAGACTCCTGCCCTGCCAACCAACAGGACAGCACTTGGACAGTGAGAGCTTTGGACATCAAAGAGCAGAGGCAGTCGTGTTAAAGCCTGACCCACCCAGGAGACAAGCACAGGAGTCCCTCTAACACTACTTTCAGACTTGGGTTGTGTTACAGGACAGGAATCTTGAGCTTAAGGACCTGACCACACACCCTTTGGTCAAAAGGATGACACTATGACTATCTCCCAAGGCCCTAGTTAAGCAAACCTGCTCTTTGCTCTGGAGGTGACACAATCTTAATCTTTCAAGGACATTCTTGAAAGAATAATCTAGAACAAAAGGCAGTGACTTGCGCGATGTTCCAAAATGAAACCAACTTGTGGAGAATTATCTCCCAACCTTTAGGGTTGCAATGTTCAATAGAGCATCAGGGAAAGACTGAGAAGTTGAAATAAAGACCCAAAGACTGTAAGATTAGGAGCTTTGTGGCTACATGGAGTTGAATCACATTCTTTTATTCATACAGACACAGAGTAAATGAAAAATTGTTAAAGAACACTTGACTGAGAACTAGCAAGCACGGATTAGAGGACCAGCCTTGCTCAGGACCATATTGTAAAACTAATAAAATCAACTGGAATTCCCATTCTTTTTAATTGATTTCAGAGTGATATAGACACATCAATATTGAGAGAGAATCATTGATCAGCTGCCTCCTGCCCAATTCCTACTGGGGATTAACCCCGCAACCCAGGCATGTACCCTGGCCGGGAATCAAACCATGACCTCCTCCTGGCTCATAGGTCAGTGCTCAACCATTAAGCCACATTGGCCAGGCTGGATTTCCCATTCTCAATGTTGTCTAGTATGAGGATATTAGACAAGGTGAGTTAGGAAAATCCATCTCTGTGATTCCATGTTAATTTGTACCTGCAGAAGTTCATGGCACTTAAGAGTAAATCTTCAGATGCTCATCATCAATAACATCCTATACTTGAGAATCTGGACTCTCTAAACTGACCACTTTGGCTCAAATGCTGATTTACACCACCGCCACCTCATCTAGGGCTGTCATCTCATATTGATTTATTATTTCCTGCAGTATTTATCTCAATTTAAAAATATATCTCACTTTTTAAAAAATTTCCCTCAATAGATATAGGCTTCATGAGAACAGGGATTTTTGTCTTTTTCACTGCCATATTCCTAGCAGCTACAATTTGCACCTAGTAGATAGTAGGCACAAGGTAGGTACTTGTTGGGTGTTATTGTTTAATTATGAAAATACTTGACTTGTCAGATTTCCTATTGAGATGAATGCTTCCCTACTTAGAACACACTTTGGTCAAATGGATTTCAAACTGTTTCTTATAATTTAAATATCATTCATTTCCTCATTTAGAGGTATTTTGTTAAAAATTATGTCATTTCAAATAATGCTGTCTCAAACAAAAGGTAAAATAATGGGCAAAAGTTTTGAGGTGTATTTGGTTATAGTTAAATGGGAAAAAATGTTGGAGGGAAAACTATGAATATTTTCAAAAGATGTTAGCCCACAGGCATTCTGCTTTGATTTGTTAGATCAGTTTTAGGAATTAGAAAGAATTAAAGGGAGAATGGTAGGCTAGGTAATTTTAAATAGTCATCTGCAATGTACTAAAAAAAAAAGTGGACAAAATGTCTGCTTTAAGATATGGGAGAGCTAACATGCTAGTGAAAAGCTACTAGTTCAGGATCTAGATGTACAAAAGAAAACCAGGAAAGTGAGCCAAGCTGTTACCACTTTCCACTCCTTCTTCTTTCTCTTTTTTTTTTCTTTATCTTCACCTGAGGATATTTTTCCATTTATTTTAGAAAGAGGGAAAGACAGAGAGAAACATCAATCTGAGAGAAACATATCAATTGGTTGCCTCCTGCACAAGCCCTGACCAGGGCCCTGCAACTGAGGTATGTGCCCTTGACTGGAATCAAATCCAGGACCTCTCAGTCCGCAGACTGATGCTCTATCCACTGAGCCAAATAGGCTAGGACCCATCCTTCTTTTTTCTTAATTTGAGATTGGAAGGGTGAGAGAATCAGTGGGGCTTTCGGCAGAGAGTAGAAACAGTCCAGAACCTGCCAAAGGAGGATGAATCACCTTCATTTTAGTTCGAACGTTGAAGAAGATGCACCTTCAGGTGATAAAGGTCAAGGATAAGGATCAGTGTGAAGTGTAGTGCACAGCACTTGCAGGATCCCCGACTCAACTAAAATCTTCTCAATACGTGAAACTGGATTAAGATGATCCCCAATTTGCCAGTATTCCCAGATTCCTGGTGGAGGAAAAAGGAAATCCTCTGTAGAAATGTTGACATTATCCTCTTTTCCAGAACCCTTTAAGGCAGTGGTTCTCAACCTTTTTTAATGCCGCAAACCTTTAATACAGTTCTTTATGTTGAACAGGTTTGTAGTAAGTTAAAGATGATTAAGTAGAGAATTTGTAAACTGAGATGTAGGTCAGAAGAAAATTTTCATAATGAAGCATGGAGAGACTTAAGAATAAAAAAAAAATACAAAATAGCCGAAACCGGTTTGGCTCAGTGGTAGAGCATTGGTCTGCAGACTGAAAGGTCCCAGGTTTGATTGTGGTCAAGGGCATGTACCTTGGTTGCAGGCACATCCCCGGTAGGGGTGTGCAAGAGGCAGCTGGTCGATGTTTCTCTCTCATCGACGTTTCTGGCTCTCTATCTCTCTCCCTTCCTTTCTGTAAAATATTAATTAAAAACATATATAAGAAATACAAAATAAACTATAAAGAGATATAGTTTAAAAGTCTAACATAATTATAATAAAAATCCCAGAAGAACAGAAAGAGATGGAATAGCAATTATATTTAAAGAGAAAAATGGCTGAGAACATTCCCATACAAATGGAATAAATCAAGCCACATAGTCAAGATGCCATACAAAGCACAGGTAGAAAAAAACTTTAAAAATTTAATATCCTACTCACATCATGGTAAAAGTGATGTTTAAAACCATGCTGCCCAACTCAATTAGTTGGAGTGTCCTCCCATACACCAAAAAACTGAGGGTTCGATTCCTAGTCCGGGCATATGTCTATATTGCAGGTTTGATCTTCTGTCAGGAAAGGTAACCCACTGATGTTTCTCTCTCACATCAATATTTCTCACTTTCTCTCTCTCTCTCTCTCTCTCTCTCTCTCTCTCTCTCTCTCTCTCATTCACTCACTCAGTCTCCCTCTCCCATCCTCTCTCTAAAATCAATAAACATCCTCAGGTGAAGATTTAAAAAAAGAAAAAAAGAAAGAAAATCATGCAGAAAACCAATCCAAAATATAAAAATCTTGAAAGCAATTAAAAGAAAACAGAACAGATTACCTTAAGAGAGCAATGATTAGCCTGATGGCTGACATCTAACTCCTTAACAGAAACAACACAAGCAAAAAAAATACTAAATTTAAATGATTTATATAAAATAACAATCTAAATTTTATGTATATGCATAGCAAAAAAATACCGTCCAAAAACGAAGATCAAATTAACACATTTTTCAGACAAACAAAAACTGAGAGAATTCATCTCCAACAGAGTTGCATTTAGAATGTTTTTCAAGCTGAATAAAATTTACCCTTGAGGGAAACTCAGAAATTCAAGAAGAAATAAAGAATAAAAATCATGGTAAGTATGTAAATAAATCTAAATGAATTAAGTATCTAAAAAAAATCTTCTGTGGGGAATATCATTGTGATGTTGCTCTCTGAGGACTAGAACACAGAGGTATACGTCAATTTCAAATGTTCCTGTACGCTAGCATAGCATAATTATGTGTTCAGCTCTCTTACTTTTGACCTGTGTATCTAATATTGTAGCCACTAGCCACATTGGCTGTTGAACACTTGAAATATGGTTATTGAGATGTGTTATAAATACCAAATACACACTCAATTTAGAAATTTAACTTATTTTTATCTTCATCTGAGCATATGCTTTTCTATTGATATTTTAGAGAGAGGGAGTAAGGGAGAGAAAGAAACACTGATCAGCTATCTTCTGTATGCGCTCTAAGCAGGAATGAACCTGCAATCCAGGCATGTGCACTGACCAGGATCGAACCCACAACTTTTTGGTGTACAGGACAACAGTCCAATCATCCGGGTTGAGAGAATTTAATTTTTAAAAATAGATACGTATCTTATTAATATTGTTAATTGATTACATGTTGAAATAATATTATGGATATATTATTTTGCTATTTTTTCAGTAGTGTTAAGTAAAACATTAAAATTGATTTCATCTGTTCCTTTTTACTTGTTCTAATGTGGCTATTAAATCGCTACAAATTTCAAAATGACATATATGGCTCTTATTCTCTTTTTATTGGGCAGCACTGTCTTAGACCATGAATTCCATTACCTCAAAATAGAAATTTCTATATTTATATCCACTCTGAAATCACTATATAGAGTTTATTAATAGCAGAGACAATAGTAATTCATGAACACTATCTTCTTTTCTTAAGACAAAATAATTTCTTAAGGTTGCTTATTATTTTAAGTACACTAATCCTTTAAGCAAGAATTCTTTACAAACTAGATTAACTTCTAAGGATATGGTTGGACATAAAAATACAGATTTGCAGTTGTAGCAGCAGCTTCGGGACTCTATACCCTCTCTTCGTTAACTCACTCTGCCTTGTAGGCCCAACCTTATCAACACCAGTGGAAGCTCAAGTCTCCTTCGGAATTATAACATGTCAATCACTAAGAAGGAAACCAGATATGTCTTAGAGATGGTTCATGTTTGTCATTTATTACAGTATCTTGGTAAATACTTCAAAGTTTTAACCTGCAAACAGTACTGTGAACAGCACATGAGAAATAGGATGAGACATGAAGACAGGGCCATCAGCTGTAAACGTGAATGCCCACACACAAAAGAGACAGTGGAGTAGGAGGGAAGCTAGGCAGAAAGCATTATGCACTTGTTTGTATATTCTGTGCATGCATAATTCTTTCCTCCTGAGGCCAAAAGGATACCTCCTGCACTCTTCCTCCAGAGTGCTCCATAACCAACTATTTGGAAAGCAAAATGTATTCCATGATACTATCTTTTATCTTCCAGGCTCTTGTTCCTCAGAGATCAGTATGTGTCTGAGATAAAAAAGTGATGCTATAGTAATTTTACCAACTGTTTGTGGGAGCTAAGTAGTTCCACACTTATTTCTATTTATGCCAAACATGGAGCCAGGAATTTGATCCAATGAGCACACTGCCATCGAATTCTGGTTCAGAAGGAAGGTGAGAGGAGAAAAGTCATTGAGAAAATACATTCATGCATTTATGAATTTGAACTATTCCCATTTCTTCAACTTATCAGCTCTAATATCTACGCATCTGTTTTGCATATTAAGGATGCACGCACATAACCAGACTCATAAGAGCCCTTACAACCTTACTTCACATTACTCTCTCACATACCCTTTACACTCCAAAAAGATCAACTTTCTCACACTTCTGGCAATGCTATTTTCTCTCAGATTTACATTTCTTCCCACACGTTTCTTTCTAACTGGAGTGTTTTTCCCTTGCTTCCTGTGATTGCTTAAATCAATTTTTTCTTTGTAACTAAGTTCAAATTTCACATACTCTGAATCTTTACCTCATAAAAATGATTCTTGTAATCCATTTTAAAACCTTGTAGATGAGTCTGTGGAAATATGAGAAATAATGTAAATTAATCTATAATAATTTCAAGGAATTCATTAGTAATCACCCTAATGTAATGAGCTTGTGTAAAAATCTCAACTACACATAAATACACGTATATAAATACATATATGCTTTTGTAATTGCCCTCTGAAGATGATCTGAAGAATTCTACATATACCCATGTATACAAATATATGCACATACAATATTTATTTTAACAAAATATTTGTACCACTACATTTGTTTATGTTTGGGAAACAAAATCATTTTTAATAGTAACTGGAGACATATTTGCCATTATTTTGTTCCAAAAACTATTTCCTCACTGAAAGAACTAAAAATGTTCGCTATAATTAAAAAATAAATAAACTACACGATATGCAAGAGGATACCAAATTAAAATCTCAAACTTTAGTCATGACAACAAAAACATGTTTCTCTTCAAATTTAATTTCCATGAGAAACGATTCCAAATTAAAACCTTCCAGTGCAGTGTCCTTCCATTTTTTGCATTTTTACTACCTAAAGATCAAACAGTTTGACACAGCAAAAATTCTAGTGAGTTAGGAAGAAATGCTGATTGGTTTGTTGGCTGGTGGCCGGGGGAATGTTATGACCGAGTAATTATGTGTTCTGGACAGATGCATTAACCAGGCTTGGGGCTGGAGCCACTGGATATTATTTTAGTCATAAGGCTAGAGGAACTGAATCATTTTCAAAGCATTGGCTGGCTGACATTGCCTTACTGATGCCTGTTCCAATGACTCTTTGGCAGTAACTTCCAACGCTGCACTTATGACATGGTAAACAAAAACTACATTAAAGGTTTGCTTTTTAATCATGAAGGAGTTCAACATTTCCACCAAGCTCTCTTGCTATTCATCAAGTCACATTGAAGGCTATTGCAGATTTTCACAGTCCTGTCTTCGGACGGAAGAATTGTAGCAATGTAACGGGCAGAAAAAGGCTTGGCCTTTTTACAGCAATAAAAAGGCACGTGATCAAAATTCAAAACGAGAATACATTTTTACAATTGTTTTCAACTGTTGGGCAAAGTCGACAATGTCTTTTATCTTTTACCAAGATGCCATTCTTTACAAGGCGTCTATGTTTGAGGATAAGAAAAATGTACATAATGATAAAATAATACAGTCAACATGATGGCTTTGGCTTCTGGGGAAAGACAATAAGCAGGTCTCAAGAATCTGTAGGTTAGTTTCAGGTAACTTTTCCTTTTGAACCACTTCAATTTGAAGTTTTACTTTGACATCAGGTACTAACTATAAAACTAACAATAATTTAGTTGGAATAATACCTACTCGTTGCAAATATTTTTATATGTAATATGATTTAAAATAAAAGTACTTTTACTTCTTGGGAAGTTTTTGAATTTAGGGGCATAGGGGCATTTCTCTTAAATGTAGTTCTATTGAAGTGAAATGCAAATAAAGTCAGGTTTCAGGACATTTTGAAGACTTGAATGCTTTTTTCATAGTAGTGAGTGATTGATTTTGATAGATAGCCAGGTAGGTCATAGATGGATGAATGAATGCAGGGATCGACATAGATAATTACTATAGATTAACATGGGAATGCTTCATTGGTTTTGTTTGTTTTTAAAATATAATGACTAGAAACTTTAAAACT
This sequence comes from Vespertilio murinus, assembly GCA_963924515.1. Taxonomy (NCBI): domain Eukaryota; kingdom Metazoa; phylum Chordata; class Mammalia; order Chiroptera; family Vespertilionidae; genus Vespertilio; species Vespertilio murinus. The sequence continues at coordinate 69,012,266 of OZ004708.1, forward strand.
ATTAAATAGAAGATGTATTGGATGATATTTCCCCAAATTAGATGGGTTTAAAAGCATGCATTGGAAACACACACACACACACACACAGACACATTGAAGATTCGTCATTTTGCTTCAGTTTCATAATATTGGGGAAAATGAAAAAAACTTTTGTTGATGGATTTTTTTCACCTTTTAATTATAAAAACCCTCAGAAATAAGTCCATCAGAGTAATTATAGTAGCAATGCATATTCTAAAAGTAAACTATATGTCTCAAGTATTTCTAAGAAAAATACCTCATGATTATAAAATAGTAATGAAACACATCAATGTGATCATTAAACTCATTGTAATCATCTTATTATTTGTATTAAAGTTTCCTATTTAAAATGTTTATTGGTTTGTTTGTTTGTTGTAAATGAGCTCATCCAGGAAATGTTATTCCCTTGTACTGAAGAATTATCCAAAGTCTGGAGGGCTCAGTTAATTGGAAGGTACTTAATAAACTTGTTAGGAAATTTTAGAAAAACTCCCCTCTAAACCATCAAGCAACTCCAAAAGCAGAATATAAATGGACACATTATTAATATCCAAGAAGAGTTTACTAAGAGAAAACCTTAAAATATATCTGAAAAATAAAAGCCTTATTAATGAAACCACGATGATAGAAAAGATGAAAAATTCTTTCCTAGAAAATGGAAAATGCAGAAATAGAAAGAAAAAATTGGGGTTAGTGAAGAAGGAGGAAGAGCTAAAAGCCAGTCGAATTCTCTTAAGTCAAAATTGTATTATGTTTTAAGAAATGGTTGTTTATGATTCCAAAATACAGTATAGGTTAACATTTACAAGGAAAAAATTGTAAATAAATGTAACTAGGTTAAAACATATGATGAAGTATTATAATGATACTATATTTTAATTATATTAGAATTTAACACATAACCCATATAATTAATTTAAAAAGCTTGTACAGGGAAAGAACGTATGTTATGTCCCAACTATAGAAAACACTCATTTTAAAATTTCCATTCCTTTCTTTGCTCTAAGGATACAAACATTTTCACAAAATAAAGGAGTGTTTTTTACTATTTTAACTATTTGAACAAACTTATTTTGCTCTGAATTTTACTAATTTCAAGAATAGTGTTAATTAGTAAAACTAATTAATTTCACTTAAACCAGTCTTTGGATAAATGAGTGGAATATGAATTAGTGCTATTTTATTACATGCGGTACATCAATCCTTTCTGAAAAGCAGGCAATCAAAATAGCTGATAGCGCAATTTAGGTTGTAAAATTTAAATATTTAATGCAACATCTGCAACATAACAGATATTTACAAAATATCATGAATAAATACTTTTGGATTTTTTGTGCATACAAAATCTAGTATATTTATTTTCCCACTTATTCTACCCTCATGCTTTGTTTTTACTAGTTATATATGTTAGATATATACATGTTATAATAATCCTATGTTTAAATGTTAGAAATTCCAGAACCCATTTTTTTTAGTTTCATTATATATATGTGTGTGTGTGTGTGTGTGTGTGTGTGTGTGTGTGTTTAAAAAATAAAAACTCTATTCAATCAGATGTTCACCTTGCTGAAGTACCAAGAAAAGTTGGGGGGAGGCAAAGGGACTTTGAGAAAAAAAAGTCTTTGAAAGAGCAAAGTATAAAATATGGTGAAAACGTTGAAAGGTATTTTATTACCGTAAGCTGTAGTAAATGTGAATTTAGCCTCGAGTGACCTAAATTAAATACAGAAACTTATACACTATTTTCTCTGATGGGTCTAATGAAAATACAGTTTTTAAGCAAGCTTTAAAAAAGAATCAAACAAAAGAAAGCATGTTAATGTGAAATGATCCTCCACTAATGATTTTCTTTTAAAAAAGAGAAAAAAACTTCCTATAAAGCCTAAACAAGGCAGAAAAGACACACAGACACACATCTGTCATATGTTTGCGGCTTTATAGTTACTGCTTTAAGAAAGGATGTGAGTTATGAAGTGAGTCCTTTTGTAAACATTCTAATAAAGTCTGGATAAGACACACAAGGCATCAGAACCCTTCAAGCTGCTGTTCTCTAAATAATACTAAGAATTATATGGATGTCTCCAACTTCCACGTCTAAATTGTTGCACCAACTCAAAACATTAGACTGCTCCTTTTTGTTTTATTCTTTTTTTTCCTTCATCATTTAAAAAATTCTTTTAAGAAAACCTGTTTTATTCTTCTACTTCACAGAGGTGAGAACAGTCAGTGAAAAAAATCTACATTTTATAAGATTCCTATGCTTTTTAGAGAAAGGCCAATTAGCCTCTGATTACATGATTAACTATAGTCTTTAAAAACAAAAATGAAAAGACAATAGATTTTAAAAGTGTAGAACATAGACTATCGCCTCTTTTTCTCCCCATCTTTCCTACTAAATATTTTTGAATCAAATAATTTCATTCGTTTGGGATCAATTTCCATAAAGACTGTTTAGAGAACTTATATTCTTTCCTGTTCCTCAGACTATAGTATTGCTAATTCAAATCTACTTCTCCTAACACTGATGACGCTTTTTAAGAGCTGTGTTTATCATTTAATTCTAATCTAACATCAAGTCCTGAAAAAGGAAATGTAAAAAATTATAAAAATGCTTTCCACTAGTTAAAGAAAATAATATTCTTCATTTCTAAAAGTATTTAAAGTGCAAGAAATGTTAAATGAAGAAAAAATCTGAAACTGTTAAAAGAAATTGACTTTTAATTGTTAAAAGTAAAATTAGCAAGTTATTATCAAACTATTGATAACAAGTTTTTGTTTCATGACTATTTACAGTGTTACTAATTAAAAGCAACGGAAATATAAATATGACAAAAATAAATAAAATAAAAACTAACACTACAGATTAAGTATGCTGACTTATGTAGGATGTGGAACTCTAATCAACTTCCTAAGACACTCTAATTAGTATTTACTATTACTTCATGAAGATTTATGTTCTTTAAATTTACTGTTAAATTTAACCTGTGAATCTAGCATCACAAATCTATTTCTATTATCTACAATAGGTATTACCTGCAAATAAGAATGGCTACTGCAAGATTAGATGTCAAAAAAAGAAAAGTAGAAAGAGCAAAGAATTTGAGATTATAGAAGCCATAAAAATATTTTAATTTTTACTTGACTTTCTATTAATAGCACCCAGCAACTCTGGGATGCTCGCCCTCTTTAACTGTCACTATATATATGTACGCATGCATGACAACAAAATACGTTTCACTAGAAATATATTTGAACTAGCAAAACAAAATTGCTTGAAGCTTTTGATCTGTCTCCTAGCTCCCATCTCTGAAAGTCTTTCCCCCTCAACCGTTACATTCAAAAAGCCCAAGATATACAGCTGATGATTCAAGCTGAATGACACAACGATAAACTATGGTTTCTCCTGAAGATAAAATACGTCATAAATCGGTGCAACACTTACCTCATTTTAAATATTACTGTCTCCTTTTATCAGGTAACACTATATGACCTCCCCTTACCTTCCCTCTTCCCATATTTTACATGGGATTTTAATTCTATACAATGATCACAACCAGAATTTTTTTTAATTAAAATAGGATATATGGCTTTAAAGGCTTAGGTTATCTGATAGACAGATTTAATTTAAAAAAAAAAATAACGAGGACAGCCTGACTTCTGATGCCCTGTAAAATATGGCAATCACGGAATTATACCAATTTTTAATTGCAATAGCTCTCTATTCTTAGCTGCAATTTATCAAATGCTGTAAAATGATAGGCAGCACGGTTTCATAAAGTGGAAGTGCATTCACAGCTAAATGGCAAAGAGATATTTTTGTAGGGAGTGTGTGACAACATAATGTGTCTTTTTTCCCTCATTAAAATATCTATTCATGAATCAGTGGCTCTCTCAACACGGTATTTGTGGTGGACTGCTTGATTTATTCCTGCCAGACTCTGGCCAGAAGGTAGCCTTTTTCTGGATGCTCAAGCCTGGATGACACTCCCAAAATTATTAAATGTGTTAAATGTGCTAGTATAAATCCTGATTAGCACTGCTTTGGACTCATATCCTTCATCTTCCCAGGCTAGTTGAGAGGGGCGCTCTCTCCCTTGGCAGAAATAAAGAGGAAGGAATTTTCCCAGTTGGGAAGGAGCAGCTGGGAGGGATGCACTCGTGGGCAGAGGACAGCGGGCTAACCTTTTCCTTCCCACCTGCCCCAAGCAGACACCCTGTGGCCCTTCCAGATACATCAGTCTTGTCTGACATGGGGAACTTTAGTGGCAAAGACTCCTTCCCATTCTCCCGTTGCTTTTATCTGAAACTGGGAATGTGAAGGGAAACCTGTGGACTCAGTCCCCTGACTCACGTCCCCAAAGGACTCCATCTTTTGAGCTTTCTCCTTCACCTTCCAAAATATCTCAGAAGCCACTTACTGAGCTCTTCCTTACACCCTTTCACCAGAAGGCCTCACAGTCTGCTGATTCATCCCATCGCACAGGAAGGGAGATTCCCAAACCAGATGAAATCTCTTTATTGACTCAATCCATCCTATTAAAATCATTGTGCTATGGTTTGTCTCAGTTTCGGTTCTTACAAGGGTATTTCTTGGATCACATGATCTCACACATCTAGAGAAAATAATGAACAACATAAACTATTTAACAAAAACAGACTCAGAGAAAGAAAAGCAGCGATCAGGCTTTCAAACCTTAAGGGGAAAGTAAGAGAGGGTGGAGGTAAGGGGAAGAGATCAACCAAAGGACTTGTGTGCATGGATATGGGCCTACCTGGTGGCCGTGGACAACATGGTGGTGGTAGCATATTTGGGGAGAGGTTTGGGATGGGAATGTGGGGATGAGGACAATTGTGTGATACCATAATCAATAAAATAAAATTTTAAAAATAAATAAAAATTAAAATAAATCATTGTGCTTTTTTTTTTTAACCATGTAAGGACTCTACTATCTGAGAGTTTTTCATCCATGTAAGTAAATTACATACCCTATTTTCATATAGTAGGGAAAAGAACTAAGTTGCCTTTCATGCAAGCCTGTTGATTTCAAAGGTTTCAAAGGTAGGGCATGACTTGTGAGGGTTTTCCGATTCCGGTGAGAGATTTGTGTCTATCAAACTGTTTCACCATCCCATGCCTTTGCCACACCCTTGAGTTAACATGGGGCTAATAGTGCAATCTATAACCTTGACACAGAATGAAGCCAATTAGTCTCAATATACTCTCCCAGCAGCTTTCTAAACCCATAACCCTGAAGCCCCAACTTTACCTTAAGTCCTGAATACCGCCAGCTTTCCCTCTCCCAAACTCTAAACAGCGTTCTCACAATAGGGTTCTCTTCTTCTTGCCTTTCACAAGTGAACCTCCCACCTGTGCTTACTCCCATCTCCTCGTGCCTCCCCAGGACCTTTGCATCATCAATTGTCAGCTCTCTTCCTTACCAGGGACTCCTAACAATGTCTTCAAAGACACTTGCACCCAGTTGTCGGGAGAGGGGGGGGGGGAGGGACGATACACTACTTCATGTGTCCCACCACATTCCTTCAGCTATTCTTCCATTTCTGTCCTTCTCATCTTTGCCATTAACTTCCCAAGCACTCAGTCTTCTCCTATCACACATGATTAATTATTCATTTCATGTCTGTCTTCTCAAGAGAGCTATAAACTCCATAAAGGCAGAGACTAGGTTGTCTTGTTCCGGGCTATAAGTTCAGTCTGGCACATAGTAAGCATTCAAAAATATTGATGATATTTCATTTTAGTAAGTGCTTTTAAAAAAATCTTTTTCATCATAATTCCTGAAAATCTGGTTTCTACTTCTGCTTTCATGAAATTGAACACTATCAAAAGTATTATAGTTTTTTTTGGGGGGGGGTTCCAGGAGCAAAGTGGAATAAATGACAAAACCATTGGATATAGTGCTTCCCCCTTCTTTTATTATATCCAAATATTATTTTTCTTTTTTTCCCCAAAAAATCACACCAAAGTAAAGCAGAGAGCTCTGGTGTTGCTTAGGTGTTAGCAGTACCATCCTCACTACATGCTTATTGGATAGTAGTGCAACCCCAAGAAAAGAATGGTTATTATTCATCTTTTAATATTCAGTCCAGATGACTGTTTCTTCATGAAGGCCCAAAACAAAAATCTGAAGAATAATGGTGTCCATTTGAACCATTCTTTTGGGAAAACAGCCATGGACTTAATTATTTCTTTTCTTTTCTTTTGTTCAGGTTGGGAATAGCTTTGTAATACATTCTAGGTGTTCAAAATTCAAAAGGTATAAAAGTAATACCAAAAAAGTCTTCCTCCTAACCCCATCCTTCAACCAGCTAGGTTCCCTCTTAAAGCAACCACTGTTATCAGCTTTTTGTGTATCCTCCTAAAGGTATTTTATTAAAAGTAACTAACATGCATTGCTTTTTAATATGGTTAGAATTTTGTATCAAACAAATATTTATCTCCACAGATATTTAATGCTGTATGTACTAACATATTTTCCCATTTATGGACATTGTGTGCCTTCGTTTCTTTATAGATTTTAAAAAATTATTCATAGATTTTTTTGAGAGGGAGAGAAATAAGATTTTTGCTCCAATTATTTATGCATTCATTGGTTGATTCAGGTACATATCAAACCTGCAACCTTGGCATATCAGGATGACACTGACCAATAGAGCTACCCAGGCAGAGCCTTGGATTTTTTATAGAAAGGTCTGTCAAAAATATTTCTCGATTGTGCCATTTTTTTCTTCCAAGTTTGAACGAGACTATTCAATGGTAGGACTGAATCTCCACTACCTTCCGCCTTAATGAAGGATAAAAAAGTAAGCAATGGGTTTTTTTCCAAACACTTCCTCCCCATACACAGCCTTTAAAGGAAAATTAAAGCACGACTAATCACTTATGCAGATGTGCATTGTTTTACTGCCATAGTTTAATGTGTTCCAGATAAGGCACATATTACCCTGTTTCCTTTGGTTCTGATACATACGCTGATGCAAAGATGAACAGAATCACTGATTTGTAATGGATGATTCTGTTTCATTTTGGAATCTCTCATTTCTGCTTTCCAAAGTTTGCTGAATATATGTTTGCACTGAAATTTTTGTTTCATGATTCTGTCCATCTCCATTTCACCTTGCATATATTAGAAATGACAGCAGGGCCCACCCACCTTGTGACTACTTCCTAAAAGCCCTATAGTTTCCTATAATTATGTTAAACATATATACCAAACTCTGAAATGATAAAGCTCCAAAATGGTGTTTTTTTATTTATTTAAAGTTATAAAATAATACTTAAAGGTCAAGCACTGGAATCAAAATAAATTTCATTCATAGTTAAACATTGGACCCAGCCGTACTAACTTAAATTGTTACTCCATGCATAAGGAATTATATGTTTGTAATCAAATGGTTTATTTGGTCAATAGAGAGTCAAAGCAGATCAGCTAGAACCCCTCAAGATTCATTAAAGTGTCTTCAACTATCAGATTGCTATTTTCAATAGATCAAAATTATTACATAGGTGCCACATATTCTTTTAACTTCATACTATACAAAACGGCAATTTAATTTATAGCCCATGCATGACCCTTGAATTCTTTCTCATTAATCTTATATTTAAGTCAATACCCGGGGTTTAAATATTAATTATAAAGTCCCAATTTTTGTTAGGTAAAAAAGGATCTTGAACCAATAAATAAAATTCCATGTTCAAAACATTAGTCTAGATTATTTCTATCTATACCAGCCCTAATACTTTTAAAAAATTAGATTTTTTTCTTAGAAAAGCACTAGCATTGTAGGCTTAAGAATTATAGTGACTCATTAAATCACCTGCTTTATGCTATTTTCCTTAATGGCATATTTCCTTTCCAACTGAACACACACACACACACACACACACACACAATATTTTCAAAAGTTTACTTTTATTCCTAAGGGCACTTCACCTAGAAAAAATACAAAAATCATGGTAAATTACAAAATATGCAGGTGTGAGTGAGATCAAGTAGGCTTCAATAATTCTGATCCTTCACAAAGATTGGGTTTCTTTTTTATCTTCCACTTTGATAAACTTTGTTTGGGGTTTTATTTCAAACTTTGGGTCTATATTATCAGCCAATGTATTTAAATATTTACCAGCTAAGAAATTAAGTAACAGTTAACAGTTAAACATATTGCTCTAGTGAGATGTTAAGACACTGTTAAGGCAGGTTGGAAGCACTTACTTTTGAAAGGCATGATATATAGCTAGGGAAGTGAGTGTACCCAAATAATTACACTGTCTTTGAAAGAGTGGCCTATTTATAAGTAGAATAGCCAATGAGATGGAGGTTAGTAGCTGTCAAATTTACAGGAAGTAATTAAAGGAGCAGAGATTCTCTTCTTTTACTGGTTGTTTCTGGATTCCATAGAGATTATGAAGAGAGACAAGAAAAATGACAGAGCAGCCTGAACAGCCCATCAAACTTTCTACTAAGAAAATTGTTTTCCTCCATGGGTAAACTTTCCAGTTAACAAACACTTGCTGCTTTTATGTTATACTGTATCGATTGTGATGTTGCGCACAAAAATGTTTGATTTCTACATTTTAATGAAAACACGGGGATGTTTTTTCCCCCCGGAGACTCGTTCCCTATTTCACCAGCATTTTGTAATCCTCTCCATCTTCAGCTCCTTTGGTTTGCAGCCATCTGGCCTTGTGCCTTTGATTTTGCGAATAAGGTCCCCAATTGTTTCTGCAGCTGTTATCAGTGCCGTCTGCCCTGTTGCAAATGGAGGAAACAGGGAAAAAAAATCTCCACAACTTACACATTTTATTCCTGTGGCTCTCTTCCCGGGCCCCGATTGTGATCATCTAGTGTACATTCCTCAACACAGATGCTGACATTACTACACCCTTGGTTCAAGGAAGATATAAAAGTGAACCCTTCCCCGTAATCATTATTTATAAGCGTATTCATTAATCTATGACTAGGACATCTAATAATTCTACTCACATTACATACTAGTATATGTATGGTTGTTTTCATTCATGGTCATGATAATGCTTCTAATGATACAATTTCTCTCTTGTTCCAACTAGTTGTTTCCTACGTCCACGACGATGTCTATATCTTCATAGTGGCCTCCTGCAAAATCATAATTTTCAAATTGTACTTCCAAGAGCCCAGGGGGAAGAAGTAAAGATGTTGAGGGTGGTGAGGGTGGTGAGCTGCGACTGGCCAGTTCTCCGTTACATACCCCTCACCCTCTTTCAACCAGGGCAGTTCTTTCTTAGTTCATTTCATGATTGGACTTCCATATGAAATTGCATTTGAAAGACAAGTTTCATTGTAAAATTTTAAATAAATATATATACACATTTTAATATATTTTATTGATTTTTTTACAGAGAGGAAGGGAGAGGGATAGAGAGCTGGAAACACTGATGAGAGAGAAACATCGACCAGCTGCCTCTTGCACGCCCCCTACTGGGGATGTACCCGCAACCAAGGTATATGCCCTTGACCAGAATTGAACCTGGAACCTTTCAGTCTGCAGGCCAACGCTCTATTCAATGAGCCAAACCAGTTTCAGCTAAAAATATATTTTTATTGATTTCAGAGAGGAAGAGAGAGAGATAGAAACACCAATAATGAGAGAGAATCATTGATCTGCTGCTTCCTCCACGGCTCCACTTGGAGTTGAGCCCACAACCTTAGCATGTGCTCTTGATCAGAATCAAACCAGAGACCCTTCAGTCTGCACACCGATGCTCTAACCACTTAGCCAAACCAGTTAGGGTTCACTATAAATTTTGAGGATAACTGAATTTCACTCACTATTGTGGAAGGGGGCATGTTACTTCAGATAATAGATAAGATATCATTGAAGTTGAAAAGGCCTTTATTAGCAACCTCCCCCGAAATGAAATATCTACCCTTGTGGCAAAGACCTAGAGTTTCCATTCCCAGTCCCACCTCTTTTTAAGCATTGAAAACATTAATTTGGGGGGAGCTATCATAGCTTGGACAGGAGAACACATTAAGCCATCCGCCAGCACTTCCATGTAAATAAGTTTATGTACTAACTCTTGGGCCTGGAGGAAAAAAACTGGTTAAGTTTTTTTGGGGTGGGGTTGGGGATAGAGAAATGTTTTCTAGGTCACCACTTCAGGGACCTGTAAGTTACTCTGCCATTGAGAAGTGGAAGGGACAAAAAGAAGAGATGTGTAACCCTGAGCAGTGGAGGGCGGTGATAAGAAACCTAGGCTCTGAAGGCTGAGCCATGAGAGCTAAGGGGTGATGCCTAGACAAGGCGGGGGCGGGGGGGGGGGCGGGGAGCAGTTCTCATCTGACCCTCCCCTCGGACAGCAGAGCTCCTACCTCCAAATCCAGAGATTTTCTTTTCTGATAGGACTACTTTATTCTTCTGATTGTGTCCACTGTAAATAATTTTGTTATAATTGAATTTTGCTCTAAAAGGATTCCGTTGTCACCAATACCGATGACAGCGCCTAACATAGGTCCATCCTGAGTTCTGTCTCTTTTATAAAACAGGTCTGTTCTACCCCCAATTCAGGCAAGAACGTTCTCAAATCTGCGCTCACTCTTCATTATACATGTTGGCAGGGAGTGGTCCTGTGTTGTATGTAGGAAGTTATTCATCTAGGATACAAACAAAGGTGGAATGCAATACCATGAACTCCCCAAGGTATGCACAGGGTATTTAACTCCCACAGTTGGTAAAATGAATGGGCAACTAGCCTTTCTGGGTCTAGTTTCTACATTGCATCAAGGTGATAAGTAAAACTAGTTATGACTCAGTACGTGTACATTATCATTCCACATCCCCAGGCCTGCTCTGGAAGGAGTTTCCTTTAAGCATACCGCTGTGCACACACAGAATCACTAACTGAGGGTGACCCCTGGCTCATTCTCAAGCCCAGTCTGCAGGACGTACAAAGGAAGGAGGCGGCAAAGACCAGCTTTTAGAAGTACTGTATAAAGTTCCAACGGAGGTTAACCTCGGATGACAGTGACCGCTAAAGGCGAGGTGGCAGAGAGGTTTAATAAAATGCAACCAGAACGCTCCCAAGAGTTTTCTTACCATTCGTCCCCACCACATTTGTCTACGAAATTTTCAAATACACACAGTAGACTGGCTATCATTCTGCCCATAGCAGAGTTAACCCATGCATTTTCCCTGCTCTGGGGGCCGTGACTCCTGAACACTCTGGGACCCACCAGAGAGTCAGCCAGGATGCTACTTGAGGCTGAAGATCAGCCTGCTGGACCCCAACACCCTTAGGCTCCTCTGGGAAGAGACCCTGCAGAGGTCTCACGGTGTCTCTGTTGGCGCGCACTTTGACAGTCAGTTCCCGCGGCCTGGTCAAGAAACCAGAGCTGGATCTTCCCACAGGTAAGAGCCCTCTCTCCTGCATAACCTTGTCCGCCCGGTTCTGTAGAAGCTAGCCAGAAGCACAAACACCTTTCTAAAGTTGTGCGCACTACCCGGGGTGCAGACACGAATCCCATGCTGATTTAGCCATTCCTTTGATGATCAAATACAATCAAGCCTGCTCCCCGCTCTTTGATGTGTGGCTCCGTCCAGGTTCTTAGGGCTGCGGCCTGAGGCATCCCGGTCCCCTCGCGTCCCCCAAGGTACCTATGGTCGCCTCAGCCTTTTCCTGCGCGGTCCACGTTCCTTTTGTTAAGGCTCCTCCATTTACACAAATTACTTCTTCCCTTCATTAAGTAACCAGGATTTATTTTCTTTGCTCTCTGTATCAACCATGCACACATCCACCGCTGTAGAACCAGTCGACGTTTTGTGTTCTTGTTTATTTTTATTGCTGACGGAGGTAGGTTCAAATCAAATGGCAAAGGCAGAGAAAATAATCAAACAGCTCGCGGTGGGCTCCTTGCTTTGGTTTGCATTCCAGCTTTCCTCTGCGGGTCTTTCTCATTCTCTTCTTTATCAAGGACCAGTGAGATCCTTGTGAGCAGCGAGCGCAGGCGCTGGGCCAAGTCTCTCAGGCCCTGAGACTTCCTTGCCTGGCTGTGAAATGGGCAACTTCCCTTCCCACTGGGAAGGCTTTCTGGAGAGAGAGAGAGAGAGAGAGAGAGAGACTGATGGTCATTGAAGAGCTGCCAATTCTTCCCCAAGCAACACCTGTGTCCCCTGGGCACCGGAGCAGAGCGCATCCCAGGTGGGTAGAAGATCCAAGCACAGCCCCATGGAGACAGAAAACCCTCTCTCACTGAGGAACGTGACCTTGACCTGCTTTTTGTTTTTGAAGTAGTCCTGGTGTCACGGAAGATCTATGGAGCCAAGATTCCTTAGAGGCTACGAAAAGTCCTGAACTGATCACTCCAGGAGTTGAATAATGACCAGCGCGAGCTGGAGTGACAGGAAGGGCCCTTCTCCCCAAGGCCATCCGAATGAAATGGGCCTCTCAGGGGAGAGAGGAGGAGGGTGCTGGTACCTGCTGGGTGGTGCGGAGGGCACACTGCGGGAAGCCTGGGGAAAGGCAGGCAGGTGATGTGAACTACACATAAGAAAGAAACCCGCTTAGGTGACAAACCGAGAGGTTTCAACCAGGTGCCTCTATTAAAACCACATCCGCTCAGTGCCCCGCCCGACGTGAATCTGAACAATATCAACCTGATCCTCCCCCCTCTGGAGTGGAAGCTCTAGGAAAAATTTGGTGTAGGGTGTTTTTGTTATTGTTTGTTTGTTTGTTTGTTTTTTAATGCTGTATCCCCAACCCCTAGACCAGTAGGCATAAAATAAATATTTAATTAAGTGGTAGAGCATTAAAAGTCACCCCCACCCCTACACACACACACACACACACACACACACACACACACCCATGAAACAATGGGATTTACAAACCAACTGTCATTGACAGAAGACAGAGAGGGGCCTCTACTCACAGTGCTGGTAAGATCTGGCCACCGGGAAAGTTAATTCTGACTCAACAACACCTTCACCTCCTCTTTACAATAAGGGGAAGCCAAGTCATGCGGGTGGAGGGGAGTGGGGGGAAGGCGGGGGTGGGGGAGGGGAGGGAGTGCTCCTAAGGACTCTTCCTTGGTTTCTGGGACAGGAGATCCTGGAACTGTGGGCACAGATAGAAGCAACACCAACATTAGCATTATAAGCGCAAACTGCAGACCCTTCAAACTGTTGTCTATGTAAAGGAAGTGCATGCAGGCAAAATACAAACTGTTAAATGGATGGGGGCGGGGAGGGAGTCTCTACCTGGCAAGAGAAAATTGATCTGGGTCCTTTAGGGCTGAGACTCAGGAGGCTCCCTGCTCTGGCTCCTATGGAAAGAGACCGTGGCTCTCCGGGGTCTCCAAGACTAGCCTGGACGGTGGACAGCCTGGAAGCCACACCTAGGAGATGGCCAACGAGTTCGTCTGGGGCCCCCGCTGGTCCCCAGGGGCCTTTGTCTCCCCCCTGCCCAAAGCCCTTTGCCTCTGCTGCCATGGCGAGCAGAAAAGAACCTCTCCCCACCTGGGTTCCCCGACCTGGCTTTCCCAGCGTGGGGCCCAGCCAAAGGGAAGCTTTTGGCTCTTCCTCCGTGGGGCCTCTTTCAGAACCAGGACCTGCCACACTTCCCCTGGGTCCGTCCTGCCCCTGGGGGCTGAGGAGGCAGGTGGGGCCGGTTAGGAGCTGCTGCAGACACCAGCTTGGGCCTGCCACCGGACGCGGGGTCCCTGTGGGTGTCCCCATCTCCCAGCGCAGGGCACCCAGGCGCCGGGTCGCCACCCTCGCTTTTTTTTTTAATGCCCAAAAAAAGCACCTTTGGAATTCATCTTTCCCCCGGTGGGTAGAGGAGCCTGGGGGGGAGCCTGAGTCCAGGGTGGGGGGCTGCGGGGGAGAGGACCTGGAAAAGGGGAGACGCGCCGTCTGCTGACCTGGGTGGGGTGACTTGGCTTTGATTTTCAGAGGCGGCGAGGCTGGGTGGCTGGGGTCCCCCCTGGGCAGTGGCTCAGGTTGATCCTGGAGTTGGCGACGGGTGTTAAACGGGTACGAGCGCGGGAGGGGCGATTCATTAGGCAAGAAATGGATTAGTTGTTTATTATCTATAAACATTCCAGCCACGGCGGCCAATCATAAAACCGCGGACGGGCCCGTAAAACAAAGCGGCCGCGAAGCCTCCGAGTGGGCGGCGCGGGCTCGGCGGCTGCTCTGGGCGGCGGAGGGTCCCCGGAGCGCGACGGGGGCGGGAGCCGCGGGAAGGCCATGGATGTGTCCGAAAATAACTCCCATTTCTCTAAGTTGAACGGGGAGGGGGGAGAGACTGAGGTGAGCTGGCAAGGGGTGAGGAGAGAAAGGAAGGAATGAGGGGTGGGTGATTAGTGAGGTTGGTGCGAGCAGTAAAAGCTATTGATTAAGCGGAAGAGCAATTTAGTCTTTGGTTCTGGACGAAATACCTAGTCACGAAACCCTGAATGCAGCCCAGTAATATTTTATGGAGGGGAAAACAAGTTTTTTTTTTTTTTAATGGCCCCTTTCTAGGATTAGGAATTCACTTTCCAGCATGGCTGAAATTCTTTTTTAAAATTCCCTTTTGGGATGCAACATTTCCTAATGGGAGCCAGTATCAAGCAATTAAGTGCCTTTTAAAAGTATAAAGTCTGATGGTTGTTGTTTTTTCCACTAACAGAGCTATTTTGCCTCCTTGGGTATTACTTAAGACAGGCTTTAAGCTCTCGTTGCTTACTTGATATGTTAATGTACTAGAAACAGGGGTCAACCATTTATGCTTGTTTCCTAATAACTAATCCAAGAACGCTGTCAATTTGATTCAGAACCTAATATTCAGAAGTCAGGTTTTGGGTAAAATGCTTACATACAGTTTGACAAATGTATTGGTTTGGAAACGTATAATGAATACATTTTAGAATCTTATTACCTACACACACACATCAGAGATTTTTCTGTTTCTTGGATTTTAAGAACGTTTTTATTGAAGTATAACGATCCAAAAAGAGACAGGAATCATAAGTGAATGCTTGATAAAGAATTTAAAATAATAATTCTCATCTAACTACCTAGATCAAGAAAAGAGCATTACAACACCTAGGACTGGCCCCTCATTTGATTGATATATATATATATATATATATATATATATATATATATATATGATTTTGTTTGGGAATGTTTTGTTTTCTTTAAAAAATAAGTTGCTCATCAAGTGCTCAGATTTCTTTCCAATGCCAGTATGGAGCCTTTTTGCCCCTGTGGATTATCTCCCAGAAAGTAAAAACGAAATGCTTTGAGATCTCCTGTTTTGGGGGAGAGGGGGGAGAGAATGGGCTCTGGGGCCTTTTTTCTCCCCCTCCCTCTGGTACCACGCACCCTCCCCCAGCTTTCCTTACTCCGTTTGGGGAGACATAACAAACAAACGATTACATGTTGAAAAACACATCTGAAAACAGAAAGGTCACGTTACTACCGAGTCCTGGGAAACATTAATCTGGTGTTTGGAAAACAGTTGACAGTTGAAGGTTGGGGTTTCTTTTCTATTCTTGGAGGGAGGGAGGGAGGGAGGGAGGGAGGAAAGGTGGGGGAGAGAGAGAGGAAGAGAGAGAGAGAGAGAGAGAGAGAGAGAGAGATCATTTCAATGAGAAGAAAAAGGTAGAGATTAATACTCTGTGGCCTCATCTGAAATAAATGCTGGGGCGGGGGGTGGGGGGGGGTTGGGGAGACCGCTACCAACTCTCTAACCCAGATTTCAACAGAAAAAAAAAAAAAGAAAAGAAAAAGGAAACAAATAAAGTTAACTTCAGGGACAAAGAGACTCCGAGGAGGAGGCTCCAGTTCGCCCGAGCCTGGAGGTGTGTGAGTGTCTTTTCCTAAAGCAACGAATGTGAACAGTGAGAAATAATCGCGATAACGTCAAGCCCCGAACGCCCGAGGGGGGAGTCCGCTGGACGAAAACCAGTGCCTGTTCTAATAGCAGCCCCGGAGAAGGTGAAAGTTGATTGCCTGACCACTCGCCTCGCTGCGGCATGTCGCTGGCCCGCGCACCCCACCCCCTCCTCCCCCGGGTCCCCCTCCTGCCCGTGCGCGGGATTCCTCCCCCCGCCTGTGCGCCCCGCGGCCTGGGCGCCTGGGAGGGGGTGAGCTGGGTGCCCAGCACCCTGACGCCGGTCTGAGGTGCCTCCTGTCTGAATGCACGGTATGTAGATCGAGAAAGAAGACCTGGAGTGCATTCCTGGGGCCAATTACTGGAAACACCACCTTGAAACCCAGACCGAAAAACTGCTGTGGCAGCAAAGAGTTAACCCTCCTGTGCAGGCATCCTTAGACCCGACCTGAGCCACACGGAGCGGGTCCGAGAGGCGGGCTGGTGGTGCTGGTGGGGGAGGGAGGGCCGGCAGAGCGGGGGTCCCAGGCACCTGGTCCGGCGGCAGCGTTCCCGGGGCTGCCTGTGGCCGTGGGGATGCCGCTTTAATCGGGGTGGACCCGCATTTAATCAGGGGTCCCCATCGCACAGTGAAACACGGTGTGCGCTCTCACGTTCTCTGGCTGGTGGGCGAGCCGAACCTTCTCCCCCAGCCCCCCTCGGCGCGTCGGTTTCGAGTGCAAATGCGTATTTGGAGCCACAAGGAGGGGGACTCCCCTGCAAAGATCCCGAGCGAGTCCTCCGTCCAGGTCGGGAGGTTGCGCGCCGCCGAGCCGGGCGGTGATTTATGCGCTGGTGACACCAGCCGGCGGCCCACCTGGACGGCTGGCCGGTCCCGGGGAGCCGCGGCGGAGGGAAGGCAGGACTGCTCAGCCGGAGGGCTCCTCCGCCCAGCACGCCCAGCCCCAGCCCCAGCCTCCCCCACCCCACCCCGACCCGACCCGACGCCCCAGGGCGCGCGTTTCCAGCTTGCCCGGCTTCGGTGGGTGCCATTCAAACCCCTCGATGAACGAACGGAACCCATGTCCACCCTTGGATCCGTCTGGCCGAGTCCCGTGTGGGTCCTGGCGGCCGCGGGGTGCTCCGGGGATGCGAGCCGCTGCTGCGAGGCCATCGGCGCGGCCGGTGGGAACCAGCCGCCCTGGCGTTCAAGGCGAGCCGCGTAGGAATCGATCGGCGGCGGGAGGAGGGCCGCCCGCCCGGCCGTTCGCCCCGGGGATGAATTTTCCTGGATCATTTATTTTTAAGACGTGAACTCCCCCAGCACCCAGCAGCTGCTGTGGCCGGAGCCCCAACTCCAGGCAAGCGGCCAAGCTGTGCTCTCTATGAAAAGATCGAGACTGGTTCCATCCGGTTACAAATACTCTTTTTTTTTCTTTCCTTCCCTTCCCTTCCCTAGCCGGCCGACGAAGCGCCCCTCTCGCCATTCGCCGTTCCCAGCACCGCGGCCCGCGCGCCCTCCCCAGACCCGGCCGGGCGCACGCCTCCTCCCCGCGGCCGGTCTCCGGTGGGACCTGCCTCCCAGGTCCGATACATAGATTTTATAAGTATTTCCGAACAACAACAACAACAACAACAACAACAACAACAAAAACAGACGGCCAAGAAAGTCTGCAAAGAACTGAACTGGAGTCAGGCAGCAATGTTTTTTGGGGAAAAATTGTCCCTGAAGACAGAGAGAGACAGGGGCTATCCCTCTTCTTCCCCTCTCCCTCCCCCCCCCGCCCCCTTACAATTCTCTCTCTTTCTCCCAACTTTGTGGTCCACTCGGCGGCAGAGAGCGAGGCGGACCCGGTCCGGAGCCGGAGTGGGGCGGGACGAGCGGCTCCTCTCCCGCCCTCCAGAGCGAAGCCCCCGACGCCGTCTCCACCGCCAGCCCCGCCGCCGCCGCCGGCACCGAGCCGGGACCCCGGGCGCCAGGCCCTGCAGGAGAGAGAGAGAGACGGAGATAAAGGGTGCGATAGCCGGGCCTGGAGTGCTCCTCGCAGATAAGGTCCGGGGGTCCGGCAGGAATTTAGCCGCTTCCCGGCTCACCCCGTCCCGCCCCCACCCGCTCCCCGCTCCCCGCTGCCCGCGCCCCGCGCCCCGCGCACCTGGAGGCCGAGGGGAGGCCGAGGGGAGGCTCTCCGTCCTCCTCCAACGCCCGGGCCATCCGCGCCGCTTCCAGTCACTCCTTTTGCCAAGTTTGGGTGGAAGATGCGAGCGAGGCAGTCATTAATTGTGCGCGTCCAAGAAGGACGAAACCCTCCCTGATTCCTAAATATCACTCCCCAAATAGGCTAAGGACGTTACGTGTCTTTTCATCCCTCTGGAATCTCCGGGGGTCGCACCTACGGCGCGGAAGGAGATGGGGTGGTCGGGGCTAGTCACGTGCCAGGACCCTGTTAAAAGTGAAAGGGGGTGAAAAAAGGAGCTGGGAGTTTTTAAAAGAACGCAGCAAAAACGCTCACGGGATTTTATGAGAACAGTTACAGTGAAGGAACCGCTTTTCCAATTTTAATAAAATGTAGTTCTTGTACTAAGTCGTCTGCACAGCTTTTCTCGGTTGATGGCGTTTGGTTGTAAAACTTAGCTTTCCAGAAGAAGAAGAAAAAAACAAGATTGCTTTCCCCCTGATCAAATTATTATAACGCCGGGGCAACAAATAGTATATTTGGCTTTTAAACACGCGCAGTTATTTTTAGACAAAATGTTTTTTTAAACACCTGGAATATATACAAAACACTCGGCATGGTTTTATTTTAGAAATTATCATAACTCATCCCCTTCTAAGAAATGGGAATTTACCCCCACTTAAACCAAGAAATAACAACTAACTCTTTGCGTTAAGTATTTTTTTCCCTTAATTCCTAGATGTGGATTGGAAAGTAATAAAATGAATATTTGCAAGAAATCATGAAATGTCAAGATTAAAATGCTGTATAATTTTCCTAGTAACACATAACTTACATTTCATAACATGTGAAACTCATTTATAAATTTTGCACTTTTATGAAACATAATTCACTTATGTCATATATATTTTGTAGCAAAATGGAAGTTTTAGTGTTTAAGCACATATTGTAATGTCACTTACTCTGATTTATTTTGTATCTTTTAAAAGCCCCTCTCCCAAATGAAAGATCTTTTTATTTAAATAGCAAATTATATAAAAATATAGAATCTGGGTGAATTAGCTATTTGAAAATCTTTTGACAACCTTAGAGATTGTTTGTTGTTTTTCTCTTTCTAACTTACATAATTTACATATTTGAATATATATTTGTGACCACATAACTAATGCATATTAAACAGGAAAATTAATTTTGAAGCTCATTTATTTTAAAAATGTTACACATAGTTTTAAGTGAGTAAACTAAATTTAGGGTTTTTTTGGTCACAATAATAGAACAAATATTAGTACTATATTGTTGATATGAAAAGGTTAATAAACCTTTTAGCCTATGAAAATCACCCACTTACTTTCTTTTGATTTAAAAAAAAAAAGTATGTTGAATTCTTTGGTCAGGCTCTATAAAACCAGTGTCGTTGGTAGCTTTTATTATAAATATTAATATTCAGATTATAGAGCTAGCTTTATTCCATTTAAAGAGAACTTTTGAGAAACACAAGCATTAAAGTGAAAAGCCAGTTTCCCCCCATATTCATACTCTAAACTTCCTCTCCTCAGGGCGGCAGAAATAATCCTTTTATTCCATTAAAATGGTCACTAACCTTATAAAGATAAAAGAATGTTTTAATCTCTTACCTGAAGCAGCCTTGTCAATGTAGCAGGAACTGAAATTGGGACTGGTCTGTGTTGTCCATTACAGTACGGGGCTCTGTGCTGCTTCGCCTTTGTGAAAGCTGAAGTAACAATGTATGACTATTGCCTCCTGGGACCCTCAGGAAAATGAAATAGATAGCTGGTTCAAATAACTGCTCTAGACCTTCACCCAGGGATATCGTGGAGAAAAACAAATGCTTTCACAAACACTAAAAAATAATTGAAAGGTTATTCTGTGATTTTTTTTGTGTGTGTATGTTATTTTGTATGCACCTATGAATGTTATGTTCAATCAACATATATATAAGAAATGACTTTTAAAATGTTTAAACCTCTGTGTTGTTGTTTTTTTTCAGAGCAGCAAAAATCACCTTAAAAGCCACTTCTACTTTTGAGGCCATTAGAATGTGTATATTTTAATTCATAAGGCAACTTTCTCATCCTAAAACATTTTAGGCTCCTTAAAAACTAGCATTCTAAAATTTTCTGTTGTTTAGTAAGTTATGTGTGTAAGGTTGGATTTCCTACAGATTCTGTCAAAATAAAGTCACTGTTTGGGATTTAATATTTATTTAGATGTGAATGTATATTTGTTTAAAACTATGAACTCTGAAGAGAGTTTTAATTCTATGCAACATAAATGAGTTTTGTTAACATATATACATATGTTAATAGTTTCAGCTTAAAAGGACCAAGATTGTATATTAACAATGTATTATCAAATCCAGCTTGATTTGCAAACATAACAATTACGTTCTTTCAATTAACCATAGGTATACTATTATATGTTGTCTGTATACATATTTTGCTAATTTTAGAATGGAAAATAATCCCCCCAAGAAATTTGAGGTGGATCACCTAATTTTTTTTTCCAGCCCAAATTTTAAGGTGCTAAAACATAAGCATATGTTTTGTTTTTAAAGATATTTCCAAAAGAAAGTCTCAGAAATCAAAAAAAACGTTAGAGAAATGCATTATCTAAAAATTATGATCATTATTTTGCTTTGTGAAATCACCAATCTATAAGAGAAATGTGTTTAGAAGTCATTAACACTGTTGGTTCTCTGAGTTGAATCATGAAATGCTATTTTGAAGAAGAATAATACATATTCATACATATGCACACACACTTTTTTTTTAAAGGGGGGCTTCATAATTTTTGGCAGCAGAAAAAGGGAATAGCAAGCATCAAAGCCTGAAGTAAGAAGAAAGCTAGTCATGGTTTTCAGGCAAAGGAGAAAGGACATTTCCCAGGGTACCTTTAATTTTATTTGGAGCAGTTGGAGTGAGGAGTGAGGAGCATTAGGTTCTCAGTAAACTACCTGCATTATCTGTTTACACTGAGCAATAGCATCTCCTATTCCTAACGAGCTATGTAGACATATTTCTAACCCCATACTATAGACCCCACCACCACTTACTTTGTTTTCACCACTTACTTCTGAAATAATTTGTAACTTTCATTTCAGTTAGGAAACACATTTCCCCAACACCACGTTTCCAATTCCATTCTCCACAAATATAGTCTTTTAATGGAGTATGAACCCATCATTCATTTAACAACTATTTTTTATCTACTAATTGTCAGGCACTATTCTAGGAGCACCTATGAAGAAAGGAAACAATATCATTGCCCTGGGTTAGAGCAATTCTTTTTGAAAGTATGGAAATTAATCGCTGCAGGGGTGTAGGGGGGGGGGGGGGGAGAGGGTTTTCCAGTTATCCACCAGGTGGCGAAATGTGCAAAACTGATAGCTCAATATGGATCAAAAATTGGTGCAAAGAATAGAGTATTTCTATGAAAATTTCCACCACATTTTGTTTAAAATGTCTCTTTGGTAACACTACAGTTAATAGTTCATGGTTATAATGCACCTTGTGTTCAGTTTCCTAAAGCATTCCTTGCGAGGGACTCACCCCTTTAAGAAGAGAAGAGTCAGCTGCATTCGCCAGAGGCCTCTCTGGAAGATCCCAAGCTTATCTTAAGAAATTCTGCTTTTACCCTCCCATTTCTCTCTGTCCTCCAAGGTGTGGGGATTATAGAAATCTGCCTAACGGACTGACCATCTGGCTTTGCATGAGCCTCCATGAAACTGAGTGTCTACTGTATTCAAATTCATGGTAGAGACACTTAGGTATCACACTGCGACTTGCTTGTATTGTCCCAAACATTAATATCTTAGAATAACATCTAAACTGAAAAGTAGCCGAACATATATGGCAATGTATACATACATACAATCATATCTATATTTTGTTTCCAGACCTTAAGTGTGACCTCTCATTTACATTGAAGGAATAAAATTATGTATTCAGATCACTTTGGAACAGAAAATATTCTAAAATAAAATTAGGCCTTTATTCACCTTCAGACTCCCAAAGAGGTAAAAAAAAAATAATTCTTAGAAAACGGTTTATATAGGATGTAGAAATACTTTTAGAGTGGTTTAGAGGTAGAGTTTGAGATTTTTCCTCATTTCTACTACAACCAGCAGGCCCTACAAGATATGACCTCTGCCTTCTACTCTAAAACTCACCTGCCTTGGGTTTCCTCATTCATTCATTCATGCATTCCTCAAATATTGACTGACTTTTTCTTGTTTCAGTGGCTCTTTTAAGGTACTTGGAATAGATAAGTAAATAAGACAGTGTATTCCTTCATGAAGCTTACATTCTATTGTACGTGGACCAACTTTGTTTTTGCCTCATGGCCTTTGCATTTGCTGCTTCCCTTGCTTTGAAACACTCTGACCCATATCTTCTCAGTGATAGATATATTTAGACACATGCATATCCAGGACTCACTAGCCTATGACCCCTAAATAAAGTCACATTTATCTCCTCAGAGTGTACTTGTGAAGACTAAATGAGTTAAGAAATACAAAGCCTTTAGCATAGTAAGCTTAATAGCAGAGTAAGCTTAATAGCAGAGTAAGATAAATGTTATCTATTATTTTGATGTTATTATTTATTGCCAAAGCCTTTAGCAGAATAAGATAAATGTTAACTATTATTTTGATGTTATTATTTATTGCCAATGAAATATTTCCACGATCTTTCCAGAGATTTCTGAGACTCAGTTCCTTGTCATATTGATCAAGCTACAAAATGAGAATTCTGACCCACAGAATCTATTTCCAAGATGCTGAAAGATTATTTCCTGCCAGGTCCAGAGCTCTGCTATGCAGTGTGATACAAATATCCCTGGCTTACCAGGATGGTTTTTATCGTGGATGCCAATTGGAAAATAATTTAGAGATGCTTTTGATTGGAACCAAATTTTGACCCTTTGCTTGCATTTACATTCCCACTGCAAAGTGTTTAAACTTTTATTATTGCATTTATCACATTGTATTATAGTCATGGGTAGGGCCAGCATACTTCCTAGTTTATGCCTGTTGTCTTGAAGTGCCATCTGGTTTAGCATTTTAGCACTTTCAGAAAGTGTCCTGGTGTAGACAATAAACTCTGTGGCCCCCCAAGTTATGGGGCAGGTGCCTGGCTGGGGAGGCTGCGGAGCACTGGGGTGGTCCTCAGTCTGGTGCGGGCATTTGTGAGGAATTGGTGAGTCTGGCGACTCAGAGCTGTCTGGCTGGTTTGCATGCAGAGAAGGGCTCTGAGGGGAACCGTGGGCCCTGAGAGCTCAAGGCAGAGCCAGTGGAGGAAAGTCAGGAGGGCTTCAAAGACATGGCGAGGCCCCGAAAGAGAGGGTTCCACTTCCCACTTCTGTTGGGAAAACATGTGCCAGGACAGGGAGACTTACAGAGAACAGCACCACGTTGGCTCATGTAGAGCGTGTAGTTGTAATACGTATATTAGGGGATAGCATCCTGGTCAAGGCAATGGGATATATCCCAGAAGATGCTTTGTAACCCTAAACCTCAGTGAGGCGTGAAGACAACTAAGCTGGAGCGCCTGAGGATTCAGAGATATTCAGGTGGGAGGCGAGGGCTGACTCACATGTATCTCAATCAGTGCAAGGTTTAATTTGGTTGGGTACAATTTTAGTTTTGGGTCCTTGGATTATAGTCTATTACAGTCTATCCATTAAAAAAAATATTGGGTAAGTAGGATGCCTCAAGTCCTGGCAAGAGGATTCTTTTCTAAACGGAGAGTTATTATGAAAAATTATTTAAATTGAAACATGGTATGTTTTTATACCCAAGGTATGTTATTAAAGGACTTTAATATTTTTTTAATATTTGGTTTGAGAACCCTTGTTAATCAATCTGTGAATTCAACAAATACTTATTTAGACTTCACTATTTGAAGTGCACTGTGCTATTTGAAGTGATCATGACATTGTCAATATACATAGCTATTGCGGTGGTTTATTCTATCATTTTTATACTGAGGACTCTACCAAAATGTTAGCTTTTATCGCCAATCTCTGCTCTATACTACATTTCCTAACTAACTAGGTAACTAACTAACTAACTAACTAAATGCTGAATGTCACGTGATTGTCCTATTTGTACTTTGAATTTAACTGACCAGAGGTGAATTCATTCTCTCCCATTCAAATCCTCTCTCTTGTTACTTTATTCCCAATCCAAGCAAACTTGTCCTTCACTTGTGTTCCCTCTCTCTGTAATGGCACCTTCCTCAGACTATTTAGAATAATTTTTAATTCTTTAATCTTTATGTCCAACAGCCAGTACTTTGCCAAGGCAGTTTACCTCCAAAATGTCTCTCACATCTTCCTTCTATCATTTCCACTCCCAATAACAATGCTAATGTTCAAGATTTCGATCATTTTTCACTTACATAATCACTATAGCCTCTTCAGTGATTTCTTTATACTACATTCGGTTGCATTTCTACTTCATATTTTAGATTGGCTTTAGAAAGATCTTCCTAAATCACAGATCAGAAGCAATGCCTTTCTCCATGACAGTCTCCAATTGCCTACAAAAATAAAGTACCTACTCTTCATGTTAGCAGATTCTTGCTCCAACCTATATTTTCAGTCCTTTTTTCCACCAAATGACTGCTCAGACCTTACCCTTGAACTCCAGAAGATTGGTCACTATTCTATGACCCTCATCCACTTTTCTGTTGCCATGCCTTTGATCATGCTATTCTCCCACCAAGTAATACCCCTATTGAAATAACATTCATCTTTTCACATTCAGCCAGTATTAATTGTTCATTCTCTTATTTCTAAAACACTTTTTTAAAAAGATCTCTTAACACATTTTCTTCTGCTGTTCATTAAGGTTAGCGATATACAAAATGTACTTGGGGCTCTGCCTCTCTTAATCTCTATAAGTGGTCATGTGACCAAGACTCCTCCCTTCTCCAGACCTTCGCTGTGCTGTGGTGATATATAGAGAGCATTATAGAACTGTATGTGATTATGGTTGCTTTCCTCCCCCTGAAGCCCTTGACGACAGGGAGCAGTTTTCTTTATTTTTGTCTCTTTCACAGCACCTAGTTAATTCTCTCCTTGCATAAAATGAGACATCTTTTTTTTTTTTTAAATATGGAATACTTCACAAATTTTGGTGTCATCCTTGTGCAGGAGCCATGCTAATATCTGTATCGTTCCAATGTTAGTATATGTGCTGCCCAAGCAAGTACAAAATGAGCCATCTTTCAATGTTTGTATATTTTTAAAAAAAATATGTTTCTTTGACTTTTTAAAATTTTATTTTTCATAGAGAGAGAGGGAAGAGAGGGAGAGGGAGAGGGAGAGGGAGAGGGAGAGGGAGAGGGAGAGGGAGAGGGAGAGGGAGAGGGAGAGGGAGAGGGAGAGGGAGAGGGAGAGGGAGAGAAACACCCGAGAGAGAGAAACATCAGTTGGCTGCCTCCTGCATGCTTCCTATTGGGGATCAGAGCCCCAAACATGGGAATTTGTCCTGACTGAGAACTGAATCTGTGACCTCTTGGGGCATAGGTTGATGCTCAAACACTGAGTCAAACCTGCCAGGCTGAATATTTAAATTAAAACTTCACCATAATGTAAAATACTGCTCTAAATTCAGGTCATGTTATTTGGTGGCTATCATGAACTTGACTATGTAAGAAGTGAGGTTTTCCTTAAATGGTGAGAAAAGCACAAAATTCATCAGAGTGATTTTAGGAGAGCAGGCCATGTTTGTAATGTGATAGGCTATATAAAGGTTTTAAGTGCATCAATGTAATAATAATAATTGAAAATATTAGAAATATTCTGAGTCAATGACAATGAGAAGCAACTGGTGAAGGGCAGAGCAAACATTGTTCAACTTAACAGTATAAAATAAAGAGAAACATGGAAGCAAATACTGGCAAAACTTACTAAAACGTGACGTTAGCTATCACATTTTAAATATGCAAAGTCATCTCTATTGAGACAGAGATGCATTTGGTTCTTTCAGTCTGAGACAAAACATAGCATTTGATTCAGGCAACTTCCCCTGCTTTGATTTCAAAATCATTAGTCAACATTCTGTTGGCTGCTGAAGAGAGAGAATGATCGCATTCATAAATTATTGCTGTAACATTTCCTTTAGTTCTGGATTTAAAAAAAAAAATCAATGCTATGGAAAATACATTTGCTTGCCGAAACCGGTTTGGCTCAGTGGAAGAGCATCGGTCTGCGGACTGAAGGGTCCTGGGTTCGATTCCGGTCAAGGGCATGTACATTGGTTGCGGGCACATCCCCGGTGGGGGATGTGCAGGAGGCAGCTGGTCGATGTTTCTCTCTCATCGACGTTTCTAGCTCTCTATCTCTCTCCCTTCCTTCTGTAAAATATCAATAAAATATATATTTTTTTAAAAAGGAAGAAAATACATTTGCTTGAAGTGTATTGACAAAACCAGGTTTCTGAGACCAATAAGACTCAGAAACAACACAACTTCAACACTTCAGCATTCAATAAATGCTTCCCTAGGAGGGCTGTTACAGGGCCTCGGCGTTCACCTGATGCAACAGGAGCTGAGCCACGTTCAAGAATTTTTTCCTCTTGCTTATTAATGACAATGGCCATCATCTTTGTTAGGTGGCATTTTGGAAAATACTATGTGTTATTTTCTTTGTTCCCAGGTTAAGGGATAGAAATCTCCAAAGTGAGATAAAATTAACGGTGACTTCCTTCACGAACACAGCTTCCTTCATTACATTTTTAGGCGGGGGGGGGGGGGGGGGATACGTATTGCAGCACCTAAATTGTAATCATGTTAAAATTCACATACATTGAAAATAGTCTACATAATTTCTCAGGATTTTAGGAATATAATATACCATTTGAAGGCTTCAGGACTGAAAATGGCAGTGGCTTTGGAAGAAACTCACAGCAGGGCTATGTCATGGGGGACACAGCTGCTTTATTTCCTCCTTTTATTCTCCTCTCAGTATGAGCGGCGGCTTTGCTCACCTTTTCTAGGCCCCTTCACTTCTCTGTGCTCTCTCAGGCTGCTAATCATATCGTTGGTTACTTTTAAACGTAAGTACGTGAGTTAGTAAAAAGGGGGCATATTAAACCAGTTCAGAAACGTATAGCTTGATCTGAAAATGGATTATAAAAATTAGGTCGTGCTAGTGGTTCAAAAAGCCTTTTCCAAAGTGAAAAATGATTTCATTTTTTAAGAAAAGCTTCATCTTAATCCTTTAAGAGGAAAAAAAAAACACACAACAAAAAGTAACTTGAGATCCTGACGTTACTTTGTTTAATTTTTAAAACAAATCAAGGAGGAGGGACTTGGTAATGATTTTGTCTTTAGTTCCCTTTGGGAAAAACATCAACAACTTAAATATTTCAAAAGTGGTTAACCACGTGTAAAGAGGCGGAACACAATATGCTAGGTATGTGTGTCCCTCAAACCTGCATATTTCCGACTCAGACGTTTCAGCTGTCGATACCCCGGAGACAATGCCATTGACATGTGCCTGGCACTAGTCCTGCCAGTTAATGTTCCCCCCGGAGGGTGGTTTGGGGCGACAGAGTGGCGTCCCGGGTCCCCCAGGTTGCTGCCCTGATAAACTGCAGTGGTCGTCAAGTCCAGGAGCCTGACAAAGTCTCATTAATCATCCTAAATTAAACCCAACCTTCCTGTCCAACCACGCCAAGAAGAAAGCCATTCTTCTCTTTTTAACAAATGAAAATTTCCTAGGCAAAGCTTTGGTATCTTTCTCCCGTGGGCCTTTAATTCGATTAGACAAAAATAAAATAAAGCAACCCACTCTTCTGAGCCTGCAAACAAAACATTTGTCCAGATATGATTTAACAGATCAACCAAGTGTCCTTTGAAAAGAAAACAAATTTTGAATAAAAATACGTGGAAACCTTTTGATGGGAAACTAGACTAGTTAAATTAAGGACATCATTTACCTTTTTAGTGAATTTATTTTATTCTACCTAAAACATGTGATCCTTAATAATAGCTGAAAGAAGAAATAAGAAAAAAATCATTATCCATAATATTTTGGCACATTTTATTGCAATCTCTTCTTTCCGGTCCTAGGTCTTTGCTGTTTTACATAGGAATTATAATATGTGTCTATGTGTATAATTTAATATCCTTTTAAATATTTACTATTTAAATATTTACAGTTTTTAGACTGTTTTTCCATATTCTTTATAAACATCAAGGCTTCATAGAGATACATCATGAGGATGTATTCCGCTGTACTTCACCAGCTGAGCATAGTGTCTGGTGTATAGTATGTTCTCAACTATGTGTTGGTTGTTACAAAAGACCCAAGGTCTGGACTTTCCAGGTGTTTCCACCTTTTTTCTTTAATTAAAAACAATTATGCAATTAAGGTGTCTATCCTCCCTTTCCTCTGTTTTGGACTATTTCTATAGGATGGCTCCCCAAAGAGGACATATTCACTTACAGATGCTTGGAAAGAAGCTCTAGGCAGTACGTTATTAATAACGATCCTTAAGACAAAGTTCACTTTAAGCACGGGAAAACAGACTCCAGTTAGAACAGGTTATTATTTTAAATATAAGGCTTCTGAACAAGTTTACTCTCATTGAACACTCTATTAATAATGTAAAAAATGTAAAATATTCATTGAGAGAAGTAGCAAGATCAATGATTTAAATTCTTCAAATTAAAAACAAAAACAAACAAAGAACAGCCCTCGCTGGTGTGGCTCAGTTGGTTGAGTGACGTCCCATGCACCACTGAAAGGTCGCTGGCTCAATTCCCAGTCAGGCTGCAGATTCCAATCTCTGATTGAGGTGCAACCGATCAATGTTTCTCTCTCCCTCTCCCTTCCTCTCTCTCCAAAACCAATAAAAGCTTATTTTTAAAAAATAAAACAATATTAAAGCAGTCACTTATCCAAATATCAAAGTTAGAATCCTAGAGATGAATTTACATCTAGAATAATACATAGATTAAATCTGTATTAAAATTTTAAAAAAATAACAAATGTATTCTGATTTGCAACTTTGTAGACCTGAAAGATCTGGGTGTATTTTTAAAAATGCAAATAGTAAAGCACTTTTTGATATGCTTCTGTAGAAACTGAATCATGGCTGAAATAACTCGGTTGCATTTACTGAGAAGCTGCTCATGGCCAAGGTGTGTGTTAGGTACTGGGGGAGATAGAATGACCAGACTTTCACCTGCAAGACTTAGGAAAGTTGCACTGGAGGGAAAAGCATCTGAGAAGACTTGGAAGGACAAATAGGTAAATCTCATGGAGGGGACACAAGTTGTCCAGTTGGGAAAGCAGATCAAATGAGATCAGAGAGTGTTAGTTTTAACAGAATGTAATAGGAAATATCCTATCAATAAATTTGGAGGACTGAAACTTTCAAAGCATTTTTCCATTTACCTTCCCTTTTCTTAAAAAAAAATCTATATCTTAGAAAATACAGGTGTTGGTTGTGTCTAGGATGGATGTACTAGCAGTACCCAGTTGTATGGTGTGTTCTGAGCTTGGAACAGCACAGCCCTTGCTAGGCGAGGAAGGTGTAGACAGGACTGAATTGCAATGCACCATCAATACTCCTGTGGGTTTCAGCAGAGCTCAGATTACACACCGAGTATGGGAATAGTTGGTCAGAGACAATATAAAAGCCACTAGCACTACCGTGACTTTCTAGCCTCAAAGAACTCAAATGGAAAAGGTAGATTTTAAAAAATCGTGAGTGTAGATGCAAAAACAAACAAACAAACAAACAAACAAACAAACAAACTAGTTTCTTGGGCTGCATCATAAGCAAAGCTCAACATCCTTCCTGAAACCCTCCTTCCCTAGTTCTTGGGATACTGTTCTTCTCTGGTCTGTCTCCAGTTTTATTTTATCTATTTATTAGTACCTCTGCGCATGAATCCATGTGCCAGTAGGTCACTGCCATTATCCTGTATCCTTTCCAGTACTTGTCATTTGTTGTCTTGTTGATGATAGCCATTCTGACAGGTGTGAGATGGTGCCACATTGTCATTTTGATTTGCATCTCTCAGATGAGTAGTGACTTTGAGCATGTTTTCATGTCTCTTGGCCTCCCTTCTGTCTTTTCAAAAAGTATCTATTAGGTTTGTTGCCTATTTTTTTTTTTTGATTGGGTAGTTTATCTTTTGTTAAGCTGTATAAGTTCCCTGTAAATGATGGAGATTAAACTTTTATAAGTGATAACATCTGCAAATACATTCTCCCATGCAGTGGGCTCTCTAGTGGTTTTCTTGATGGTTTATTTTGTTGTACAGAAGCTTTTTATTTTCATGTAGTTCCATTTGTTTATTTTTTCTTTAGTTTCCCTTGCCCAGGAACGGTGAAGATATTGCTTTGGCATATGTCTGAGATTTTGCTGGCTTTGGATTCCTCTATTTTTATGGTTTCCCATCTTATGTTTTTAAGTCCTTTAGCCATTTTGAGTTTATTTTTGTGTATGTTGTGAGTTGGTGGTCTAGTTTCATTTTTTTTGCATGCATCTGTCCAATTTTCCCAACACCATTTATTGAAGAGACTCTCCACTCAATTGTCAGTCTCCAGTTTTAATAAATCCTCCTTTTCTGACTACTTTTTCTCTATCAAAACTTAAAATGCCGTGTTTTCCAAGTATCTCTGTTACCTCAACTTGTTCCCTAGAACAACGGCCACCAACCTTTTGAACCTCACGGACCATCAGTTGGCAACTGATGCCCATGGTGGGCATCAGCTACGTGGCTCTGGCAGCAGGTGGCAGTGGAGGCGCTGCGGCCCCATGGGCTCTGATGAGAGTGGACCGTGATGAGATGGTGGAGCAGGTGAGCGGGTGGTGCCAGGTCAAGGCAGGTGAGAGCGGGACCTGATCGTCCCACTGATCACCCTGCAGACAGCCACCAGCAGCAGCAGCAGCAGCAGGGGGCAGGGCTGCCACCTGGCTTCCAGGTGCTGAGGGAGCAGGGCGGGCCCCATGACTCAAGTGGAGGGAGTAGGAAGGAGAGGGAGTCTGGGGTTCCAGATGCTGCTCAGAGCCCAGAGGTCAGCTTGGGACCTGCTATTCCATGCCAGACATTGGCGTTTCGATTGCCAGCCAGGCCTAGGCACCACACCCGGGCGGGAATTTCATGCACCAGCCTCTAGTCTTTGATAATAAGACAATCAGATCCTCATGTTAGAAGCTTTGTCTAAAATCACTAAATCTTACAGACTTTCAGTGTTATTAAAATTTTGTTTTTCGCCGAGACCGGTTTGGCTCAGTGGATAGAGCGTCAGCCTGCAGACTCAAGGGTCCCAGATTGGATTCCGGTCAAGGGCATGTACATTGGTTGCGGGCACATCCCCGGTAGGAGGTGTGCAGGAGGTGGCTGATTGATGTTTCTCTCTCATCTATGTTTCTGACTTTCTATCCTTTCCTCTCTGTAAAAAACATCAATAAAATATATATTTTTAAAAAATTTTGTTTTTCATTTATCCTCCCCAATTCCTCTGCACTTGTTTAGTTTAGTTCTCATGAAATCTGACAGGTTGGGAGCAATCCTTGACCTCTTAAGAATACCATTTTCTGGTAATGGAGTTGGAGAGGTAGAAGGTTAGAGTATAATTATAATAACATATTTACAAAGTGCTATGGTTCACAAAGAAAGACGCAATTCACACCAGTGGTAGTACGATAAAGACAGTCTTTGATAGCTCTGAGGAAGAAAATATACTTGGGAGTGCGTCTTCAATTATGAGAACTTTAGATACAGAAGGGGAGAGGGTATCACAGAAAGAACAGTGTACAAAAGGCAAAGATAGATCAGACACTACAGTGAAGGAGATGAGGCTTTAACGAAAAGCTGAGGCTACATGATGAAGGGTCTTATATGCCATGCTAAGGGGGCTTTACTTAATTTGGTAGAAAGAAGTGAGGCATTAAAAGACTTTAAATAATGGCATCAGAAGTTTGTACTTTAGAAAGACAAGTTTGTTGTATCTGAAGGGAGTTACAATAGTCCCCAACTTTAGGGGATATGCCTCCCCAGCAGGCGACTGGAAACTGGGACATTATCTGTATGTCACAATGACTGAGGGATGCCACTGGCATCTAGTAGGCCTACACCGCATGAAGCAGTCTCCTACAATGAACAGCCTTCCCCAAAAGCCAGTGCAGTGGGACCTCCTCTGTGAAACAATGACTTGCCAATTTAGCAAATGCTTAGTAAAAAATTAAGGTTTTTCATAGACAGGACATTTTAAAAATTCTACTCACCTAATTTAAAAAATAACTAAGAGCAATCCTTATTAGTATAGGAAGTAGTAAAAAGAATACTGTCCAATTGGAGAGGGTTCCATTTCAAGTAATGGCCAGATAAAGTTGGTCTTTCTGATCACAAACTCAGTACAAAAAATGTCAACTACCTCTACCGAGTAATGGAAAGCCAGCTAAAATAGGCTAATGGCCCTACCCAGGTTGGCTCAGTGGACAGAGCTTGGGCCAGTGGACTGAAGGGTCTTGGATTCAATTATGGTCAAAGGCACATACCTTGTGCAGGCTTGATCCCCTGCCTGTGGGAGGCATCCAATCAATGTATCTCTCTCATATAGATTACATCAATGTTTCTCTCTCTCCCTGCTCTGTCTCTCCTCCTCCTGTCCTTTCTCTCTCTCTCTGTCTCTCTCTCTCTCTCTCTCTCTCAAAAAAAAAAAGGCAATGAAATATTCAGGTGAGGATTAACACAACAAAATAAATTAAAATAGGTTGATGCATCAGAGAACACTTGGAAGAAAACAGCAGTGAGTGCCTTTCCCAATACGTACAGCTCTCACCCTGAGGGCAGTCCCATTCCATACCACAGAAGCCTATAGCTTTTCTGACTCGAAGGACCATCGGACAGTTGGGGCAATGGCTGCTGCTAATAAATGAAGGAAGAAATAATGGCAAGGAAAGAACCAGAGAAAAAGCCTCAAGTCCGTGTATAAACTCTGCCCTAAACTCTTGGCTGGTCTCTGAAGCATGCATGCACAGGAGAGATGCCAAGTACAGCAGCTAGTTTAAAGAACTAAACTGAGATTTGAGTTGCCACTAACTGCAAGGGAGCAAGAACTTACAACAGAAATTCAGCCAAACTAACTGCCAACATATTTAAAAAGAAGTCTTTGGAGAAACATATCAGAATCCAGGGCTTCTGCATTTTATCCACCATGTCCAGGACAAAACCTAAATTACTAATCTATGAAGAAACAGGAAAATATAATCTCTTCATAAAAGAAAAGACAATCAAGGGAGACTGTCACTGAGATGATCTCGATAATGGAATAAACAGAAAAAGATGTTAAAGCAGCTATTATAACTATGCTTAAGATTGTAAAAGAAAATGTGCTTATAAAATGTGCTTGTAATGAATGAAAAGGTAGGAAATAGCACAGAAGTATAAATTATAAAAAACAAATGACATTTCTAGAACTAATTAATATAGTAATTGAAAGAATAAAAGCTCAATGAATGGGCTTAAAATAATGATTATCAGAGAGTAAGTGAACTGGAATATAGATCAAGGGAAACAATCCACTTTGTTGGGGGGGGGGAGTCTTCAGAACACCACAAATATGTGAGACATCAAAAGACCTAGCATATGTATAAAGAAAGAGAAAATTAGGCTAAAAAAAACTATTTTACAAAATAAAGCAATTAGAGGAAAATGACATTATTATGCACAGGGGGGAAACAATTTAAGTACTACTGACTTCTTATTGGAAACAAAGGGGTGGGCAGAACAATGGAACAGTCTTTAAAGTGCCAAAGAGTGTGGGAGAGGGGAAGTGTTGACACAGAAATGTATTCAGCAAAAGTATTCTTCAAAAAGAAAAACAAAATAAAGACATTTTTATATACAAAAGAAAATGATGACACTCAACTGCCAGAAGACCTGAAATATAACAGACATTGAAGTTTTTCAGGTTGAAATGACTGATGCTACTGAAGAGAAAGGCATAAGAACATTGGAAATGATGGTGTGGGTAAAAATAAGAGTATTTTTTCTTAATTTATTTAAAATATATATATGACTGTACAAAGCAAACTATAAACACAGTAAAATGACACAACATGCTATTTGTAAGACATGACGACTATAACATAACGGTAACGAGGTAAACACGCCTATGTGGTTACAAAGTTTGTGTGTGTAGTGGTGCAACAGTAACTGTAAACAGGCTTTATAGAGTTACATCCTACCATGGGGTTCTTTTACATAGGTGTGTGCATTTGGGAAGACTCATTAATGTGTATATTTAAGACTTATGCATTTTATTACATGTCGATTTTACCTAAAAGGGAAAAAAAATCCTGAAAAATTGATCTTTAGCAAACGATATTCAAGTTGAAATCTTCAGGAATGAAGTGTACTGATGTCTGCAACTTATTATGACCTGTATCCAAGACATTGAGACAGGCTGACTGATGGACAGAAATGGATGACTAAGTGGTGACGTGAATGCAGTAAAATCTAAAATTGCAGAATCTAGGCGGGAGCACACAGAAAGACAGAACGAGATAAACAGAGAGGGCCATGGCAAAGTGCCATGCAAGGGAAAACAGAAACCATAATAAAGGTCAGCACTACTCGGTGTTTGAAAATTTCATATGATAGTTTTGAAGTTAATTAGTTCTGACGTTAAAGATTAGTATTATTTTGTCATGGAATTCAAAATTATTTACCTGTCTTTCAATTATAGTAATTTTAATTACTATATATATAAATTACTATATATATATAAATAGTATTTAATTACTATATATATAAATAGTAATTATAGTATTTACCTGTCAAACTTATTAAGGTATTTGCTTCACCATCGTAGAAAGGGTTTACTTTATCACCAGTGGAAAACTCCCTTTGACTTTCAAAAGTTGATTACCTTAGAATTCGTCCTTGAAAATTCTTGGTACATCATTCAGTTGTAATACTAACTTAGGGCCGTATCTGGAAGAACACTCAGATTCCACACCTCTGGTTAGGAGTTTCTACTCCTCCAGTTCTCTCCCCATAATCTAGCTGCTCTATCCATCACACAGTGTATCATTCCAAAGCTGATGCTTTTCACTTAGAGGTATTTCCAGGGAACTTTTGACTTACTATATAAATATACTATTCTTTATCATTCCAATGTTAAGTGTTTTAATTACTAAATAATTGTTAGTTAAGAAGTACTTCATACATTTGCTCTCCATTAAGCAGTATTTTTCTTCTCATTACCCAACATTTGTGAAGGCAGAGCCCATGTCTGGGTTTCATGAGTACCTACCACCGTGCTTAGCATGTGGAAGACCCTTGGACATATTTACTGAATGAAAGAATAAAGGATATTTACTATCATTCACAATATCCCTTTCTCAACTGACAATGAATAGAAATCAACAATAGGACAATAGTAAAGTTTGACTACTACTTCAAATATAAGTTATAATAATATTTTGTTCTTATATATATATATGTAAATCTTTTTCTAAAAAAACACATTTTGCTATCCTAAATGGTTTAAAGGTTATTGTGACTTGACTAACCCAGAAGTTTCAAAAATTAAAAGTCAAGTGATAAATTTATATTATAAAAATAAGTGCCTATTTTTCATACTAACAAATCAATACTCTTTTCAAAGTTCAAAGGGAAGAGAAGCTGTACTGATTTGTATCAGAGTAAGATTCAATTTTTATAAAGACTAATAATATCATAGCAGAATCAAATAAATTTCAGAACTCAGTTTTGAGAGAAAAAGGAAAGGTTTTAGTTAAAATCTTTACAATAAAATAATTATGATTATAAATCTCTAGTTAAATATGTACACATCACATGGTATTTTAAAAAAGAATGGAGGTGAATAAAGTTTTTTTCAGGCAAATCTAATACACAAATATACCACCTTTTAGAGTATAATGTCAGTTTAACATTCTTAAACAGCTGTGTCAGACAATGGCTCTGCTTGTGCAAAACATGATAAGCAAAATTAAGAAAAATTCTGCAAAATTCTTTAGTTCCTCAAGAAAATTGCTAAAAAAGAAAATAGAAAAAGAAAACGAGATTGTGCACTCAAGCTTGATTGTACACAGAGGCTAGAGAGACTGGCACTAATGAAACCCCCATATCTGCTAAGTAAGTCCTTGGGTAGCTTTAGTTTGTGTTAAACGTTAAAGTCCCAGCAACTGTGCTTTTATGCAGCCACATGGCCAATAAGGTAGATGTTGTCATAAAGGTGCCCTACAAAGTCTTCACTAATATTCTGAGCAGCCCGACGAGTATTTCGAATAAATTCTCGTTTTGACATTTTATTCTTCACGTGAGGGCTAGTGAGGTCAATGGAAAGTAGGATCAAAGAGTAGCACAGTACATAGACAGCATCTGGAAGGAAAAAGAAGCATTTCAAAATGTGGTTCCAAAGGCATTATAGCATGCAAAAGTGTTCATAATTTCAAGAGATCAAGATTGGATTCTAGCTATACGATTACCAAGTCATCCCAGTTTGCCCGGGCCTTTTCCAATTTTAGCATTGAAAATTCTGTGTCCTGGGCAAACAGGTACGGTTGCTTATCCTAACTGAATACCAATTCAGCACTTTCTTCAATTCAAAAGAACTTCAGAATAGTTTAATCGTGAACTCTAAATTTTAAAATTTCATAATTGGCTTGATTTTCATCTTGCTTTCAAATTGATATTTCCATTCAACTCACCATAAAATATTTGTACTGTCAGTATATTTATCTTCTCATTAAAAAGAAGTCACATATTTATTTACATATGCTTTTATAAAACTGTAATTTGAAAGCATCTTTAATGACAAAAAATATATTAACTTAGTACTAGAAAATAAAATTTAAACAACTTATAAGATTAGTAAAATAATTTTTCTTGAGATAGATATTTTAAGGGTCTATAGAATTTACATACTAACCTCAAAAGTAAATATTTAGGGAAGATTGCTAAATCTGAGCACCATGCAACAAAAACTTTTCTTCTTTATATATATCCTTAGGGCAATAGTTAATGTTTACTATTAAAATAGTAACAAAGTTCATGATACTTGCTACTACTACTTGCTACTACTGTGGTGTTTGTATTTCAGAATCCTGCAGTCTTAACAAAGCTAATTGAACATTATGTCTTAGAAGAGAATGTTCAACAAATTTCATATGACAGGTATTTTGTAATCTCTTCTTAGTCAGGTAAAACTTTTGATGTGAAGAGATAAAGCTATATAGCATGAAAAAATATGTAAGTGACTCAGGCTATATTATGCACACACAAAAATAATGAACACTAGTTGTACTAAAAAATTCCATTAGAAAAATCCTAGGTTTTACCTATGTAATATGTAAATTATTAAAGGACAAATAATTTCTCAAGATTTTAATTAGACCAGTAAAAATACCAATGCTTAAACAAGAATAATTTTTTTAAATTTATATAGCTAAGTATAACTTTCCACCTAAGACAGCATATCAATTACATATTAATTATATGTAAATGATAGTTGTGGCAAACTAAAGTAGTCACTGCTAAGAGCAGTAAAATAAGTATTTGTAATTTTTCCCTATCGTGAGAAAAATGTCTCATAAACTACAGTTTTTACCTAAAAGAGGGAGTAGGAGAAGGAATTCACTTACCAGGACTAAGGCCAAGTTCTCTCATTAAGTCAGGGTTACAAGCACAGAATCTATGTGAGAACTTTGTTATAAGAGTTTCAAGATATTCACCACGCTCTTCAGGGGCATGGATGTGACGAAAAAATTCTCTCAGTGCATTGGGCAAGAATTGATTTCTAAAATTATGCAGTGTTACAAGGTCATCCAAGACATCTCTCCTAAAAGAAAAAGACACAGCTTTAGTTAACTTTTCTCTACTAATCATAATTTTTAATAAAAATACTTTATTATTGAGTACCAGATTAGCTAATCCTATAAAGTATCTATAATTCTTAAAATTAAAAAATGTGATTATTTAAGGAATTAAATGATTAAAAAATATATTTATTTACATGTAAATAGAATGACAAAACAAGGTAAAACTAGTATTTCTAATTATAAAATGAAAAACTAAAATTTTCAATATTATAAAGAGCAGTTATTTTTCAAGTGTCTTCTTGGCTAAGTCCAAATGAGCAACAAAATTCTTTAATTTTTAATTATGAAAATAAAGAGTATTCACTTTCCATATCAATCTACCTCACTAGAGCTAACACCTGTTTATGCACACTTTTTAAAATGTCTACATATACTGTCTATTGTTCTAGAATTTTATTTTGCTTATTTTACATAGTATATTGTGAACAGATTTCTGTCTTAAATTTTTTTTTATTTGTTGATTTTAGAAAGGAAAGGAAAAGAAAGGAAAGGAGAGAGAGAGAGAGAGAGAGAGAGAGAGAGAGAGATGTT
The DNA here is from genome assembly GCA_963924515.1 of Vespertilio murinus. Taxonomy (NCBI): domain Eukaryota; kingdom Metazoa; phylum Chordata; class Mammalia; order Chiroptera; family Vespertilionidae; genus Vespertilio; species Vespertilio murinus. Next base: position 69,050,748 of record OZ004708.1, read on the forward strand.
GTTCCACTTATTTATGCATTTACTGGTTGATTCTTGTATGTACCCTGACTAGGATCAAACTCACAACCTTGGTGTATTGGGACAATGTTCTAATCAACTGATCTACCTAGCCAGGGGTCTGTCTTTATACATAAATCTAACTCTCCTTTTTAATGGCTTCATAGTATCCCCTCTTATGAATGTAATAATTATAATGATATACATTTAGGGCATTTACAATTATATAAATATATATACGCTGAGTGGCCAGATTATTATGATCTCTGAATGCATAATAATCTGGCCACTCAGTGTATATCCTATATAATAAAAGGCTAATATGCAAATTGTCCCCTCAACCAGCAGTTTGACCAGCAGGCAGGCCAGCCAATAGGTCAGCCAATAGGCCAGCCAATATGACCCCACCCATATACGAATTCATGCACTAGGCCTCTAAAATACACACACACACACACACACACACACACACACACACACACACACACTAAGTGGCCAGATTATTATGCATTCAGAGATGATAATAATTTGGCCACTCAGTGTATGTGGGGTGTGTATGTGTGTGTGTTTATATAATTACTAGAGTCATGGTACACGAATTCATGAACGGTGGGGTCCTTCGGCCTGCCGGGTGATCGAGGCATGGGGGGGGGGAGGTAGGAATCCTGGGAGGTTGGCCAGCTGGCCCCCCAATCAGGGCCTATCAGGTGGGCCAGCTGGCCAGGAGGAGGGACTATGGAAGGTTGGTCAGCCAGAGGGAGGAGCCACAGGAGGTTGGCTGGCTGGAGGTGGGGGGGCATGGAAGGTTAGCTGTGGGAGCGCATTGACCACCAGGGGCAGCTCCTGCGTTGAGTGTCTGCTGCCTGGGGGTCAGTGCGAGTCACAGCAACTGGTTGACTGGTTGTTCCGGTTGTTCAGTTGCAATGGTCGCTTAGGTCAATACTATTCTAATAAATAGACAAATTAAAAAAGCTACAATCCAAATAAACCATGATTATATGATCACTAGTGGCCTGGTGTACGAATTTCATTTCATGCATGGGGGGTGTCCCTCAGCCCGGCCTGCACACTCTCCAATCTGGGACCCCTTGGGGGAGGTCTTACTGGTTTAGGCCTGCTCTCTGATTGGGCCTTAACTGCCAGTCGGACATCCCTCTCACAATCCAGGACTGCTGGCTCCTAACTGCTTACTTGCCTGCCGGCCTGCTCAACCCCAACTACCCCCCATGCCAGCCTGCTCACCCCCAGCTGGGGACCCCCCACCCCCTGCCAGCCTGATCACATCCATCTTCCCTCCCCTCCTGGCCTGATCACCCCTAACTGCCTCTGCCTCACTCAGCCCTGCCATCATGTCTTTGTCTGGAAGGAAGTCCAGAAGGTCTCCTGGTTTAATTAGCATGTTATCTTTTATTAGTAGAAATAATTTTTAATATCTACCAGCTGCTTATGGCAGGGATAGGCAAATATGGCCACAGCCTGGTTTTATAAATGAAGTTTTATTAGAACACAGCTACACTCATTTGTTTGTGTACTGTGTATATCTACTTTCATGACACAATGGTGGAGTTATAAATAGCTGTGACAGAGATCATATGATCTGTCAAACCTAAAATATTTACAAAAAGACAGATTCTTTAGAGAAAAGCTGCTGATCCGTAGGTTCCTAGCATTTAAAGTTGAAAAGAGTTAATGACACTTGCTTTATGTAAGAGATTTCTTTCAATGACCAGTACTTTTATGCTGGACTATAAACTATTCAGAAAGAGATTATATTTTAATCAACTACATAATCCTACTTTCTAGCAAAGTTTCTAGAATATGATAAATGCAAATTGCTGTTAAAAAATCCTGAGAAATAAAAAAAGTCTGAAAACTTCGATAAAAAGGTAAATACATTTTGAACCATTCATTAGATTAGTGTGAGACCTTTAATTAAAAAAAAATGGTAGTGCAGTGATATTACATTAAATGTCAAACTTTTTTTCCTTTTTCCAAATAGCATGTTCTTTTATTTTATTTTTATTGATTTTTTACAGAAGGAAGGGAGAAGGATAGAGAGTTAGAAACATCACTGAGAGAGAATCATCAATCAGCTGCCTCTTGCACACCCCCTACTGGGGATGTGCCCACAACCAAGGTATATGCTCTTGACCGGAATCGAACCTGGGACCCTTCAGTCCGCAGGCTGATTGATGCTCTATTCACTGTGCCAAACTGGTCAGGGCTCACTTCAGTATTTTTTATGTCCACTGATAACCATAATTTAGAGCAGTGGTCGCCAATCTTTTGGACCTCCCGGACCACCAGTGATTTGACGGCCACTGCTCCAAAGGTTTCTTTAAACCTGCTGTTGACAACCTTTCAGACCTCACGGGCCACCGGTTGGCGACCGCTGATTTAGAGCACAAATTAATGACTATCAAGTCAGAGCAGCTATTCAGCACCATTCCCATCTGTGTATAACATACTGTTAAATGACACATTTTCAGGATTTTCAAGTTGTCCATGACACTTCTGTGCAGTATTGACCTGAAAACATACATATATTTCTTCTCACTAGGATTTGTGAGTTTATGATTACAATGTCTATTTGATTTTTATATTGGCAATTTTAGAATTCAGAACTTTTAGTTACCTAAACACTTAGGTTCTATGGCTAGTTATTAAAAAAATAAACAAGAACTGCAGCAATTCAAAGATACTTGGTTTTGGTTTACTATTACAAAGATGATGGGCTACCATTTTGCATGTATGAGTGGGATTATTTTTTGTTGTCACTTTCTTTATAGGCAAGTCAAAGCTCACAAAGAGATGACTTGTAAATTATAAAAATCTTTTCCCTACCATTATTCTATTATTTTAAAATATTTTTACTGATTTCAGAGAGGAAGGAAGAGGGAGAAAGATAAGAAACTTCAGTGAAGAGAGAATCATTGATGGGCTGCCTCCTGCACACCCCACACTGGGGATCGAGCCCGCATCCTGGGCATGTACCTTGACCAGGGAATTGAATTGTGACCTCCTGGTTCATAGGTCAATGCTTAACCATTAAGCCATGTTGGCCAGGCTTGTCGTATATTTTTTAAAGTCAAACAACTCATAAAAATATTACTGAATTTATTTCTGATGAAAACTTTATTATTTTTTTTACCTTTCATCAAGATAGATTCTCAGCTTTTTCCAATTTAGTGTTCTTGTACAGAAGATAAACTTTGCTATTTCCTTTGGTGAATCGTCTAGGATACCCTTGGACATAAAGTAGTTCACTCCCTAAGGCAGAAATACAAATCTCATAAATAAAATCAGTCTTTACTTATAAATTTAACAATTAGGCAATAGGAGAACAATAGCTATAAATTCTTTCTAGCATTAATAGACTTTGTATAGCTTTAACATGCAAAATACAAGCTAGAACTTGAACTGAAACTATCACTGTGGCTGACAGTTTACATGCAATGAAAAGTAGGAAATTCAAAGTTAAGACTCCTAAAGAAATCCTAATTAAATTTTCTGGCTCATGTCAATTAAAACTAACTATACAGAAATGCAACCTAAATTGGAGGAGGGTAGTGAAGAGGGGAAGGAAAAACTACTATACAGACTTCAAAATAAGCGTTATCACAAACACTTTTGCTGTCTAACAAAAAACACACACAATGATTTCTTAAAACTTAGATACACATTCTAATACACTTTTCAAGGAAATAGGTTCTTGAGAAGATTCTCCAAATGAAAGACTAACAACTTGATTCTGGAAAGAAAAATAATTAAATTATTTAACTTAAAGCAAAGTGGGCACAAAGTGTGCCCGGGAGGGCAGTTTATGGGTTGTTCACTTTGGCTTTAAGCATTGCTATATTCTTCAAGAATTTAGCTCCAATACACACTGATGCAAAACATAAAACAAAGCAATTTATGTTTTCATAGGATTTATCTTTGAATTTCCTTTTCTCTGCATGCAAAGTTTTCCAGAGAAGCATCACCCATAATTTTGTACCTACGTTAGGTTTAAAACAATGACAAAACATCAACATAAAATCAAACGCTAAAACCAATCAATGTTCTCTCATGTATATGGAAGTCACATTCAAATAATTGCCTTATGTGGATTTGAATGTGCAATTATTGAAATAAAAGGCAGGTGTGTTTATTTCAACTCACAGTCATTCACATACTTGCATTACCACGAATGCTTATGTCTGGATAATAGCACATTGTGTGTTGTTAATTGACAGAGAAAATGACATAGTATTTACGCCTAACATGTTGTTTTCACACATAAATTCCTTCAGCATTTCTTTCCTTTATAAACACATATTACTCAGAAATATTAGACATTAAGAAATCGAAAGTTGTAAGATTTTTATAAAAGACTCTTAAAACCCTCTCATAACAATTTTTATAACTTGATACCATGAGGTAATGCTTTGCAAAGATTATAATTATCTATAAATTATAATTCAAAGATAAGGTTTTTATATAAAACTAATTGTATGAGGCATCAAATAACATCCTGAGTATTTTTAACAGCATAAAAACAATCCTAAAGCATTGATTTAAAACGTGTATAAAGAACAGAATGTGATATCATGAAACTTTGTCAACTCGATTGTAAGCTGTATTTCAGGCTGCATCCTGGATACAAGGCTAGAGAATGTCACATGATCAAGATGGAAAGCCAAATAATTTGAATAATTTGTTTGGAATGAGGCTTTCAGAAATTGTTTGAGGGGGCAGGACTAGAGAAACAGTAATGCTTGCTCCATCCTTTCCTCCATTAGTTTGAATAATCGAGAGTTGACTGTATATTTAATTGATCCATCCAGCAAAAACTGTAAGCATTTTAAATAAAATTCCTACATTTAAAAGAATAACAATATATCAGAAGTGCTTAATTTTAACCCAAATGATTCAAAGAGCAAGTGTCAAATATTATCTAATAGGTTATTTATTCATACCTACTTATAAATCAATATTTAAGACATATAAAATTAATTGTAATTTATTTTTTAAAATTTACATAATATATAAAAATACTAATATGAATCATTAAATAGTACATAAATTTCTAATTACATGATAAATACCATTTTAATATCATTTGATGCTCCTTAGTAATAAATTAACATTGATATCTACCTCAAGTATGTATTATAAAACTATACTGTTGGTCATTTCCTTTTTTACGGATTACATGTTTTAAGACTTTAATATCTAACCTAACTTGCCCAGGCTTGAACATGTGCAAAAGCAATAGAAATGCAAAGGAAATCTTTTAAAAAAACATGAAAAAGAAACTCATATGCTACCAATCCAGAGGATAAGCGAATGTTAAAGACAAAGATAACTGATGTTTCTGGCTTAGATGCAGAGAGAAACAACAGAGCCTCCTTTCTGCCTTCCCATGTTGCCCAGAGTCCCGGAGTGGCCGGGGATAGGGTGGAATGCCTCCCTTGTTGCCATGATGATGACACAAAGGTCCTGCCCCACCCCTGGCCGCTAGGCATCTGTGCATGCAAATTAAAGTGCCAGCTTTGTTGGGTTAATTTGCATATTCACTCCTGATTGGCTGGTGGGCATCACGAAGGTACAGTCAATTTGCATCTTACTCTTTTATTAGAGTGGATAAACAGTTTACCTAGGAGCCTCAGTTTCCTAATCAATAAAAATTAAAAGGCTATTGTGAGAATATTAAAGTTCCCAGCATAGAACATGGCTAATTTATTTTGCCTTTTAAATAGCCCAAGGAGACAAAAATGGGAAAGAGGGCATGGATTTGGTGACTGAGAGAAAATAAAGTAGTGAATTTCAAGATCTTTTTCTAAAAAGTAACAGGGACTCTCAAGTCCAAGGAGAAGCTTAGGTACAGAAAGAATATAGTATTTCACTAAAATTTGTTATGTAGCACCAAGACTTACACAATAAAATTAGGGTGGTGAGCTGTTTTGAAGTTATTTGTTAGGTGGCAAAAACCGAATAATTCAAGAAAATATAAATAAGTCACTAAAACCAATATTAAGAAGTAATTTAGAATAAAGAAAAGATGTGTTGGAGCTAGTCACCTACATAATGCATTCTCCATTTTCTTCTTATTGTGAGAATGGCTTCCCACATAATAATTCATGTTTTAAGATATAGGTACTTTTTTTCTTTTATTACATAAATACTCCTTATGTTTTCTCACCTTTTAAAAAAGCCAATTTAAAAAAATCAAATTATTATATCCATAGTTGGGCTTCACAAGCAAAATCTACCATACATATGTTCAGAACTAAAATATATATATTTAGGAACAGAGAGAATTCTAAAAAACTAGGCATGTAAAGCCAAATAGGAAAGTACTGGCTTTTGTTGTAAACTTATAACTATTCTTAAAAATAAAAGTCTTAATTTTAAAAAAGTACTGTTGGAATTCAAAATACTGGCTATCAGCACAAGCACTTGGCAGAAACACTATGTAACAGTTGGTCAATAAAGGAAATCATTAATAAAACAACACTGTAGCATACCAGGGAGTACCCTTAATTTATTTTTCTATAAGACAGCTTAGGATATACAATTAGATTTAGCTAGTTTTGTTCAAATCTGCAATTGTATACAGTGTGAAAAACCAGTACCTTGGCTACACATTTTAAGCAATAAACCTGTATTTAGAGCATTACATAATAAAATATCAAACTGGACAGTGTATTTAATTTTATTTTTTAAAAAAACTGAAGATTTTAAAAATAACAACCTTAAAATTTTAACGATATTTATAAAATAAAAACATTTCAATCTAGATTTCTAATTTTTTTCAATATGACACTAATTATTAATATTCAAGTATACATTTTAACCATGGTAAAATAAAAAAATTGGAATGCAATATTTTCACATCAAATGCAATGAAATAAAAATTAGGAGATACAATATTTGTTGTAAAAACTTTATTTTCTTAATTACTTCTAAAAAATAATTAGCACACCAGAGGACAGCCCTCTTTAGGTCAAATAATATTCCCATTATCTTGTTTGAAAATAACAGCATCAATAATTAAGATGGCTTCTAACACCATGTCTTCTTTTTCATAGTGCTTTCAGAATTACTAAGAAAAATGTTAAATCTATTAATTTTTATTTGGTCTAGCAGTTCTCATTTCCCCTATTTAATAATATAACACATTCTATCGTTACGGGAGGGGGGGAGGGAACCCCACATAGAATTTGCATAGGTAAAATTCACCTAGGGCAGTGGTTGGCAAAATCATTAGTCAACAGAGCCAAATACCAACAGTACAACGATTGAAATTTTTAATTTTATTATTATTTTTAAAATATATTTTATTGATATTTTACAGAGAGGAAGGGAGAGAGATAGAGAGCTAGAAACATTGACCAGCTGCCTCTTGGGGATGTGCCCACAACCAAGGTACATGCCCTTGACCGGAATCGAACCTGGGACCTTTCAGTCCGCAGACCGACGCTCTACCACTGAGCCAAACCGGCTTCGGCAATTGAAATTTTTAAACTTAAACTTCCAACGCCACTTCTTCATACTCGCCCAGGCCATGGTATTTTGTGGAAGAGCCACACTCAAGGGGCCAAAGAGCCATATGTGGCTTACGAGCCGCAGTTTGCCAACCACAGACCTAGGGATATGTAGTCTGCAAATAAATATCAACATCTTGCTTTAGATTTGAAATAAAATAAATGCAGAAGATTACAATATGGGTAAATTTAAGAGTAGGTATCTGGTTTTTGTCCTGTCATTCCAGTTCATTCTACCCACTAACTTGTCTTGTTTTCTCCCTCCTGTAAATTTCCATGCCATCTCCTATGTGTAACACTGACCTTAGCACATACTTTAGAAACGTCACACAATGCTTTTACTCATGGTAATCCAACCTACTCATACATATGATTGTTATTCTCAATCCAGGCACTAGATTCAAAGGTAACAGTAAAAACTATGCCCAAGTTTTTAAAGTGGTCTTATGTAGAAAGATTGCTTTATAAGAGTAATGTACATAATAATTAGCACATCAGAGGACAGAATTTACCTATGCAGATTCTATGTGGGGTTCCCTCCCTACCTCTTACTGAGGTACCCATAATTAAGCTACTCACTGCAAGGCTCTGTGTGACTTATAACTCACAGGAAAGGAGGCACTGTTAATTGGAAAAGAAATATAAATATAAATATAAATATAATTTTGATGTTCATTTGAAATCTGAGCTGCAGAATAAGTTTTGTCTCTTCCCTAGGGAGAGAAAGTACACACTGTCCATACTCCCCCAATCTTAATAGAGAAGTGACAGTGTGGGAAGGAAAGAGAGTGCCAATATCCCGTAGCCAATTCCTGAAATTGGTCAGGACTTCACATTTTTAAAAAATATATTTTTTATTGATTTTTTTAAAGAGAGGAAGAGAGAGGGATAGAGAGTTAGAAACATCGATGAGAGAGAATCATCGATCAGCTGCCTCTTGCACATCCCCTACTGGGGATGTGCCCGCAACCAAGGTACATGCCCTTGACCGGAATCGAACCCGGGACCTTTCAGTCCACAAGCCGATGAGTCAAACCAGTTAGGGCAGAACGACACATTTTATCTGGAGGATAAGGAAGGCCATACTGTTCAGTTTTCAGTATGGAATATGGAATGCAATCAGTTTATTTATGTACTTGTTTGAAATGACAAAGATTTCATCTTCCGAGAACAGCTTACGACTTTTCAGTACATTAAAATGCACAATGCTCAGGAATTGCCTAGAATGGTCACACATACACCCTAAATTATTTGTAGCCAGAAGAAGTTAATAGGAAATCTCATATTAAGGAGAAATAAAAGAAAATTAAAAGAGAAATGGGAAGTCCCCTCTAAAGGAGTCCAGGGAAAAGGGAAGAAAGGTGGACCGATCTTCCTAATTCTTTTTCACAGGAGAGAAAGCAATGGCATTAGACACAATAACAAGAACCTCAGGATCTAAGGTTTTAGATAACAACAACAACAACAAAAATCCATATTAATTAGTCCTAGTAGCCTCAAACAGAAAAAGAGCCATGTGTGAGTTCTAATGGTCTCCAAAAGAGTCACACCCATGACAGGGATAGAGCAGTACAATGATAAATATGAAATTACTCCCTGATTGATAAATTACTACTAACAATTAAATATAGCAATCATTATACTGGCAAAGTTGTTGGTAGTTGAGATAAGCTTATTGAAAATGTCCCGTTTACCTCTAACATGTCTGAAAATCAGCAAGAGAAAACATTTTTATAAAACCGGAGATAAAACTCTACTAGGTGAAGGCATGATTAATAACAAGTCAAACTAACGAGAAAATGACACAATTGAACACCAATGTTAGCTAATTTAAAAATTTCATTTGCAATGTGCATGTGTATTGATTTAAATGACTAACTCTACAATTTTATCATATTACCCACATTCTAAGATGTACATTCATATAAGTATTTTAACAGCTCTTAAACAATTTCAAAATAGCATTAAATAAACAACAAATATTAATAGTAGAAAAGAATGGGAGCAAATCGGGATTTAAGTGGTAGTTCACTGCCAGCACATGTATGTACTTATTCATGTAATTAAAGCATCTGTCCATCCAAGACACATGTTTACTTTGAAGATAATTTTGGACCCTCAATTACTGCTTAAAATGTCCTCAAAGAGACTAAACTAAGTAGCACCACTGAAGCAAAAAATTGCTATGTAATATTTGCAAAAAAACTGCTTATCAGATGTCAGGAAATGAAAAGGCAAAGAGTATTACCGTCGAAAGTTAGGAGATATTGGTGTGACCAATGCCTACTTCATGAAGGACCAGCATCAGGTGTCAGTATTTATCTACTAGATAAAAAAGCTCCCAAAGAGGAAAAAGCCCAAAGCCTTGAGCTGTGCCTGCCTTTTGGCAGTATAAGTTGTAGTCGGACCTGTAGTATAAATTTAAAGTTACATTCTGGTGAGCACTCAGAAGTACTAAGCTCTTAGTAGCACTAAACATACATTATTTCATTTAATCTTCAGAACACCACAACGATATAGGAACTATTATTTCCCCATTTTACAGATGGTGAAACTGAAGCACAAAGAGTTTAAGTAATTTGCCCCAGGTGAAAGTCATACAACCAGTAAGTGGAGAGATACTTAATATTTGTTGAATGAACATGAGTATATCTGTAAAAGATTACAGATGACTTTAAAGAAAAGCTGTATATTTAAGGACTATCTAATTCAACTAAGGGGGGGAAAAAAGAAAAACAATTAACAACAAAAACCTATAAACTATAGCAAATCTCCAGTATGCTATGAAATTATAAACTTTCAAAGCCTTGAATCACCAGTCCAAATAATAAAAAAAAAACCCAATATATCATTTTGACAATATAGTTAACTGCTAATGACCAAAATTGGTTCACGAGGATCTAAAATTTTGATTATTCGGAAGGAATCTCTAAACATTAAAATAACATATAAGAAAATCATATAATCTTATGAATAGGTGTACACTATAATTAGTGAACTAAAAAGTCACATTTAATGTAGTGTTTCCTTCAAACCCCCATATTTAAAAAGCTACAATTAAATTGAAGGATGCTGTATAAATGTCAGCATCCTTCAATCCAAGAATTGAGAAAATAATTTTCTTTTACATTTTTGTTAAAACACTTATATTTTGGAGTGACATCTATTGTGATATTGGTGGTGGCAATTGCCAGATTCAGGAAAAGTCATAGGAGAGACAACTACCTTGGACACTAAAGCTGAGAACAAAAATCTAGAAAGTGATATCAATGAGAATGAATTATTTTGATGCCAAGTTTCATTAAAACAGTGGTCACATGAGATAATAAAGAACATTTCAGAGGTCTCACGGTGGTCAGATAGGGTATGAAAGGAAATAAAAGGCAAATAAATTTTTATTTGAAATGTACTTAAAATATTAATGCAATATTGTAAATATCTAGGTATGTCTATCTAAATTGTTAACAAAATTCAAACAAAGTAAAAAATATTGCTCATTTTAGCACTTCACAGTTTAAAATTTGTAATATAGGTCCTTTGGGGTTAAAATATTCTAATTTGATTCTCTCCTTTAGTTCAAAGTCCTGGATTAATATATTGTCTTTTTAGTTTACTTTTACCCAACACATTCCACACTAAATGAGGTAACAAGTTAATATCTCCCAAAGCATACTGAAGAAAACAAAAGAAAAATTCATCAAATGGTTCAACTGAAGAATAAACTATGGGGAACTATAGGCTTAAATGTCTTTTTCAATTAGAATAAGGCTATAAAACAGCCTGGGAAATCTGATTCTCATTTAAGCTTCTAAAAAGATGAGTCTACAAACATTCTTCAGTGAACTGATCCTAAACCATATGTCAGAATGACTCTTAAGAGTTGAGAGAGGGCGAGAGAGGGTGGCCATGATATATCATGGTCAGGGCAGAGCGTGGAATAAAGTTAAATAAAGAATGAAATAAATCTTTATACTAAATAGACATAGGATAAAGTTACTTTCTTAACCATAAAATCAACATATATAAGTTAGATTAAAAATAGATAGATATACACATATATACCCATACACACATCATGCTGTCCTTGAAACTGTAAATGGCCTGAAGTTTAGTATGACTTGACTAGTTGTAACCAGATTGAAAGTATTAACTTAGCTAAATAGAGGATAATATTTAGTGCCTGAGAGGCACAGTTATTCACTTTGACTCTCATGCCAATCCAAGGGAAGGGACATTGTCAATGAAGTTGAGTATTTTGGCTCTTCTGGGTAAGCAATTCTTAGGAAGCAGAAGCTATATTTGGTGAAGGACTCTTTTCACTGTCAACTAGCTCCTTCTGCTCTGGTTAAATTCTCATCAGCAAATCTGGGGATAAAATTAACTTGCTAATGAGAAACAGCAATGCTTATTTTTATAAAAACGTGTTTGGGATTACATATTAGACTCCTGTAGATTTAGGTAATACCAGTAATAGTGATGAGGATGAGGATTAGGCAGTACTCAGATGTATTTGACTTCAAACAACAGGAATCTCAATTCAAAATAAGTAAAGGAATTTATTGCCTTGTTTAACAAGAAATTGCAAACTAATATGTTTCCAGGGTTGTCAGGCTCACGCATAGTATCTTGGACCTCTGTTCTTTCTTTCTAATGTGTCATTCTCAGTATGTTGTTAACACCTTCATGGCTGCTGGTGTTCCTATCATTAAATCCTCATACACCAATGTCCAGAGTGTGCATGTACATACGTGTACACTCTCTCTCTCTCTCTCTCTCTCTAAAACCTAAAAAATCTTTCTCTACACCATCTTCTTCAATCTCACAGGTCAAAATGGGTTAAATGGATATCATGGAAGCTAAGGGAAATAAATTAACATAATTAGCTTGGAATAATCTATATTTGACTTTTGAGGCTGGGGCTGGTTTATAGTGAGAGTCTAAATGATGGGATTTCACTGCTGCCTATATAACGCTACTGTGCTTTTCTTTTAGAAATTACTTTTACAATAGGATATAGTGGTATTAGAAGGGACTCTACGATATCTCCTGACTTCTGCCTCGTTTCCCCCCCAGTGTGCCAGTAACTACTCCTTGTGGTAATTAGGCCTAATCACCTTAACCACAGCATCATTACCTACCCTCACAGCGTTTTTTGTTTGTTTGGTTTTGTATTGGTTTGTTTGCTCAGTGGCAGAAGGACTTAACATGGCCAGAAGGTAGTTTCAGCAATCAATTGGAATTGTACCTCTGTTGCAACATTTCCCCCTTTGGGTATTAAGGCCTCTAAACCAGCAGAGTCCAGAAATAAGGGAAGCAGAATTACAAATTTTCCAAGTGGCTCTCTAGTAAAAAATAGGGCTGCAGATGCCTGGATGCCTGCCCAAAGGCCATTTCACTCTTTTCATTGCTTCTAGCATCTCAGTCGCAGTTACTAAATCATGTTAAGTTTAGTCAGTCATGTAATCCTTTCTATTCTGTTCTCTGTTGTTCTAGGGGCGTACATTTGATTCAGTTGTGTCCGTAAGAAATGAGCATAAGTACAGTGGGGGCTCCTGAAAAAGACCCCCTTTCACCAATAAGCAGAAGGAATTTGAGAAGTTCTTTGACTGCCTTCTTTGTGCTGAGGGTATTTTCACGTGAGAATGAGATATTTTGAGCAGCGGTAGCCATCTTGTTATCAAGAAAGGGCAAAAGTCAACACACTGAGAGTCCTGAAATAGCTCTGGGATACCCATCTCTGGGTGTCACTTGAAGTAAATAAATGTATATGGCTTAAGACATTATTAGTTAGATTCTCTAGTACTTCAAGCCCCAAACACCCTAGCTGGAAAAGTGGGTACTGCAGGTAGATGATAAAATGTGACCCAGGCTGAGTAGAGCAACAAAGTGAAGAGCACTGGGGATAAATTATTCCTAAATGTATTTCCATTTATAACATAAGCTAAGAATTTAGGAAGTTTAGTTTACCTTTCTTTATTTATGCTATCAGACATTGTGCAAAGTATACCTTTAACTTACTACCAAAGAATACATGCTTATCTGTAAATTCTGATACCAAATCAAGATTTTCTATCTCTAGCAATAAAAACAAAAGTTCTTTTTCATCACTGTTGCTATCCTATGAAGTAGCGATAATGAAAAAAAATCAGTAAGATTTAATTTCAGAGATATTACTCATAAGAATTGAATATAAACGCCTGTTTTTTCTTCCTTTAGTGGAGAACTCCTACAATTTCCTAATTATATTTTAGCTGTTCCAACAACAACAAAAAAATACATTATCTTAAAAATAATTATCTTATGAATTTCCATCTAAAACACATGCACAGTTCAAATTTAAAATATTTCTCATAACAGGTTCTACCACAGATCAATTTAACAAAATGCATAAAACTGTATGCATGTAGGTCTTTTTGAATAAACACGGGGGGAAAAAGTGCTTATATAGTTAAAAATAAAGACTTCTCTTAGCTGACCACAGTGAGGATATTATGTCTAAAAGCTTTTAAAGAACATACTTAGACAAAAATAAACCTATAATAAAGTTTAAAAAACCATGTTCACTATCATTTTTTTTTCAGACTAAATTTAAAAATAACTAGGTCAAGAAAATGTTCAATTCTAAATGGAGCACGAAGAATATAGCTGACTGGATGATAAGTAAAATTACTTTATCACGATATTTCTAGTGGGATAAAATCAACACACGGAACTGGTACATGCAGGGGAAATACAGCCTAACGTAACAGATGGTTTTTAGCACATTCCTTTACTAGAATGTGGTCACCTGCCACAAAGTACACAAGCTCATGCACAAGATCAAGACTTTACATACAGCTAAGATCACAATGGCATGCATACAACAACAGCGTGCTAGATAAATCGTACCACAGACTGTGCAGATCTTCGCCCCCACCCCAGTTGCTGTGGCGTTTGGTTACCCATATCCGTGACATGAACGATGTCCTTTGGAGAATCTTGTTCCCTGTGGCTGTAAGTATTCTTATTTTGATAATATTTTAATGATGCTTGCTATCAAACGTTAAGTAGAGAACTAGAAATTATGGAAAAGTAGACTATCTTCTTTACAATACTGAACAATTATATACATCTTAGCTCAAGTACTTACAATAAACACCACTTACATTTAAACATATCATCAAAACTAATTTACTTCTTAGGCTTAAAGTAAGCCAAAAATAACACATCTGATGACAGTGCTTCAGTGAGGAGGTGGAAAAAAAAAACACAAAAAACTCCAAAAAGCGCTAATTTTTAGCTCTCAAAACACGTGGCAAAAGTCTTGTATGACTAATGTATGACTCATAACAGAGAAATTCTACATTAAAAACATCCATTTGGATATTCCTTTCAGTTACGTGATTTCAATTCTGAAGGCCTGACTTGGGAAAATCAAGCAAATTGACGTTGATTATTTATATTGATAGATGAAAGAAAATATGGAATATAGTGATTAAAATACTTCCCCTCATTCCTCTGTACCTAGAAGTGCATTTCAATAACCTTCTTTGCCTATTAATGTCCTAAGTACATTCAGGTAAAGGCAGAATTCTATTTTGCTATTAGGCAACACATGCTAAGCTACTAATGTTCCTAAAAGCCCAGAATCAGAGTTCTGGGAGCACAGGTCACCGAGAATGGTTCAGCTCTAGGCCTCTTGGCAGCACTATGTGCCCTTTTCGGAACAGGGAGTTCAATTCTTTGGGAATGCTCCAGGATCTCTTTAACACAGGCCGGGGAGTGGGGGGGAAAAAGAAAATACAGCCAACTCTCAATAACAAAGGGAGGTAGGATGGATAAGTAATTCAGAAGATCTAAGAATCTTACTTTAATTAATAACTTCAATCCCTCTGTTAGCAAACATTTGACTTAAAACTTTAAAAAAAGTTGTCAGATAAAAAAAATAAGACTTAATTTTGCCTCTTTTCTCTACCCCCTTCCACTCCCAAACACTTTGGGAGGGTATAACAAAAACACTATAATCTAACATGTAGCTGCAAAGATAGGATGATAGTTTGACATCTAGCTTTTCCAAGTTAGATATTTAAAAATATCCATCACATTCTAGTATATAAGGGCCTATCTATATTTTCATCTTCGCATAAAAAGAATGGCTTTATAATTTGTTTAAAAAATTGGTACTCCTTCAGCAAGAAATAACTATTTACCACAATCAGTATCAATAGCTACAATTTTTCTGACTTCTGTAAATCTACAACTCAGTACTTACCAAGTTACATTTTCTTATAATGTAACATTTGCAAGTGATATTAATTGAAGATGACAGTTTTACCCAACATCAGCGTAAGTCATGACAGGAGCCAGTACGCCTTAAGAAACGGGGCATAATAAGACTGGGGCTTGTAACAGCCTCCTTTCCTGCTTCTAATGTATACAGAGTGAAACACTACATTATTCTGCTTCAGTTCTTCTCCAGTAGTCATCATCCAATTAACTCCAGAGACTGATGTGAAATATATCTTACTATAAAGTTCATCATATGAACTGTTTTAGGTAGCATCAAGTAATGCCTAATTCTAATAAACAAAAATAATGAAGTCCTGAAACCATGCCATTCTTCAAAAACATAATGTGGTTAGTTAAATCTCTTATACAGAGGAGGTATTCACAGTGCAAGATAAAAAAGGAGACAGGTTTACTATTGCTATATATTTAGATTGAACTTGAGTTTTATAAAAAAAAACAAAGCAAAATAAGTGTATTTTATGATAACAGCATCAGAAAATAATTGCAATAAAATGACAAGTTACAAAACCTAAATTTATAATAGTTTTAATTTTTTTAAATTAAAAACTCATTTGTCTTCTAAAAATGATTAATAAAAACCAATACTATGTACAAAAATATGTAATTTGAACTTTAACTTATTATAAATCATCCTACTTTCATACAAAGTATCTGTTTGCCATTCATTAAAAATAAAAACTCTTTACACAGTGGTGAAAAGAGAGGACAAATATTGTAATTTAAATATTTATACCAGGCTTTGTTATATTTGTGGGGAAAAGACAACTTATAATGTGTAAGTATTGGCAAACCTTTGTAGTGGTATTATGTTTTATTTTTCATTCATGTACAAAAAAATTAACAAAGAAAGAAATCATATGTAACAAGCAAAAATTAATTTAAAAATATGGTGTCATTTGCATTATATGCATATTTATAAAATTAGGATTTCTGTGTAATATTTAAATATTTTGCATGGGAGAAGCATTTCTCTAATTATAACAGAGCAAAAGTTAAGATATTTTAAAAATATTTGCATGATTTAAATAGCCTTTAATACCTTTATAACAAATAAAAGAAAAAGTTGGGTTTTAAAAATTAGGAAAATTAAAATAACTGCCAGTTAAGTTTTTCCACAAAAAAATAATACACCTAGAACTAGTAGTTCTGAGTGCTCTATAATTACTATTAGATTTCTAAAATAAATCTAGTATATATTTAAACATCTATCTAAAAATTTGAACCTTTCCAGGAGAATAGGGGGGAAAAAATTCAGTGAAAGCATTTTCTTTTGATCATTCCTATGTATTATGTTAAGAAAAAGTTAATTAACTATTAAGCAGTTATTGTTACTTCTCTCACTCTCCATTTTTCCTGTATGTGCTCATTGTCTTTAGAAAAAATTAAGTTATGAATACAAAATTATTCAATTTTATAATAGAATCTAAAAGCAGTTTCTATGTCAAATGAAATTAGATTGTTAAAGACATTATTTAAAGAAAACATTTTGATGTGTTGAAAACTAGAACAATGTATTTTATGATTATCTTTGATAAAAGTAGTAGCATTGTTATTAAATATAAACAAAGCAAGAAGAAAATGTTGCAAATAAACTTCAATGAACATATTTTATGTGCTCCAATAACTCAATCAGGTCCAGTAGAGGACTGCATGTGTCATGGAAGTTGCCATATAAAGTGAGCAGGCAGAGATTAGAACGTGACATGGTAAGGTAAAAATAGCAATAAGTCAAATACTGGGCTTTGCAGTGATAGAAAAGGCACATGCAGTGACTTGTGATTTTACTTGCAAGTTTATTGGAAAATTGTGACAAGAAAGTAATAAAGTTCAACTATTACACATATTTAAGTTCTTCACTTACCTCATCTGGATTGGCATTAAAGGTGAGGCTGCCTTCATCCAGCTGCATATATAATTTTCTAAAAGAAAATCCTATAGGTGGGTTCTTATTGTATATGGAACAGTGACCCCAAGTGGATTTACACAACCTATAAAAGATAAAGTAAAAAAGAAAGTTACCATGTTTAATTTCCCAAGTTAAATGTGTATAAACACAATAAGATAGTAATATGAAATGATATAAAAACAGATTTTTATAGCTCTAAAGTTTAAAATTTTTAATTTTATGCTTTTAAAATTTGTTTACTAGATTATAATAGACAAATGCCTTCAATTTAGCAATTCTGACAGCACATAATAAATGTGGGTTACAAAGATCAATAATATTCCTGAGCACTATCTAAAGCTAAATATAAACTAATAATAATGATAGCTAACACTCAAGTGCTTACTAAATACCAAGCACTAATTAAAGCACTGTAACAGTATTAACTTGCTTATTAATCTTCACAGGATTCTTATGATGTTGGTGCTACAGGTAAGAAACAGACATAATAAAAAAGTTGTCCAAGGTTGCATAGCAAATTTGTGTAGAGACAGGATTTGAACCCAAGGAGTCTTATTCCAGAGCTTGCAATCTTAAGCAAGAGCTAACCAGGATTAAGTAAAATATGTGCTTATTGGGACATAAAACTGAATGGGGCGGGGGGAGATGGGGAGGAAAAATTGCTGGGCAGAGGGACAACATTTTTTAACTATATATATTCACAGGCAAATTATACATTAAAATTGTTTGCAATTTCAATACATACATCAAAAGCTGTGACATAAAGCATCACTATTTTTAAGATACTGCTTCAAAACACTGGCTCTTTACTATCACAGTGATAAATGATTGTTTAAAATTTGTTTAAAACCCAAAATGCTAACAGTTTATATTTCAAAACATACTATTTCTGCAGATTAGGATAGTTGTGTCCAACTCTGTACAGAGCTATTAACTACTGGTCATTATTTGAAAGATAAGGTTTTATCTTATTACATAGCCAGAAATTCTGACTATATACCACAGATCATAAAATATGAACTCATTATTCCAAAGACATGGAGAATATTGAAATTACATTTTGATATATTTTTAAGTAACTATCTCAAAATGACCTGATTTTTGTGTGTTCAAAAATACCTACTTTTATACAACATACAGATGATGCATTATAGAATTATATAACTATAACCTATATAGTTTTATTAACCAATGTTGCCCCAAAAAATTCAATTAAAAAATCATCATCAACAACAAAAAAATCTACTTGTAGAAGTAAACATTAAAGTAGTTTCACTTTCTAATATTTATTATAGATTTGGGGCTCAAACTTCCTTCTTTTCACACACATACACAATGTATAGGAAAACAAGAAAAAGCTACTATCTCAGCCTATAACACCAAAAATTGTAAAGATAGTGGGTAAAATACCTAATTTAACATGAGACTATCTTCTTAATAGTTAATTATATCCTTGCATTATTTTTATAAAATAAATGATTTTAATACAGTTTAAATAAGTTTAGTAACTTGTTTAGGAAATTATCATTATTTTAGTAGCCTCTTTAATCTATTCCCAAAGATTTTGTCTTTTATTACTCAACTACAGAACCTCCCAACATTAGTAAGTATTCAGCACATCCAAAGTTAAAATAAAAACTAAGCCATCCTTTAATTTAAAACAGAAGCAATTTATCACTAAGAAAAAAAAATTCAAGCATCATAAAAATAGGCATAATTATGTGATAAACAAAAAGGAAGCATTTCTTTAAACAATGAGCAATCCAGATTTAAATCACAAATGAAAACTACTTTCTGGTTGAGTTCATTCAGATGAGCTTAGTTATAAACTTTTTTTCAAAGTTAAGAACATAAGTTTGCTGGGAGTACTAAAATGTAGAAAAGAGATGATAAATAAAATGGTCAAGTTTTAAAGTGCTTTCATTTCCTCTTATACCAAATCATTAAAATTAATAAACATAATTTATTTTAAACATTACTAATTAATATAATTTTTACTCACTTCCACAGTACCTTCACTCTGATAAAACAATTAGAACGACAAGATGATACTGATGATTTATATCTATTTAGAGGTTAAGAAATTATCTGTATAATTAGTGCTGTAATTCTGTTGCATCTGGAAGCCTGTGTGTGGAATGTCATTGTTGGTCACACATTTTGACTAAAGATGGGCTATTTAGATAATTTATTAATTCTCTCAATTAGATTTTCATTTAGAAATTCAAGTCTCATAAAACTTGTTTTTAGATATGTTTTATATCATTATGAAGTCCCTTTTTTAAATAATGAAACAAATTTTGGTAAAGAATGCTAAAAAAACCAATGATTCTCCTACTATGTTTGATAATATTTTCACAACTCTAGTATATGTACTTTTTCTTAAAGATTAATGTAGCTTCCATAGAGTAGATTCTATTCCACCAAACAATTCTTAGATTTATAGCTTAAATTTAAACTGGTATAATAGCTGTTAAAATTTCTATAATCTACATTCAGTTCAGCAGGTAGATAATCTCTTTGCTTTCTGATATTTGCCTACTTCATTGATTATATGATGGTTAAAAAAAAATTAAAAGTAGGTGAAATATTCATCAGTTAAAGTTTATGCTAATAAGCACCTCTGACAAAAAGAAATATGAGTAAACAAACAGCCATACTCCAACTGTAACCAATGGAAACAATAAGACTTGAAGAACATTTATTGATTTTTAAGTATACTTGTTCTTTATAAGGGAAGCACAAACTACCCCAGGGGTGTGAACACTTAATTCTGGATTATAAATTCTCACTTAACAACCTGTACTTTTAGAATAAACTGACTATTTTTGACTTAAAATAAACTGATGCATCTTGATTGGTAACCTCTCTTCTGTCTCTGTAACTCGTTTTCTTTTATACTGCCCTTCTTTTCCCAATATCAAATTTGACTGTGATGATAGCTCTATCTTGATTTTCCAGGTTTTAATAAAGAACAACTCCAGTTGAAAGAAATATTTCATAATACAAATATGACTAGCATAAAAAGAACAGTTAAGATGATTATGTTTGGAGAGATCGGAGTTGAACTTACCCTTGCCACAGAAGTTCATCATTAGCGAGGTCCTGCCAAACACATGAAGCTAAGCAGAGGTCGGTTGCATTCAGGTAGGACAAGATGGTAAAGCTTAGCTCAGGAGGCAACATTTCCAAATTAATGAATCCTTCCTGTTCTTTGGATTTCCTTGCCTTCAAGAGATGATATATATCAATGCCTCCTTGGACTTGTTTACGATGACTGCTGTTGGAAATGCTGCTGGCAGCCATCCTCCTGGTCTGCTCTCTGCTGAGGTAGCCTTGTTCACTGTAGCCTTCCTGCTGTAGCTGCTGGTTTCTGGCCACTCTCCACAGCCCCTGACCCATCTGCAAGCCTGGGAGAAAGCCAAAATGTAAAAAGGTTACATTAAAAAGGGAACCTGCATTTCCCAGCGGTACAACAACTCTGACATGAAGCATTCATTTATCGGAATTAACATTCCTCATGAAAGCATATTAAGACGTTAATATATTACCAAGAATAAGCTGGTACATCATACAGCAGAAAACCTGGGCAGAGAAAGTTTCAGGCATATTTGGTTTGATTATCACCTTTATCCCAGTTTGCTAACTACTTTTAAAGTCCACAGGTGACATAATAATTTTTCACATGGTGAGATTTAAAAGTTACTGGTATCCTAAAGACTCTTACAAATTATAATTATGTGGACTTATGGGCCAGTATTAAATGGAGCTCTGATCAGAGCACAGGACTTGAGTTAAAAGGCCTCTAGACCCTGCTTTTTATCACAACTCAGGCTAAGCTAAGCTAGCCCCTTTTAACCAAACTCCCAGATGCATAACAGCTGTGAAACAGGCTTTTAGTTTAATTCTTGCCAGTCTACATTTATGTTGTAGACTGTAATAAAATGTAACATAGGCCCTGAAGTCTAATTCAGAAACCTTATAAATTAGACACCTAGAACTCCATGATAAATAGCTCAATAACGACTATTTGGTTTTGTTGTTGCTTTAAGTAAAAATAATAATGTAGACTAATTTTCTTCTCCCTGGAGGCCTATGGATTCCTCAGAGATAACTGGGAAAAGGCAGACAAGAGTGTGCTCGTCTCCTCCGCTCCACCCACTGACCTCCAACCGCAGCAGTCCCACATTTATCTGTTGCAAGTATTGGACTTCATCATATATAAACATTTAGAAAATTAATGACCTGGACTTTACATTTGATCTTAGCTTTAAAATAAGTAACTTTTCCTAGGCAAATAAATTCATTAAGAAAATGAAATCAGAAAGCGCTCTTAACTAATTTAAGTAATTATTTTCATGATCTCTTTTCCTAACAAAATACTCTTGTTTTACAAACCCAAGTTAGTTACTAATAATATGGGTGAATATTTCAAAGTTTGAAAATTGATTTAAAAAAAAACAAAACATTTTATTTATTTATTTTTTTTTTACAGAGAGGAAGGGAGAGGGATAGAGAGTTAGAAACAGCGATGAGAGAAAAAATCGGATCAGCTGCTTCCTGCACACCCGCTTCTGGGGATGTGCCACAATCAAGGTACATGCCCTTGACCGGAATGGACCCTGGGACCTTTCAGTCCGCAGGTGGATACTCCATCTACTGAGCCAAACCAGTTAGGGCAAAAATTGATTTTTGTATAAAATCATTAAACTAAATTCATAGCATAACCAGAACTTAAAATACGGGTTTGCTTTAATTAGCTGTTTACAATAAGAACTAAGAAAAGTAACAAAAACAAAACCAAGAAACAAAATCCATGGGTGGCCAGAACTTCTGAAAATTATCAGGAACAATTTGAAAATTGAGTAGGATTTCAGAAGATGTCAAATATATTATCTTTTTCAATATCTATAAAGACATGATCCACATGTACATTTACTGAATTACTGGCTATTATTTGGATAATAGTCATTATAACAGATCACCTAATGATGAAAACAAAAAAAGAGTCCAGCATAATTTTTCATTCTTCCTCCTTACAGTGAACTGCTTAGACTTACAGGAGCTAAGTTACTAAGAGATGGGGGTAGACAGAGAAGAAACATATTAATGATTTTAAAGTGTGGGGAAATTTGTTTTTGCACAGAAACCACAAAAATAATATTTCCTTCTACAACATAAAGCACAGGAATTGTAGTAGTTCCTCTATTCATGATTAAGCTCTAGTAATTAATTACATTCTTATTTTTATTATAGAATCTTAAGATAAAAAAGACTAGCCACAGACTTGGAGAAAATCTTTGCAAAACACTTATCTGATAAGGGATTGGTATCCAAAATATATAAAGAACTCTTAAAAGTCAACAATAAAAAAACACAATTAACCCACTTAAAAATGAGCAAAATATCTAGAGAGACACCTTATCAAAAAAAAGATATACAGATAGCAAATACCCATATAAAAGAGGCTCAACATCACATGTTATCAGGCAATCACAAAACGAAACAGCAATGAGATAACTACTACTACACATCTACTAGAATGAAATCCAAAACACTGACAACACCAAATGCTGTCAAGTATGTGGGAATGCAAAATGGCACAGTCACTGTAGAAGATAATATGGTTGTTTCTTAGAAAACTAAATAGGCTTTTACCATATAATCCAGCATTTATGCTTCTTGGTATTTAACCAAATAAGCTGAAAGCTTATATCCACACAAAAACCTGCACATGAATATTTATAGCAGCTCTAGTCATAATTACCAAAACTTATAAGGAACCAAGATGTCCTTCAGTAGGTGAATGGATAAACTATGGTACATCCAATAGAATATTTTGTACAAAAAAGAAATGATCTATCAAGCCATAAAACAACATGCATGGAACTTAAATGCATATAATCAAGTGAAAGAAACTGATCTGAAGAGTCATATGTAATATGACTTTAATTATGATATCCTGGAAAAGATAAAACAAAAATAACACAGAAAAATACAGAATATCAACATAAATTTGCAAGGAATTTCAAGTTTTCCCAATGGATAATTTAATTTTGATACAGATTTAACATTTTGAGAACATTATAAAGAAAGGTATTATTTTCATCGTGGCTATACCTGCTTTAACCTTAGCAAGAAAATATCTAGAAATCATATTGATTGCTAAAACTCATGTAGCCTGTAATAAAATGTAAATTTTAGATAAACTTATTTGTCTCTTTACCTCAGCACAACTAAAGGTAAAAAATCAAACACGGTAACTATGGTATTTGGGTTCTCGAGGTTTAAGGCATTTAGTATCAATTCCTGTGTATTTCCTCTACAGCATCTTTCCAGTGGCATATGGTTAAGCAGCTGTTGTTACTCTCAAGGATGTTGCTAGGAAACACAGACTCAGGGTGATTTCCCTAGGCTCTGGACTTTAATGGGAATCACTAAAATTGAGCGCTGAATGTGATTCAGAAAGCATCCGGCAGGTAGAAAGAGGTAAAGCCAGCAGCTGGTTCTTAAATAAAAAGTAAGAAAAAAAACTTGATGGGGAGAGGGGAAGGTTTAGGCTCATGTACACATAATTCAGACAAAGAAAACGGCATTTTCTATTCTCCTACTGTTAAATAATACTGCAAATTGCCCTTTTGGGACTCCATTTTTCTTTTAAAGCAGTTGTTGATACTGGGCAAGATCACAGTACAATAAACCATTTGAGGAAGATTAATATCATAAGTTTATCCGATAGAGAAAGGAAAGGGTGTTTATAGTGCTCGACCCCACTCCCAATATTCCTCAGGGTGACAGGGATGTGCAATGTGAATGCAACTGTCAGAAAAGTCATAAAACTCTCAAAAAGACATGGTATCCATTGCAGACGTTGTGAAGCAAGTCGTGGAGGTGTTGTGGACTCTGAAGTCCAACAGAGGAGTTTAAGTCCTCACTCCACTGGTTATTACTTATAGGACTTTGGGAAATTTACTTGATTATTCTAAACTTTAGTTTCTTCATATATAATGTGGAAAATGACACTTATAGCTTAAAAGGCTGTTGTATTAGATGAGACAAGGCATATAAAGTTTCATTCCACAGCAAATAACCACTAAGATGTTATCACTTTGCTTTGACAAAATAATATTTTCACAAAGTAAAAATGATTAGTACTTTGGTAAAATATATTTAATGATGCTTAATCCTCATGTTCTGTACACCAAATAAACTCCTTTGTTCATGTTGACACTTGCATAGCATGGTAAGGTTTATTTACATAATTCTTCATCCCCTGTCTGATATTTTAGACATGGTTATTTGTTCCCTTCATAAAAGCAATTCTTTTACATCAATGACTACATTTTAAAAAAAACAACCACCAAAACCTAAAAAACAAAAAATCCTGTCTTATGATTCACAAAATGTTTTTAAACTTCAGCATGCCTTATGGTGGTGTCAATAGAAATGACATGAAACAGGTCCTATGTTATCATGAGTAAGATTCAACATTTGGCTCTAAAAGAGAGAGAAAATATGATAGTTTCATGCTGAGTTCTTGTATGATTTCAAACTCTTAAAATCTGTCATTTGTGTCAATTACTTGATCAAAAAAATTAAGCTGCATAGTGGAATCACTGAGGAGGCAACGAGTTTCAAACCAAATAAAGTTAAACACAAAAAGAAATTTTTGTATTTGAAACAAATTTGTGTAACTATGGATTTTGTGATGAAATCACTGCTGATTATTTGTTCATTAATTATATATATATATATATATATATATTTATATATATATATATATAAACAATACTCTTATAAGAAACAATACTCTTATAAGAACTCCCTCAGCCTGGCCTGCGCTATCTCACAGTCTGGGACCCCTTGGGGAATGTCTGACTGCTGGCTTGGGCCTGCTCCCAGGCCCCCTTGCTCCTTACCACCCGCCTGCAGTGGAGGCGAGAGAGGCTCCCACCGCTGTGGCTGTGCTCACCAGCTGTGAGCCCAGCCTGAGGAGCACACTGACCACCAGGGGACAGCTCCTGCTTTGAGCATCTGCCCCCTGGTGTCAGTGTGCATCACAGCTACTGGTGGTTCAGCTGTTTGGTCAATTTGAATTTTATTATATAGCATAATTAGTCTATTCCAGTGGTTGGCAAACTCATTAGTCAACAGAGCCAAATATCAACATTACAACGATTGAAATTTCTTTTGAGAGCCAAATATTTTAAACTTAAACTTCTTGTAATGCTACTTCTTCAAAATAGACTTGTCTAGGCCGTGGTATTTTGTGGAAGAGCCACACTCAAGGGACCAAAGAGCTGCATGTGGCTCTTGAGCCGTGGTTTGCCAACCACTGGTCTATTCCATGTTAAAATAAAAAACCAGTCAATTCTTACAGTCCTGTAAAATCACTGCAAACATGGAATTAGCAAATAATGAACCACTGCTCCTAGAAGAAATACAGGGTTAGGTTCCTGTGAGCCTTTGGACATGATGTTTTTGCCAGCTGATCAATACATAATTTTGTTTTGTGTCTTTCTGAAAGAAGCTTATTTAACGGGTATTTTCTCTGTAAAGCACAATCACAGCCTTCTTAAACTTAGGAACACCAGACAGCTCCTCAGCGTTACACTTGGGGGCCATTTTAAATCACAAAATCAACAACAAACAGCACAAATGGGAAAACCGTGGCACCATATTAACCACAAAAAAGATTTGTTTACAACATGAGAACTAAAGAAAGCAGAGCATTCGCTGCCTAATTCAAACTTAGCTGGAAATGTGTGTCTCCATGGATGCAAATTTTTGCAGCTCTGCAAATGTGCAAGAATGACTGGAAAAGTGTCAAGAAAATTGATTTGGGGATAAAAATATTTATTGAGTAGACAAATTCACTAATACAAAACCTACAAATATTGAGAACTGTAAGTTAATACTATTCTAGATGGCCCATGCATTTTTATTCCAGATGTGAATATATTTTGTCAAAGTTTATCATCTTCAGATCTATGAAATCATAAGGATCTTCAAAATGAAATAAAAGATATTTCTAAATGTGGAAATAGTATTTCATTATTTATTATCTGATAGAAATAAGCAAAAAATTTTCATAATTACTTAGGTTACAGAGGAGAAATTATGTTAACAAAAATCCTCGAGAAGGTATCAAATTTTGAAATTTTTCTTTTCAGAGGACAAAATAAGCTATGTGGTGAGGAAAAGAGTTAAGGTAATTAGGACGCATATATTTTCTTATTTTTCAGACTGACAATAAAATTGATACTTATAAACTAAGATTAAGATATTCTTTAGTAGATTTAAATTCTTCATTGAGCATGGTTAACCCAAATATAATAAACCTGGAACTCCCTTTTAAATTGGATGAAGTATCAAATAAAGCAACGGCCAAAGAGGCAAATAAATTTTATTCAGGAATTTATATTTTCCTGGAATTATGCAAACATGGCTATCAATTTAACTAATCTTGACTGTTTTAATACAGTGGTCAAACAATGTTCCCTCTGTCTCAGAGCCATTTTATATTGCTGGTTTAAAGGTCAAATATTCGTGCTCAATTCTATACTACTCACAAATGCACTCCATGAGTGGACAGGAGATTCAAAAACCTGGCACTAAAGGCTATTGAACAGGGATTGGTAACCAAATTAAGTGACTTAAACACTCAGTGTTGCTATGGATAAATGTGTCATATCAACTAAACGAAGAGGGGCATTTTATTTTCATTCATTTAAATTTTATATTTTGGTACTATCATATCTTACACTTCAAATTTAACTTTCAATTCCTAAAATCCTATGTGCCATGGCCCAGTAGTCAGGATGACACAAATGGATATTAACATGATTTTAGGACTGATTCCGGCATTTTTCAAAAATAAAGTCTTTGGAAAATATTTACAAAGAAGAGTGCATACAGCTTCTTAAAGATGCATTATGGAGCGAACAGCCTCTATCACCTCTAAAGGATTTGTGGTACCTGTCAGCATTTTAGGCATGTTACATGTAGGGTTATTATACATCACTGATAATTTTCCTTCTAAAACAGCTCTTTTGTTATTATATAACTTAATTTTAATATCCCGAGCTCTAAAATTATTCCAATTCATTCATAGTTTTAGACATAGGTTTTAAACTAGAATTAAGATAAATAAATATAAATGGTAGGATACCATCTCATGAACATGATTTATGACATAAGGCAGAGATTTTCAACTGGTGTGCCACAAGAATTTTTAAAACATGCAACACCTGACTGACTATTCAGTCAGGGGTGCTGACCTTTTTAACCTTAGATTGTCAAATATAAAAAATGACAACAGCCAATATAACAATAGTTGTCTGGTGTGAATGAATGAAAATAATACCTTTTTATCATATCGGGAAAAATATATTTTTTGGTAAGCTGCAGAATTTTAGTAGTTTATGTGTGCCATGAGATGAAAACAGTTGAAAGTAGCTGACATAAGATATCAATTGGACAGCAGATAGAAGAAAGAATATTCTCACTTTTGAAAAAAGTCTTTTATGGTCAACTTTTGTGTTGATAGAAATATAAGACTGATTCCCTAGCTGGTTTGGCTCAGTGGATTCAGCATCAGTCTGTGAACTAAAGGATCCTGGGTTTGATTCTGGTCAAGGGCACGTGCCTGAGTTGTGGACTCAATCCCAGTAGGGAATGTGCAGGAGGCAGCTGATCAATGATTCTCTGTCATCGATGTTTCTATCTCTCTCTGCCTCTGCCTCTCCCTTTGAAATCAATAAAAACACATTTATGTAAAAATATATTAAGATTGAGCACAGCCCTAACCAGTTTGGCTCAGTGGATAGAGTGTCGGCCTGTAGATTGAAGGGTCCCAGGTTGGATTCCGGTCAAGAGCATGTATGTACCTTGATTTCAGGCACATCTCCAGTAGGGGTGTGCAGGAGGCAGCTGATCAATGTTTCTCTCTCATTGATGTTTCTAACTTTCTATCCCTCTCCCTTCCTCTCTGTAAAAAAAAAAAAAAATCAATAAAATATATAGAGAAAAAGATTGAGCATATATAATTATCACCTTTCCCTTCTATTAAAATGAGAGAAAAGGAATAAAAATTGTAAAAACTAAACCTATGAGAGAAAGGAAAATAGGATGTTAAGTGGACATGAAATTTCAACAGATCTCTGTAACATGAGAGTGGAAGGGGAATGCTTACTAATAAACCCTTGAAGAGGAAGGAGGAGAAAAGTCTGGAAGAGCAGAGAGAGAAGTACATTACAGAACCCTCAAGAGGCTTTTAAGGGTCCAAAACACAGTATAAAGATGGGAGTAATTTGGAGCAAAATGGAGAACAAAAAAACAGGATTCACATCTCTGGGTCACTGTTTCCTTACTTATACAATAATGAAAAAAAATCCCCCTTTACAATTTTTTTTTGTGAGAATTAAATGTGTCACATGGAACAACAGACTACAATTTAGCCACCAACACACAGAAATCCTGTGTCTAGAATGCTTACGCATCTAGACAGGCAGGTGGTTTCACTGAAGACACTGAATGACCTTAGAGGGAAGACTCCCCTCCTCTCCTACTCGCATTTACAAGTGGCCCAACATAATGGCTAACAGACCGGAGCAAGGGCAACCCTATGCAGATGCATACATCTATGGATCAACTTTTTATTGTCTTATTAAATAAAGAGCAGCGGAGATACTCACACAACAATCACCTGGTTTACTTTTCCTGATTCCACCCAGTGACTCTTCAATAAGTTAAGTTTAATCTTAATCTAGTAGACATAGTTGTAAAATCATATACTTTACATATGACATATTTTGAGAGTCTGAGTGGAGTAGGAATCCACTGAAACTCTGCTACATAGAATATGATAGAAAGGAACATCTTTCTCCCAACTTTCCCCTTTCCAATCCACTTGGGATCTACACCCCCCCTCCCCTCACCCTCTAAGGGCTACCAAGAAACTCTTCCTTAAATACGGATTAAGAATGTCCAAAGCTTTTATTCTTAACCACCAAACCACATGCCCAGAGCGTTAGAGCCCACAGATGGCAAAGGCAATCTACCATCTGTTTCTCCATCACTGGCTCGCATCTTCTACCTCTGTCACTGCTTGTTAGCTCCATCCTCCTTCCCAGCTGTGCTTCTCTTTCAGACTACTGTTCTGGGGGAAAGCACACAGGCTTTGATGTGAAAACAAGTCTGGTTCAAACTCCAACACGGAATCTGATGAGCCTGTAGTCTGTGGTCCTCATTTGCCTCATCAGTAAAATAATGGATAATTCTTACCCAATGGATACTTAGAGAACACACCCACAGTAGATAGTTTACAATAAGAGATGGTTTTGTAGCCACCCCTCACGCCCTTTTAAATGATAACACTGATTTTGCTTTGTTTTTCCATTTCAGAGTACACTTGATTATTTTGCACTTAATTACCCGAGTAGTCATATCCTGGTTCTAAATTTAATTAATTTAGGATTTGTGAAATTTGGAGAGATTCCATTTACCTTTGATAGGAGAAGAAAATAACAGCTAGTGAATATATAAAGTAGAAGCTAACTTTGCTTAGATTGATATATAAACACAAAGTTTAGCAAGTAAAGCCAGTGATAACAAAGATACTGTTTTTGGTGTTAAGTACTAACATAATATTTAATCACTATTGATATGGTAATGTCTGACAGAGAAATGGGTAGAAATTTTCTTGATACTGTTACTCTGAAGGATGAATTTTAAATTGGAGCTCCAATTATGCCATGTAGTGTGTGACTGTAAATACTTCAAACAAGATTTCTGAGCTTCTATTTCTCATAAAAGAGGGGAATTCACTCCTATCTATTTTATAAGGTTGCTAATGAGCCTTAACTAACATAACATATATATAAAAACCTCTTTTAAATGGTAAAGCTGTATGTAGGTCCTACCTCACTTTCTTTTTTTCTAATGCAAACATCTGAGAAACAGCTATACCTATTTTTTTCTTTTTACACAACTTTGGATGTAGTTTTCTCTTTTTTTAAAAAAGTTTTAGTCTAAATGAATTTGTTGCAAACAGCATAAAGGAACTTCCACCTAGAAGGCAGTATACATTAGATTAATTACCAACAGCTATATCAGTTAGCTTTTAAGAACAATAATACTTTTCTACTGACTTCCAGCAGATGGCTGTATTTCTAAAAGGGATGGTGTTTTGGACTGACTGCATTTGTAATGTCTTGCCTTTTTTCAAAAAAGGCAGAGCATTTCTACAAAAGAATAAGATAGAAATTATTTATTAATAGTGGTTGGAATATCTAATAGAAAGCCTATATTTAAAATATTAAGCAGCTTTAGTCAAAACAAGTCCTTGTGACAGTTAGACATCAAATAAAGCACTCTTCTATAAGAAAAGGCTAACTGAACTAAGGCTTTTAGTATCCCACGACTCTAAGCATTCCAATGGCACATGCTGTGGAGACAACTATAAGAAATAAAGAATGGTTTATGCCTATGCAGGTAGAGAATACACAATGGCAGATGGGAAAAATATAAAGGAGGCTGGAGGTCTTTTAAAAAAAAGCATTCTGCTTTAAATACTTTTGTTTGAAGCAAAACCATTCCGTAAGTCTCTTTCCTGAGCAAACAATGTTCAATTACTGGTTTGCAACTGACATGAAAAATCTCATTTAAATACTCATTATAAATGGTTAACTCATTATAAATGGTTAGTTTTCTTTGATATTTCTTAAGTGTCTACATGGTGGAACTTATAAATAAGAAATTTCCTACCTCAGAGATAGAGATCTAAAGGATGTACCAAAAGAGTGATCTCTCAAATGCAATGTATATTAAGATTTAAAGATCAGGAACGTTCACTTATTTGTATCTTTTTGACAATGTTTGTGTGTGTTTTTTCTAGCAGAAAGAAGTGACAACTACATTTTTGTTTTTAAAACCCTGTAAGTGCTATGATGATATTACTCAATGGCATAGGAACAGAGGAGAGTCTGTGAGAAAATATTTTCTATGGGACACTTAGAATCGGTGTGGCAGCCCAGCATTTACTTCTCCACTTCCAAAGGAACAGACCACCAAAGTAGTTTAGCAAAGTCTGAGTAGAGAATTTAAAAAAAAAAAAAAAAAGGAAAGGAAAGAAAAAAAAAAACCCTGATAACCAATCACACCTCTAAAATTGAAAGGCAACAACTGTAAAGAAATGAAGGAAGGGCTGGTCCACAAGGAGGTCTTTCTAAGGAGAAAAGGGAAATAGCTAAGGACTAAGAGGTCACAGGGTACATTAAACACATAAAAAAAACCACTCATTAAATTTAAAGATCTGGTCCTGCAAGAGCAGTTTTTGTTCCTAAAAGGCATACCAGTTGTACTTGTTTTAATTCACAGAGATTTACAATATTACTTTGTTTTCTGGAGGTTTTTTCCTGTCCTTTAATTTGCTTCTGTAATGAGTATTGCCAAATGGCATCTAAACAAATGTAAAAAATTAAGATGTGTCATTTAAATGGAACCAAGAAGCTGAGAGCTGTGTGCCTATTTAATTTCTGCAGCTTCTTTTTCAAAAAATGTTCCACTCTCTGTTTTAACTTTTAAATAGATTAATCATATTCCTCACCAGCATTATTTTTAATTACACTGGTTCTTACTTAACTACACTATTTATTCAACCCAATTATAATCAGCAGCTGCATATCCCAACTCACCTCCTCAGGACATACCACACTCCATGCCCACCAACCACACTGGCCATGCCTATGAGTTGTGGAATTAAAAACAAAACGAAGACTGTAACTCTTACTGAATTACTTTCATACAAACCAAACAATGTAGTAAAGTAAAATAAATATCAAAGGAAGCCCCAAGTAGGGGGGAAATCAGAAATGAGCTGAGAAACATCTAATAATAAAGATTCCAACACAAAACGTGGTTCTGATTCCGGCTCCTTCTTTAACTGGTTGTGGGTACTGAGCAAGTCACTTAAATTTCAAAGTCTCAGTTTCCTCACCTGTAATACAAGGGTTTTGAACTTGATGATCCCTAAGGTCTCTTTTAGTTATAAAATTCTATGATTCTATAAAAATAAAATGAGAAAGCATTCTTTTAGAAGGTAAAATGAAGTGGTGATAGAGACAGATGTATGTGTGTTTGAGTGTATTTGGCATCTGCCCTTCCCATCTCACTTTTCCACGTTCATGACTTCTACAAATTACTATTCAGCATCAGCCGATAGGAGTTTGTTCTCCAAGCATGACTCACTTGCTAAAATATCACTCCTTCTTTCAATAAGTTTACGAAATCCTGTACAAACTATTCTTGAAGAATATGCAAGTTGCTGATTACAGAGCTAAACTCCCCAAATCTGCTGCATAAATTTGAAACCACAAATATCTTTTCTCATCTCTATATCACAAAAGTATTTGCCCCATATATGATGTAATCTTACTTAAGTCAGAACATTTTAGTTTTAGTGTAGAATGTATGTCAATAAATTTGTCAGAATAACAAAATGACGAGAAAAAATAAAGAAATGGGAACATAAATTTTTAGAAGTAGATATATTAAAGTTGTTTCAAAATTTTAAGTTAAATACTTCAATGAAAAAGTATCATGGGTTAGATGTATATTTCACAACTTTCAATATTAATTGTTTTGATGCATTATCACAGGCCAACCAAGGCATTAGTCTGTTTCCAAATTTGAATCAAGATATAAAACAAAATAGTTGGCTAACCAACGAACCATAAAATCATAAATCTGAGTGACTAATTTCAATGTATTATGATTAAAAATGGTCATCTCTTGGTAATTCAATGTCTTAGTTTACACAAAACAACGAACACACAAAGCATTCCCTATTAAACTGATCATACATAATAAATTACAATTCATGTTTTAGCTTATCTAGAAGTTATTGCCTTAAGATATTTAATGGGTGAAAGTACATCAACTGTGTTACTCTTGTGAGCATCTGTTTAAAATTTTGCAGCCATCCAAGGGCCCCAAACCACTATAAATGAAGTATGTTAACCTGATAGGGAGCCCCAATTTAAAAGCCAAATTTACAATCTGAGAATTGACACAATCAGGCTGGCATTAAGCCCCCGAGGGATAAGAGATAAACCCGAGTAATACTTTACTTGCAGATAAGGATTTACCACATCTTTCAAACCTGGAAGAAGCATAGACGTTTTTACAGTGGGTCACAGCCAAAACAGTGTCACAAGAAAACCTGAAGTCTATACCTTTCATTTCTGATAAACTTATATGGTTCACTGACAAAAGCGGTGCTGGTAATGTACATCCAGGCAATGCCGAAAAAGGTGGCCCCTGCCACCTAACAGTGCTTAAAAACAGACACACAAGACACAGTTAGTTCCACTCTAGGGCATACCTCTCCCCCATCCCTTCTTGTTCTCATACCACCATAAAGACTGTCACTGATCCGCCTTCTTCCCACACCAGAAGGCTTTCTTCTACCCTTTCCTAACTTCTTTCCTCCTCAAAAGTTAATGTTGCTCATGTTTGCTTTGATACAATTTCAACCATATAAAAAGGCAATGAGTAAGGAATATCACAATCTCCTGTGATGTGCTCCGCACACAGAGACCTTGAAAAACACATAAGCATTCCCTCAGATACACATCATCCCTCAGGCAGTTTTCCAAGAAAAATAATAAGCCTCTCTTCAAATAATTAGTAGAGGAAGAAAAGGGGGGGGGGGGAGAGGAGAAACAAAACAACAAACAAAACCTTTTCCAAGAGAGATAAGGCTTGTATAAGTTTGTTTACTTCTTTACAGTCGGACCGCATTTCTACTCAGTTATTCCTATCTATTAACTCCTAAAATTTATCAGGCAGGGTATCTGTTAGGCAGCCTCTCAGATGGCCCCCCAAGATCCTGGCATCCTGGGACTTAAGCCCTTGTGTAATCCTCTCCTGGTAGATTTTGGGTTGGATTATGTACTCACTTCCAACAAACAACATGGCAGTAGCGATGGGAAAAAAAAAAAAAAAAAAAAACTTCTGAGATTAGGTAACAAAAGACTATATGGAGAGTCTTTGGGACTCTGTTAGATTGAAGCCAGCTGCTAACTGTGAGGCAGCCCCATGGGGAAACCCATGTGAGGAACACTAGGCCTGCCAATAACAAGAGGAATGCACTAGGAAGCGGATCCTTCTACCCCTCAGTGGACTCTTCAGGTGACATCTCAGCCCCCATTTCCAGCTTGACCACAACTGCACGAAAGACCATGAGTCAGAGGTGCTCTGCTAAGCTTTTCATGAATTTCTGACTCACAGAAACTTTGATATAATAAATCCTTGTTATTTTAGGCAGCTAAATTTGGGGGCAATTTGTTACTCAGCAATGGATAACTAATAAAGTATCTAATCAGACAAATTGTCAAATTAATGATAAAAATGGGAAGTTTCTCACTCAACCTGAAAAAATAGGGAAAAAAATGTATTCTTCATTCTGCTCAATGTTGCAAACCATTTTCTTAGGTGGGAGCGGGAGTGGGGGCTTCTACCTCAGAAATAAGGTCACCAAAGGCCAAACATTAAAAGAGGGAGAAGAAAAACTGAAATGGAAAACATAAATTAGCTCCCCCTTGCAGTAGTAAACATCATGATAATACCAATTTAGACAGAAACACCGGGAATCCTTTAAAATCTAAATCCCACTTGTTAAAACAAGCACACTCCATTGCTAAATCACCAAACCTGAACAAAACATAAAAGGAACCTACAATTGAAACAACGAAAACCTTAAAGGGCTGAGGATTAGTAATCATTTATGTTATTTCATCCAATTAATAATATTTAATTGAGCATCCACCCTATAAGAACCGAAAGCCCAGTTACAGTGAGACAAACAAAAAGAGGACACACGAAGAACCTCACAAATGTATAACCAAAGTCTGATAACTGAAGCAACTGGCAATCTATCGTGACTTCAACTGGGCTTGCATTCATATTACTGAGAAGTATGTAAAGAACCTAAAACTGTGCACCAAAAAAAAAAAAAAAAAAAAAAAAAAGCCACAAAAATAACAACGGAAAGAAAACCTAGTTTGCTTGAAAAGCAACACTTGGGTTAGAAGAGGATAATCATTGCTCCTTCTCGGCTTTATCTGAAGTTGGGTCACGACCTAGGGTCCCAAGCTGACCTTAATGGCCTAGAAAAACCCAAGGAGCACACCTCTACTCCCGCCTGCGGACACCGCCTTATGCCTCCCTTTAATAAGCCGTCACCGCTGTCACTCAAGGAGCTTTGCACTGTCATTGGTCCCAAAGTCTCGCTGGTTGGCAAGTTTCTACTAACTAGCGAGCACCGGTTATTTCCATTTAGTGGGGGTGTCGAGGGGGGAAGAAGCAAGAGCTCTCAAACACTAGGCTGACGCCCGTACCTGAGCGACCTGCGATCCCCACCGCCGCCGCGACGAACCGGCCTCTCGACGGGGGCTTTTAGCCAAAAAAAAAGAAAAGAGATCAGCCGGGAACTGGTGCCCAGGCCATGGAGAAGCCGGCTCCGACGTTCCTGGCTCACGCCGGTGAGGGTGAGGGCGGCGAGACCCCCAGACACAGCACCGGCTCCCTCCCAGCGGAGCGCCCCTCTAGCTGCAGCAGCGAGGGCTGCCGACAGCCTGAGGTTTGACGTTTCCTATTGTTGCCGGAAGTGACGCGTGGGGCCTGAGGCTGAGAGCAAAAGCATTTTTGTGTCCGTCGTTCACGATTCGTGAGAGTCTCCCCCGTGTCTCACTTCGCCTCCCGAGCCACTCTGGGCATCAAAACTGGGGCCAATTTCTTCTCTGCAGCTTAGGATCGGACTGGCTATGGAGAAGGCCCTCAGCAGAGTCAGCGTCCTCGGGGTTCCGGACGAACGCGGTGTGGAATCTGCAGCGAGGAATCGCGGAGCGCGGGAAGCCTGCAGCTCCGAAGGTCCGGCCGCGCAGCGTGGCGGGCTTGGACCCGCTGTTGCGGATACAAACGGTCGGCGCGAGAAGCGCTCCCGGGCGCGGGTGTGCAGACGCCGGGATTTGTTGCTGGAGGCTGGGCTCCAAGGCTGTCTCCGGTTGCATAGGATCCCCCCGCCCCAATCCTCTCCCTTTCGGAGTCTGCTTCTTTGCTCCGTGGCTGCTGGGTGAGCACCGAGGAGCTGGCGAGGCTGCACCTGAGACTGGGCTGAGGTCTCCTCTCTGATGCCTTTACCGAAGCCCCCGGTGGGAGTGAATGATCAGGTCTGTCCTTTCGCCTTTTCATACGTTTAAACCTAGTGGAAGGGGGAGAGCCCCTAGACGTGTCTTGCCTCTATACCCAACTGCTTTCGTCCCTTCGTGACAACGGAGAACCGCGGCTGCTCACCCTCTGAGATGAGGTTGTGCTTTGCTGTAGGAAAGTCATAGACTGGTTCCTCCCATCGGAGCCTCTGAGCCGAGGGGCGGTCCAGCTCCTCGGGAATATTGGCTAGAAGGGAGAGATCAAAGTAAGTGGGTGAGTTCCTTGCTTGCATCTCCCTGGTGTTTCAATATTTTATCACTTTCCTAGGAGACTATTGATTTTATTTCCTCACTGTAAAAAAAAAAAAAAATCAGTCTTGACGTTTGATTCCGGAATTAGGTCTGTATTAACCTGTTTTTCTACAGTTGTCCAAACCTTTCAACACGACAGTCCAACCGAGCTCTGTCTATACTTATCCCTTACTTACTTTGTTCCACCTTCCACCCCCATTTTCTCAGTGTTTTCTTTCCCAGCCCTTTCTTCCCTATCTCTTAGAATAGCATTTCTCTAATATCTTTTGTGAAAAGTTTTATAAACTTAACTTTTCCTCATTCTACTCTATTTTGGATGCATGGTTTTTAGATAGAATGTTGCATTATGAGCAATGTCATAAACTTAAATCTTCAAGCACAATCGCTATAGTCAGTGTAGTTACTTCATTTTGATTTAAAAAAAAAAGTCACTCTGAGTTTAATGGCATTCCATTGGGAGGCATCCTTGCATGACCTCCAACAGCCATGATCTCTAGCTAAATTGAAGAGACAGTAAAGCAACAAGCAGACTGTCAAGTTACAGCGGGGAGGTTAGGGAGATCTGGGGGAGATAAAAGATCAACCTAAGGACTTGTACACATGCATATAAGTACAACCAATGGACACAAAACTCTGGGGAGGGAGGGCATATATGGGGGGGGCAGTGGTAATATATGTACACAGATAATAATTTAATAAAAATATTTAAAAAAAAAAGAAAGTTGGGTTCAGTTGGGCAGATCTGCCTTGTGGAGAGAGCTCCCTGGAGGAAGCTAAGGAAGCAATATTGAGACCATCTTAATGGTTGAATCTATGTTACAAGCTGAGTAATATCTTCTTTTATTTTTCTCTGATACGGGTTATAAAGTGTAAAAGTTATTTTTTAAGTTATGTTTATTTTCATCTCTGAAACTATTATGTTAAAATGTGCATAAGTTAGAGATCGACTTATTTTAATATCTTAATTTTTAATTTTGTAGTAAAGACTTTAATGAAAATATAGAGCAGTAACTATAATTTCACATTTTGTATCCCTTTATTTTATTTTTTATCACTTATCTCCTTCACCTACAGATTCAAGCTGTACTTGTATCTTCCTCTTCTTCAAAATATTTATTCCGCTGGTACTGAAGAGGATGTGTTCCAGGGACATACTTTATGGTAAAAAATTCCATTACTAGAGGTAGAAATAATGAGATGTTGATATATGTTCCAGAACTACAGAGAAAATAAAGATGGAATAGATACCATGAAGTGTTAAATGAAGTTACATATACTAGAAAGATGAAATGTACAGGATTAAAGGAAGTCTGTGGGGAGAAATACAATTTATATTAAAGTTCTAGAATGTCTGAGGGGAAAAAGTGCTCCAAGAAGAATTGTGTTAAAATAGATGTGTCTGGAACTTAACCTCAGACCTTCTGTAATGGCCAATGACAATTACAGCCAGCTTAGTTCCCACCTCCTCTTTTCCTGGAAAGTAAAAGCTGATCATGTGCCAAAACCGGTTTGGCTCAGTGGTAGAGCGTCGGTCTGCGGACTGAAAGGTCCCGGGTTCGATTCCGGTCAAGGGCATGTACCTTGTGTGTGCAGGAAGCAGCTGGTCAGTGTTTCTCTCTCGTCGACATTTCTAGCTCTCTATCTCTCTCCCTTTCTCTCTGTAAAATATCAATTAAATATATTAAAAAAAAAGTTGGTCATGTTCTCGAGAAGTCATCTCTCTTCTTCCATATGTCTGTTGAACCCCAATCATCCTAAACGATGTTAAAAAAGATTTGCCTTTTCGGCAAGTGTTTTGTTTAATGTGATTTGAGGATTACTTCCTTTCCTTTCTAGTTATGGTCCATTTGAAAGGACCTGAAATTCCTCCTGCCTAAACATGTAAATGCTTAGTTGAAGTAATTGATTGGCTGAAAAATAGTGATAAAACACATGCATGAGTGTATAAAAATATAGTCAATAACCTGTTCTTTGCCATATTGATAAAGGAGAAGAGACTTGGATCAGGAAGATACTGTGCTCCTAAAATAGAGAAAAGGTTCAGAATGGGATGCCTAGGAGCTTTAAACCAGAAAGTTTACTAAATTTAGGGGTTTGTACATTGTTAGTCTTATTGCCTCTGGTCAGAGAGAAGGTATGTAGAGAGATGATTTGTATCCTGGACAACTGCTGGGAGGTTGACTGGGGGAAAGATCCTGCTAACTCTACTTTGCCTGATTTGTGAATTGTTCTGCTTTGCTTTTAATGTCAATGGCTTCACTTTAAAGAAGCTTCATTCCCAGAGGATCCATTGCTCAAGGTGTTGTTATGTATTATTTTCCTTCTATGAAGTGTCCAAGGACAGTTACAAGTAGATATTTTTAAGGGTGTTATTGTGCTTTGACTAGACTTATAGTTTAGGTAAACTACATCTCTTTCGTCTCTTTTTAGGATAGGTTCTTAACTATTTCTAAAAATATATTTATTTATTTTATGCTCTCCTTAAGGAATAACCTTTTTTTTTTTTTTTGAGAATCTAACAAAAGCCCTACCACATGAGTCATTCAAAAATAGAATCCCATGGTATTGTTTTCTTTGGGATTTTAAAAAAGTGAATCATTTTACTTAAAATGTCACCTATTTTTCATGTGTTTTGCTGCACACACACACATATACATACATATTCTGTTATTTATATTTTTTGGAGTAAACCACCTTACTAGTAGCTGATATTGACAAGTAACACTAATACACTCACAGAATTCTGTAGATTACAGATTTTTAAATTTACTTTGTAATTAATTTCCTAATAATTAACTCGATTGAGTGACTTTTCACATGTTTACCTCTCTGTCAAATTCCTGTTCAGATCTCTTTCTCATTTTTCTATTGAGTTATCTTTCTTTTCTTATTATTTTGTAGGAATTTCTTTACATACTCTAGACATGAATCTATTGACGTATATGACAGCATCATCTCCCACTCAATGGCTTATCTTTCTACTCTCTTAAAGGTGTCTTTTGATGAACAGAAGTTACTAATTTTAATGTGTTTCATTTTAGCAATCATAAGATAAGGAATCCTTCTGTACCCGAAGTTCATAAAGATTATTCTCTTATGTGATCTCCAGAAAATCTGGTTGTCTTATATTTTATATTTAGATCTTCAACAAACCTGAAATGAATTTGTGAAGTATGTGAGGTACCCTTTACATCAGGGGTTCAAGTTTTATTTATTCCATCTGGATATTCAATTGACAAAGTATCATTTATGGATAAAGACCATCCTTTCTTCAGGGCTACTCAGCATCAAGTTTGTCATAAATTTAGTGTCAGTGGTCTGTTTCTGGACTGTATTCTGTTCCATTGTTCTATTTGTACATCTTTTCACTTACTCCAAATTTAACTTTAGACTGAATCTTGATATTTAGTCGTTAAGTCCTCCAATTTTTATCTTGATAGTTGTCCTTTATCTTTTGCATTTCTATATTTATTTTAGACTCAGCATGTGAATTTCTACCTATGAAAAACTGTAGGTTTTTTTGGGGAGGAGAGGGAGGAAATGCATTGAATCTATGGATCAATACACAGTATATTGAGTCTTCCAATCCTTGATCAAGGTGTATATCTCTTCTATTTAGGGCTACTTTAATATATCTCACTAGAGTTTTATGAGTTTTTCATTTGTTTTGATATCTTTCTTACATATATTCTCCATATTTATTCCATGTTTATGATTATTTATTGAGGCTATAATGAGTTATTTATAGATATATAATTTTTAAACACCTCTGAATTATTTGGGAAATACAATTGGCCTTCTATCCAGCAACCTTGTTAAATTCACATATTTCTTTTTTTTTTCATATACAGTTATTTTGTCTGTGAATAGTGACATTTTTATTTCTTCCTTTTTAGTCTTTATGCCTTTTACTTTCTCTTGCATGTTTTTGCTGTCTACCACCTCCAGTACAGTGTTGAATAGAAATGAGGAGACTAGATAAGCTTGCCTCATTCCCAATTTCAGGAAGAAGTTTTCAGTATTTCACTCTTATGATATATGATGTTTATAAGAGGTTTCTGTAGATGATGTTTATCAAATTCAGTCAGTTCTCTTCTATTTCTACTGTCATAAGAATTATATAATAAATGGGTATTGAATTTTAGCAAATGCCTGTTTTGCATGTCTTAAAGTTATTATGATTTTTCCTTTATTTGTTAGTATATTGAATTATACTGATTTTTTTGTTTTATACCTTGGATAATAATTTCATACTAATTTATTAATTTTATTGTTCAAACTGTGTTAAATTTGACCATTGGGAGCTATTTCATTTTGAGGCATATTTCATTATGCCCTTTTGCGGTACCTCTATCAATGTTGGATTGGTTTGTTTGTTTTATGTGTAGCTTTTACTTTCTGGAACTACATAATGCTTCAGGTTCATTTTGCATATTTCCTGCCCCAGTGCTACAATTGGTCTTTTCTCCAGGGAGCCCTGGTTCCTTTTATTGGAGAATAGCATTGCACACCAAGATCTGGATGCCATGTGTGCTCTTTGCTACTGGGGTGTCGTTGCTTTTAGTCACTTTCAACTGGCAGAGAGCGGAAAGCAATGTGTATACACTAAGCTGTCTATATCTACATATCTATAAATATTTCAATATGCAGCTATCTGTATCTATATTAAGCTAAACATAAATTCATACTGATGTCTCTAACTAATCCATTAGGCATGGCTTATTCTTGTCTCCTCCCCTTGCTTATCTGTAAATCCTCACTCC
Organism: Vespertilio murinus; assembly: GCA_963924515.1. Classification (NCBI taxonomy): domain Eukaryota; kingdom Metazoa; phylum Chordata; class Mammalia; order Chiroptera; family Vespertilionidae; genus Vespertilio; species Vespertilio murinus. The sequence continues at coordinate 69,092,755 of OZ004708.1, forward strand.
AGCATTGAGAGAACATAGCTGCCACTATTCAGTCATCGACTTACTTAATTGTTCAATTCAAGTATTAGAATTAACATATATATATATATATATATATATATATATATATATATATATATATATATATTACAAACTATAGGACAAACTATAGGACCGTTAAAGCCAGGGGGACAGACAGCTAGTTACCCAGTTGAGCAAGTTCTGTGTCAGAGACAGGAGGGGAGGTAAAAAGCTAGGATTTAGCAGCTCCTTATATAAACTTTCATATAATCATTCTTATTTCAACACCCCTTGGCCTTTCCCCTTGCGGAACTGTAAGGGGCCCCTCATTTCTGGACCTATGTTGCTGCTGTTGGTTTTCTCCTAAATAGACAGATGGGATTGGCCGGTCTGTGCTGCTAGGTTGGCTGTTACTCATCCATCTTCCAAAATTTTGTTGATACCTCTTCTGTCATGGAATCCCTATATTTCTATTTGCCCTGGAGATGATATACATTTTTACTAACTTGTTTTTTAACCAAATAATCTTATTGGCAACTGGGTGAGGTCAGAGCTCTAGGAATTAGGACTAAATCTGTACTAATTCTTTCTCCATTTTTGACTGATTTTTTAAAATGTATTCTTCATAATTATCCAAAATAGTCCTTGATGGATACTATTTCCGATTGATGTGTCTTCTCAAGTGGTACTTTGTTGTTCAAAATAAAGTGTCTGGGAGAATATCATATATGAGACACATTTCAAGAACATGAATATAAAGCAAATTTTTTATAAGGAAAAATATTGGGGGGAAAAACATACTTTATATTCAGGAATATGAGGTAAATACTAGGCAATGCTAGACCAGTAGGGGAGATACGTTAGGGGAGAAATAGCTAAGCAAAGGTAAGTATGGAAATGTGAACAAAATAGGATATGTGAACAATATAAAATAGAGAAGCTTCAAAAATACACAGCCTTAATTGTTTTATAAATTTTTACTTTTAGGTGAAATATTAGATTATTTAAAAAGCTGGAGCTGAATGTAATGTTAAATGATGGCAACAGGCGACTTGAAGAGAAGCTTACGGAACCTAGAACAAGTGCTTCGCTTGGTAAATTATCCTCAAGAAGTGGATTGTGTAGGGTAAGCTAGGATATAAAGCATATTTGTAGTCTTTTTGGTAATGATTTGATATAATATTTGACATGGGGGAGTATCTAAATAAAGACACCAATTTTATCTGGTTCAAATTTTTCTTGAAATGATTAAAATATTTTAGAAAGCGGGGAATTACAGGAGTTAATTTCTAAGTATGAATTTTAAGAAGTCCAACTTGAGATTTAAGTCACCTTTTAGAAATAGTAGCAAAGTTCTAGTTGGCTTGGCCCAGTGGATAGAGCGTCAGCCTGTGGACTGAAGGGTCGCAGGTTTGATTCCGGTCAAGGGCATATGCCTGGGTTGTGGGCTTGATCCCCAGTGCAGGTGTGTGGGAGGCAGCCAGTCAATGGTTCTTTCTCATCATTGATGTTTCTATCTCTCCTTCCTCTCTGAAATCAATAATATATAATATAATTGTATAATTATAATATAAATTATATAATATATAATATAATTGTATAAATCAATAATATATAATATATATAAAATATATATATATTTTAAAGCAGCAAACATACATACATCCATATTTGGTTTCTCTCTGAAATCAATAAAAAGATATTTCTTTTTTGGAAAAAAAAGTAGCAAAATATATATTATATAATATGGTCTCTGTACAGCTATAGAAATGTAATGAATTCATTAGTTATATGACTTGCCACCCTCTCACATCCAGTTGGATAGTATTTCTTTATGATTTGGAAGATTCTATTTAATAGATTTCTTATGACCATTTATACCTTGCCCGAAGATTATTAAGCTAACTCATATAACAGACCCCACATTGGACATTTTGTGTTAGTTTCCACTTTCCCAATATGACTGACTTGCGTTTGTAGGTTGTAGCAAAGCAACATACATTTCTTCTACTAGAGGCCCGATGCACAAAGATTTGTGCAAGAATGGGCCTTCCTTCCCTGGCTGCAGGCACTGCCCTCACTCCAGCTGGAGCCACCTTTCCGCCTTCCCACGCTGCCCAGAGGCCTGGAGTGGCTGGAACAGTGCAGACTGTCTGCGTTGTTGCCATGGTGACAACTCAAGCATCCCACTCTACTGCCGGCTGCACAGCGCCTGCATCTGCAAATTAACCCACCATCTCTGTTGGGTTAACTTGCATACTTAGTACTCCTGATTGGCTAGTGGGCATCATGAAGGCACGATCAATTTGCATCTTACTCTTTTACTAGGGTAGATATTCATGCCAATCTAATAAGGTATTCCTGTCACCTTCTAAAGCCCCTAATACATCTATTCTTACCTGGGAAATTCATTGATATTCCCCCCTCTGGGAAGTAAGTTGATATCTAATACTTAGTTTTTGTTGTTTTTTGGAAAAGATTTTTTTTGTTGAAGTTTGGAGAGAAACATCCATGTGAGAGTGAAACATTGAGAATGTGCTTCCAGGGAATTGAGCCTACAATGTGGGCATGTGCCTTGTCTATTCATTGAACAGGCAGCCTTTGGGTGCATGGGACAATACCCTACCCACTGAGCTACACCAGGCAGGGTTAGTACTTAGTTTTGTTCGGTGTAGTATCTCTCTATCTAGAATGATGCTTGGCACATATTAGAAGCTATTTAAACATTTATTCAATGAGTGTCAAGGGACAACTCAAAATTAGGTACATTGTCAAGTAGTAGAGTGAGTCTTGACTAAATCAACTACTAAGTAGAATTCTGGAGTAATGGGCTTTACATATAAAAATAGAAGTTCTGAATGTATACTAGGGACAGTTAACACTAAGAGATGGCTGCAAATGAAAGGATAGCAAGGAGAGCAAGGAGAAAGCCGCAGGTATTATATATGAGAAACGGAAAGTAGTCCATAGTGTGTTTCCATAGCATATACCAATAGGTTGGTTATTCCAAAAAGGGAAATTTCTACTGTCTAGTCTTGCCAGGACTTAATCAGTTTGAATAGCCAAGTTTTCTTCTTATCACCTTAACCATCAACATTTTTAAAATTTTATTTTATATTTTCATTGATTTCAGAGAGGAAGGGAAAGAAACATCAATGATGAGAGAGAATCATTGGTTGGCTGCCTCCTGCACAACCCCTACTGGGCTCAAGCTCCCAGCCCAGGCATGTGCCCTTGACAGGAATTGAACCTGGGACCCTTCAGTCCATAGGCTGACCAGCTGGAGCTGCCATCAACATTTTAAAAAACGTTTTGTATAGAAATAATTTAAAAAGACACTGATTATGTTCCTTTCTTCCACATACACTGCTTAAACATTTGATTTTCTTATTGACCCAAGAATGTTATTAAAAACATTTTTAGATTATTTCATAATAAAGTAGTACCTGCAGGGTCTATTGAGATATGTAATGTTTCGCTGCTGTTTCAGATTACCACCCTCACATACACAGCCACAGATATACATATTTTTGTTCTTTCCATTTTTTACCATTTTAAAATTTCTTCTTGTGATTTGCTGTTTTTTGTTTTGGTGTGCCAGTTTATAATACCTGTTCTTCTTACTATTTCTAATTAAAGTTCTTAGACCATAGATAACCAAGATTTTTGAGGTTGTTTTATATGAGATGATAAATGCGATCTGGCTGTCTTCTATTCACAGCATGCATAAAATGAGACAGATTTTGCTGTTCAAAAGCATTTTTTGTGTGTGTCTTTTTTAAACTGTTGTATAGGTTAAAAAAAAAAAAGTTGCCAGAGCAGTTTTCTCATGGGTAAAATATTATATCCATAAACATAAAAGAGAAACAATTTATATTTATCCTGAAAAACAAATTGTAATGCTGTCATCATATGCTTGCTCTCTGCCTTATTAAAAATATTGGGGGTGGGAATAGGGAGATTTATGTACATCTTGAATTTTGTGGAAAACAAATGTTTTACATAAGTGCATTATTACTTCCATTGAACATATATGACTGGGTAATTGAACTGGCCTCTCCTGTGCTTTGTTGTGGGAGAATCTGTGAAACTCCTTCACATGGAGAAAATGAGATTCATATGTGTAGACAATTAGACAAGAGTACAAGACAGGCATGAGGCATCGGATACTGAAGAGCCAGGGAATCATTCTAGGAAAGAGAAATATGGATCGGAACATTGAGGATGGCTTCATGAAAAGTTTGGTATCTGACATGATTTATGAAGAATGAATAACAGGCAGAGAAAAGTGGGATACCTTTCTGGAGGAATTAGCATAAACTAATAAGGTACAAATTTCAAAGGGGTCTGATACAAGGGAAGATACTGATCAGACTAGTTACAGTTTCTCAACCCTGTTTTCCTCATTTATATCTTAGAATTCATAATATTTTACCTTTGCAGTTTGTGATAAAAGCATAAGAGGTAAGGTCACAAGTGCTTGCAAGAGCATATAGTGTGCTTGAGCTCTGTAAGGTGGTACATTTGTTTTATTAAGACCAAATGTACTGATTTTCTATTGGTATTAAAAAGCTATTGTAATTATTTGAGCAAATGAGTAAGTAATATCATTTCATAGTAATTGGCTAGACTAAGTGTTGGGGATAGAATATGAAAGGTCTTGTGCATCACTTTATTATGGCTATGGTGTTGTTATAAATTATTAACAATAATTCTTATATTGTCCCGATTTTCTAACTTTGTGGAATTATGCTCATTAAAAATCGTTTTATTTTTCCCCAACAGTTTGGTTAAGGGAGATTTAGCAGCATCTTTGCCCATCATCAGCTATTCTCTTACCTCATATTCCCCTTATGTAGCAGAACTTCTGATGGAATCCAATGTAGAACTCATAGCAAAGAATGACTTGCGCTTTATAGATACTGTCTATAAGGTATGTTTGAGTTTATGAAATAACTTGAGGTCCGGTGCATGAAATTTGTGTGGGGGGATGGGATATCCCTCAACCCGGCTTGCACCCTCTCCAATTTGGGACCCCTTGGGGGATTTCCAACTGCCGGTTTAGGCCCAATCCCATAGGACATCCCTCTCACAATCTGGGACTGCTGGCTCTAACTGCTCGCCTGCCTGCCTGCCTGCCTGCCTGCCTGCCTGCCTGCCTGCCTGCCTGCCTGATTGCTCCTAACTGCTTCTGCTTGCCAGCCTGATCGCCCCCTAACCATTCCCCTGCCAGTCTGATTGCCTCCAACTGCTCTTTCCTACTGACTTGATCACCCACAACTGTCCTCTCCTGCCACGACCTGCCTCCTCTGTGAGAAGTAGCAGACACCAGGACTGGCCTCCTATGCGCTGCGCAGAGCCACGGGACCCCCAGGCCTCACCATGCTGAGCAGCCACGGCGCTCCGCATCCGCTGCACACACAGCCATCTTGTGACAACGTTGCACGAGGGAGTGATGCAACCTAGGCTTTTACCATATAGGATTGTTTTAGAAGTCATCAGTGTTTTTTTCAGATGCATGTTTTTATAATTTCTTAATATATATGCAGCATGAATAATTAACAGTATTTCATATTCATTTACCTCGTTTAAATGAAATCCCTATTACAATCAAGATGTAATTAAAGTTTGCTTTATGTTTCATGTTCTATTAAATATGACAACTGGTAAATATTTGTCATTGGTATCATTTGCCATTTTTTACAACAAATTTTAGTAAAATTTGGGAAGCTGGCAGAAGCTAGAAAGAAATGTGGTTTTTATTGAGCGAAGTTTATGGTGTATAGAATTATAAGTTAATGTAGTTATAATTTGTAGACCTTTGACTGAGTTTTTATGTTCCTTATGGTCTAGAACCATGTCTTATAGCTACTCTAGTATTTACACTTGTATTATGTATTATGCACTTAATCTCATACTAGGTTCTTTAAAACCCCTATTTATAATCATTAGTTTTTGCTCAAGTATTCTAGATTTTTTAAACTTTTTTAGAAAAGGTAAAACCCATTTATCAAATCAAATTTTTCTTTTTTAAGTAGTAAGTTGCACTTGATGAAATAGGAGCTTTCATGTGTAGATTCTTTGTTTAATCTTTCTTTTCTTTGTCTTTCACCCAGAAAACTTCTGTGGAAGCCTAAGAGGCACTTCCAAGAAATATTAGGGTTCAAGAGTAGGTTTTGGAAATTACTGGTCTGGTCTATTTGCTCTCATTTTACAAATGAGAAATTGAAACTCAGAGGCCTACTGACTTGTCTAAAAAATCATATACTGGAAGAAGTATAAACACATAAAACTATGGCTTCTGACTTATCTGGTATGGAGTGAGCTAAGGAATATTTCTAGTACCTGTTAGGATCATCTTATACAATAAAGAGGTAATATGCAAATTGATCCTCACACTATCACAAGATGGCTGTGCCCACAGCTGAGATGGAAGTTCCGTAACATAAGATGTTCCTGCAACAGAGGCAGGGTTCCTCTAACACAAGATGGCTGTGCCCACAGTGTAGGTGGGGTTCCTGTAATGACCCTTAACAAGTGATGAGCAGGGACCTGAGGCTGCATGGTGCCAGGCCAGGGCGGGGACCTCAGGCCACGCCCCCTGCCTGGTGGGGTTTGATGGGGCCTCAGGCCGTGCCCTCTGCCTAGCAGGGTTTGATGGGGGACCTCAAAGTGCACCCCCCCTGCCCCAGTGCCTGTCCAGGGCACCTCAGGCTGTGCCTCCGCCCAGTGGGGCTTAACCTCAAGGTGCAACTCCCGCCAGGGGACCTCAGGCCACACCCCCACCCCATTTGCGACCCGGGACCTGAGGTTATGCCAGGGCACATGAGGCTGCGACCCTCGCCCAGTGGGGCTTGACCAGGGACCTGTGGCTGCGACTCCCCACCTGGTGGGGCTTGATGGGGGACCTGAGGCTGCAGGCCTCCCCCCTGCCCAGTACCGGGCTGGGGGACCTGAGGTTGTGTCCCTCGCCCTGCAGGACTTGACCAGGGACTTGTGGCTGTGCCCCACCACCCAGTGGGGCTTGACGGGCGACCTGAGGCTGCACCCTCCACCTGGCACTGGGCTGGGGGACCTGAGGCTGTGTCCCCTGCCTGGTGCCAGGCCTGGGGATCTGAGGTTGTGTCCCCTGCCCAGCGGGGATTGACATTGGGCACACCAAGACTGACAGGAGGAAGGTTTCCATATACATTTTATTAAATTTTTCATCTCTGACACTTCTATTTTAGAGAAAGGGCAAATATCAATATTAAAATATTTCCTAATTCCCTTTTAATATGCGCGGATTTTGTGCACCAGGCAGGCCACTAGTTGGGTATATTTTTCCATCTCTCTGGACAGCCATCTATTTTTGGTACATCCCTAGATATCTGTTTCTACCTACATCCCTCTGCTGCCTGGTCCTAAATCTCTTTCTACCTTTTAAGTAAAAGGTCACCCTAACCAAGTGACCGTTTATTATTTTAGATTTTTTTAAAGAGACCGTTCCCAATATTTTCTTGATCTATTCCCTCTTCATAGCTTCTTCGTGATCAATTTAACTATAAACCAATCTTGACGAAAAAGCAGTTTCTCCAATGTGGATTTGCAGAATGGAAAATTCAAATTATCTGCGATATTTTGAATTGTGTGATGAAAAAGCACAAGGAGCTGAGTTGTCTTGATAAGGTAATTACTTTTCTTACAGATTTTAACTTATTCGGAGTGGCCAGTGTTTTCATGTATAAAACCAATACCCCAGAGAGCAAATTAATACATAGCATAATTACTGCATTATTCACAGATTTGTGTAACCTTATAATACCTGGTGTTTGCTTTAAATACTAGTCACTTGATTTTGCACATTTGCAACTTGGAGGTACTGGTCCTAAACTAACAGTTTAAACAGTACATTTTCATCACTTCTTAGTTTTCAAAATATATGGAATTTAGACTCATTGTTTGACAGTCATATTTTATATATAAAATGTAAATGATAATAGAATTTAAATATACTAGTACATCATGTTTTTACATAAAACATTTTACATCTCAATACTTTTTTCTAGACTCCATCACTACAAAGAAAGACAGTCAATTCTGTTAAGTCAGAATCTAGTTCAAGCAGCGAGATGTCATCTGCAGAACCTGTTGGCATTGATATCACTGGCAGGTTCACGACTTCAGGAAAGGTGAGAAAATACAGCTACCTGCCTACCTAATCCAATGTACAAGGTTCACTTTTTATTTTCCTTCTAGCTAGCACCTGGTTAAAACATTCTAGTTAGATATTATACCATAGGAGTTTTTAGCAATGCATATCATGTGATCTGGGAAATATTCCAAAAGTTAAGAGAGTGGAAGTGTAGAATGGAACAAACTTTGTATTTCTAATTCCTATTTCTGACTTGTTTCCTAGATAGAATAGCAATAATTTAAGAAGGTTATATTATGTGCTCATGAATAGTTACTTCTAATTATGTATTTAGTCTTCCTACAACAACATGGGAATCTAAATAAAGCATGCCCTTAGTTATAAGTTACGTGCTTTCATTTACCTGTGCTCATATTTCTCTATCAGGAATGTGAAGTATCCAATGATTGATATAGTTCCTAAACTTATACTCTGGTTTTGGGTTAGTGTTTTGAATATCTTCTCTTTGTTGATAGATATCTTCCCTGCCCTTATCTGCTCAGCACCTGTGGCTGAATAAGTCTTACTCTCAGGAGTTTCCCTTTGTCAGTATTTAGTTTGAATCATTAGCTGAACGTCTGATATTTTGTGGTTTGTCTAATTAAAAAAAAATAGTGACAAGTCTTATTCAGAGTCGATTCTTGATTATTTACGTGAATTGCGTGGTAACCTATTTTATGATTAAATTGTTTTTAAAGTAATTTTTGTCACTATTTAGTTTGAATCATTAGCTGAACGTCTGATATTTTGTGGTTTGTCTAATTAAAAAAAAATAGTGACAAGTCTTATTCAGAGTCGATTCTTGATTATTTACGTGAATTGCGTGGTAACCTATTTTATGATTAAATTGTTTTTAAAGTAATTTTTGTCACTATTTAGTTTGAATCATTAGCTGAACATCTGATATTTTGTGGTTTGTCTAATTTTAAAAAATCGTGACAAGTCTTATTCAGAGTCGATTCTTGATTATTTACGTGAATTGTGTGGTAACCTATTTTATGATTAAATTGTTTTTAAAGTAATTTTCAAATACTTACAACTCATTCTCAGTTTCAGCAATTTATCAACTCTTTGCTCATCTTATTTCATCTTTATTATAACCAGTTTCCCCAACATCTTTCCCCAAAACCTGAAACAGTTTGAAACAAATGCTGGCATCGTTGAAGAAATATTTCAATGTTCTAATATATAAGAAGGCTTTAAAATATCATAACCACAATTTCTTCACCACTCATAAAATATTAATAGCTTAATTAATGTTTTATGTCTACATTATATGTGGTAATTTAAGCTTTTATAAATCTTAAAGGGAAGATAAGATGTTCTTTTGCAAAGTGACTGTGTGTGTGTGTGTGTGTGTGTGTGTGTGTGTGTGTAAAATAATTGTGTGAGGGAAACATTGAAGCAGCTCTGACATAGCTTTTTCTGAGCAGAAGAAAGCTGTGGTGATCCGTCACCTCTACAATGAAGATAGTGTGAGCATTTCTGACAGTTCAACAAGTGCAATGACAGATGTAAATGAAGCATTTGCTGTGAGTGACTTAAAGAATACTGATATAATGACTCCTAAAGAAAAGGTCCCTGAAATCGAGTCTGAGCAACAAGTAAGAATTTGGGATGTTTTTAGCAGATGCCAATATTTCTTATTCCAATGTACATGATTACTTCAGCATCTAAACTTTGGAATATCTCTGGACTTTTGAATTATTAATCATGGCACATTATCCTTGATACCATTACTTAAGAATCAGTAAGCCTTACTAAATATAACTTGACATATTATTTACTGCTTATTTTTAGGTGTTATGGGTAATGCAGAGATGATAAAGACAGGGTATATCTCTTCAAGGAATTTAGTTCAATGAGATACAGAGATATACTGCTTTGTACAATGAAGATTCTCTTTGTACAATCGCCTATTCCCTATATTGATGAATGAAAAAAACTGATGCACTACTGCCTTTTCATTTTCTGTTTTTTGCCCTTCAAGTATTTTTCTCTTTTCTCTAAGAGTAACTTTTTTATTACAGCATTGCTACAGATCCTAATATAGTGTCTAATCTCTACTGCTTCTGCTAAAACTCCTTTTTTTCTGTCTTCTGTGTCTTGTGATGTCTCTACATCTGTATACAGTTGGCATTTATAAAACTACCAGATGGCCATTAGGCTTATTTCCCATTTATAGCAAACTAAATAGCTTCAATGCACTGCCATTTCTTGGTCATTTCCTCTTAGCTTTGTGCTGGGTGCTAAGTGGTGTTACAAGAAGCTTGTTAATGACAGTTATATTGTACTACCCACTGTTGTTCAAAAGAGCCTTATGAAAAGTAACTTATTTAATCCTCACAAGAACCATATGAAGTGAGAATTTTTTTTAAATAAGTAAATTGAAGCATCAAGGTCATACACGTTAGACTGTCCAAGTAGTATTGAAATAACACAGTGGGCCCAGACAGCATGACTCAGTGCTTGAGCATCAGCCTATGAACCAGGAGGTTAAGGTCTGAGTCTCAGTCAAGACATGCCTGGGCTCGATCTCCAGTAGGAGGCAGCCAGTCATTGATTCTCTCTCCTCATTGATGTTTCTCTCTCCCTCTCCTCCCTTTCTGAAATCAACACACACACACACACACACACACACACACACACACACACACATGAATCACAATGGATATGGGAATATGTTGACTTTTCAAGGAATTTCAATTTTTGTAATATTATTTTTAATATTTTAGGATATAAAGGTTAATACTGAGCTTACTGCACTAAAGACTCTGCTTGTTGAATGCCAAGAAAAGCTTAAGAAACTGACTCAGATAGAGCGCAAATTAGATTCTTTGGAAGAAAAAATGAAAGGAAAAGTGATGGTAGATGAAAAAACCTGGATCAGTCTAATAAGTCGTGTCACTCTTCTTGAAACAGAATTGCTTTTGTCCAAAAAGGTATTTTCTTTCCTTAGTATTTATAGGATATCTCAGATTCAGTGAAGTTTTTATTTATTATTGTGTTTATTCCTTTGGAAATGCTAAATAAGAGGATATTTGAGTAATGGGAAAATGTTTGGTGGAAAATGAAGTCTTATTTAGACATGCCTATTTTATTGCTATTTTCGTGGCTATTGTTTTTCTCTACATCAAATAAGATAATCTGACAAACCTACCATTTGAGCTTTTAGAGCTATTAGCACTTAAAGAATTTAAAATCAGGTAAAATAATGTTTGCTTTGATTTTTAAAAAGCTTGAAATCATTTCATATCCTGTCATAGTACAAATGGCCTATTTTATAGGGTGGAGGAAAAGTTGGCAGGAGAGGAACAATTAAAATTAGAACTTCCTTTTCTTACTCATTTACTTCAATCAAATTGTAAATTTTATAGAGACAGTCACCAAATTTGCCATTGCCTCATCTAATCTGAGAAATTGTTTCTTAGTTTACTCAGGATCTTAATTTCTGGTCCTAGTCTATCCTTCCTAAAAAATTAAATTCTCAAGAAGGCTACTATCTGATTCCAAAATTTAAACTATTTATTCTTAAAATATTTATATATTGCTTTATAAATAAAATACTTAAATATTTAAACATTTATTCATTGTGTCATCTTTATATTTTATGCTTAGCAGTAATAATATAAAATAAGAACATTTTCCATTTCATTTCATTCTAAATACTAAACTATATTATTCTAGAATGATGACTATATCTATCATGGTGAAACAAATGAAGACTATGCTTCTGGTAGTAGTAGCAGTACTATTCCGAAACTTGGTAAGTGCTTATGGTAGTAGTATTGGCAGTATAGCATTGTATTGGATTATCCTACCTAATAAAAGAGTGATATGCAAATTTAACCATCACATCACTACACCCACAAGCCATGCCCACTAACCAATCAGGAGCAAATATGCAAATAAACCCAACCAAGATGGCTACAGCCACAGAGAGCAGGAGGGAGGCTTGGATTTCACAGGCAATGGAGGAAGCCAAGCTTTCCGCCTGCCCTTGCTGGCCTAGGCTTTCACTCAACGCTACAAAGTATCAATTATAGAAGGCAAACAAACCCAAACAGAAACGGCAGCAGCCACAGAGCTTAAAAGAGCAGGAGGCTAGCGTTGCCCCCAGGAATGGAGGGAGCCAAGCTTTCTGCACACCCTGGCCTGCCCAGGCCTTCGCTCCAGGATATAAAGTTTCAATTATATAAGATACATATACCTCAACAGAAATGGCTGCTGCCCGGGAGAAAGCAGAAGGTTTGGCTCCGCTCTAGGCTACAAAGTTTCAATTGTAGAAGATAAATAAAACCCAGATACTAGGGTCTTTGCTTGGGATACCAGAGGTTGTGGCTGGCCTGCAAACCACCATAGGCCCCTCTCCCAGGCTGCCCCATGCCCTAAGGGAACCCCCACAGTGATCTGGGACAACCTTCAGGGCAAACCAGCCAACCCCCACCCAGGCACCAGGCCACTATCCTATCTAATAAAAGAATAATATGCAGATTGACCATCACTTCCACACACAAGATGGCTGCCCCCATGTGGTCAAAGATCCTGCCCCCATGTGGACACAAGATGGCCAACAGGGGAGAGCAGTTGGGAGGGACCAGACCAGCAGAGAGCGGAAGTTGGGAGTGACCGGGCATGCAGGGAAGGGCAGATGAGGGCAAGGGGGGACCCAGGCCTGCAGTGGAGAGCATTTGGGAGGGGGAGACCAGGCCTGCAGGGGAAGGCATATAGGGATCACCAGGCTGGCAGAGGAGGAAAGTTGGGGGTGACCGGGCCTGCAGGGAAGGGCAGTTGGAGGGGACCCAAGCCTGCAGTGGAGAGCACTTGGGCGGGGGGGGGGGGGGGGGACTAAGCTTGCAGGAGATGGCAGTTAGGGGCAAACAGGCTGACAGGGTAGCAGTTAGGCATCAATCAGGCTGGCAGGGGAGTGGTTAGGGGGTGTTCAGGCTTGCAGGCAGAAGCAGTTAGGGCCAATCAGGAAGGCAGGCAGGCGAGCAGTTGGGAGCCAGCAGTCCTGGATTGTGAGAAGAATGTCCCAGTTTGAAGAGAATGCAGGCTGGGTGAGGAATATCCCCCCTCACCCCCGTGCATGAAATTTGTGCACCAGGTCTCTAGTAGTATAATATAAAATGTTCATATGTGTTTCAAACCTTAAAGGTCTCTTGATCAACAGTTTAGAAAAATAATTTTCATAGGTATCTGGTAATTTTAATATTCCCAAGCCTTATTTTTAAAAACTGCAAAGCTCTTAGGAACAAAGAAAATATAAACTTACAGACTACTGAAGCCAAGGATTGCTAAAGAAGCCAGCTTACATATCTTTTGTGACATAGTGGTTGAATAAATTCTAGTATATAGAATTGCAAACTTTCAGAGTTTATTTTAACCCCTTTAACTGCTAAGTGCTATCCATAATAATAAAAGTGTAATAGGCAAATTGACTGAATGACTGAACAGCAGAATGACTATCTGGACGACCTTCCAGACAACAACGCTATGACAACCACTGGTGCCAGGCCACCCAAGGAGGGTGCAATTGGTCAGGGGTCTGGCCATCAAAACATGATCGCCCAGGTGGCAAGGCCTCTGTCTGAGGGGACGATCTATTGCAGAGCCCAGGCCGGGTGGGCGGTCAATCGTGTGGCTCCTGGACAGTAAGAGGGCACAGGCTAGGCTGAGGAACCTCCCCACCCGAGTGCATGAATTTCGTGCATCAAGCCTCTAGTAGAATAATAAAAATGTATCTCTAAGTTTCAATTTATCCTTAAGTGGCAGCTATGCGTATGGGATAACACGTGATGATAAAATGCACTTGTCAGTAACCTGTAAACAGCATACAGCCTGCTAAAAGTGGGATGTAGCTAGTCTTCAAAGTTGTGCCATGTGACCTTGAATCTCCCAAAAACTAAACGAAAGCTGGCTGAGAGGAAGCCCTACAACCAGACTGAAAGAGAAAGAGGAGAATCCAGGGCACAGCACTGAAAAACTGAGGTAGGGGGGCGAGGACGTGATAAGGGCTGGCGGAGGGCGGTGCTTTCTTCAACTCAAAGAGAGACAAGTGCCCGATCTCTCTGAAATCCAGTTTCTGGGGAGAGGCTAGACTGTCTGCCATCTGGTCAGAAAGTGAGGCTGGCTTGCTTGCAGAACTGAGATTCTTTGCTCTGCTGTGGTGTGGGATGCGGGGACGCCATCGGAGAGACGTCAGATGGGCAGCCATCGCTGTTGGCCACGCCCCAGCCTAGTGAAGCCCTGAGACTCTGCCCCTCACAACACATCCAAGCTCCAAGCAGCGGACTTTGCATATGAATGGCCCTCTCTGTTGTAGTTTAGCAAAATTGCAACCTGGGGCAAACAGATCCAAGGAGGACAGGACTATGGTTCACGCTGTAGCTTCTGCAACAGTACTGGCCTCAGGCAGTAGCTGAACTGCGCCTCATTGAGACACAGAAGTCAGAGTTCTAGTGCTCAGTTTCAATCCCCCACACCCATAAGTGACACATTCAGGAGACGGTCTCAGTGAGCACCGAAGCCCCACTGAAACAAGGCGTCTCTCCAGCGCAGCAGTTCTTTCTTTATAGACACAGTGGATCCTCACAGACAATTGGCCTAGAGGTCAATTCCTCCCAGTGTACCAACAGCAATCAAGGCTTAATTACACCAAGACTTTGCACTAAGCCCACAAAGGGATATAGCAAAAGCTACCACCTCAGGTGATTGGGGAAGCTGAGCTACTGACCCCTATAGGTCACTGACCACACAAAGCCACTCCATCAACACAGGGAGGCAGCCAAAAGGAGGAAACACAGAAGCATGACACGAATGGGAGAGATGGAGGAAAGTAAACTACTGGATGACACACAGTTCAGAATCACATAAGATTACTCAAGAATCTTCTAAAAACCTTTGAGAAACTTGGTGAAACCTTCAAGGACCTTAATGAGAATACAAAAAAAAAAAAAAAAAAAGAAAATAAAATGGAAAAGGACCAGCCAAAAATTAAGCATACAAAGTCTGAAATACAGAATATACAGAAACTCAACTGTAGATCAACATGCCTCAAGAATCAAACCAAAAATCTGGATATAAGAAAGCAAAAATCACCCAACCAGAGAGGCAAAAAAAAAAAAAAAAAAAAAAAAGAGAGAGAGAGAGAGAGAGAAGAATCCAAAAGTGTGAGGATAGTGTAAGGAGCCTCTGGGATGGCTTAAAGTGTACCAACATCCGGATTTTTGGGTTGCCAGAAGAAGAGAGCGAGCTGAATATTGAAGGCTTAATGGAAGAAATAATGACGGAAAACATTCCCTACCTGGTGAAAGAAATAAACCTACAAGTTCAGGAAGTGCACAGGACCCCAAACAGGAGGAACCCAAGAGGAACACACCAAGACACATCATAATTAAAATGCCAAGAGCAAAAGACAAAGAGGAAATCTTACAAGCAGCAAGAGAAAAACAACTAGTTACCTACAAGGGAGTACCCATATGACTGTCAGCTGGTTTCTCAACAGAAACTCTGCAGGCCAGAAGGGAGTTGCAAGAAATATTCAAAATGATGAACAATAAGAACCTACAACCAAGATTACTCTACCCAGCAAAGCTATCATTCAGAATTGAAGGTCAGATAAAGAGCTTCACAGACAAGAAAAAGTTAAAGTTCATCAACACCAAACCAGGATTACATGAAATGTTGAAGGGTATGCTTTAAGAAGAGGAAGAAGAAGAAGAAAAAGGTAAAGGTAAAAAATTATGAACAACAAAAAGGCATCAAATAACTACCAACAAGCGAATCTAAAAATCAAGAGAATAAAAAAAAAATCTAAAGAACAAAATGGACTGGGTAATATAATAGAATCAGGGACATAGAAAGGGATTGGACTAACAATTCTCACAGGGGGAAAGGGGTCTGAAGGATGTGGGAAGAGATTGGACAAAAAATCTTACACCTATGGATGAAGACAGTGGCAGGGGTAAGGGCGTGGGGTGTGGTTGGGAATCAGGTGGAGGGGAGCTAAGAGGGGAGGCAGGGAGAAGAACACCTGTAATAATCTGAACAACAAAGATTTATTTTTTTAAAAAAAAGAATAGATACCTGATCAAAAGGAATACTAATAAAAAAAGGTGTTGAGCCAAATCATTTTGTCTCCCTTGGAAATTTTAAATTAGAACACCAGGGATAATATCTATATCATAAAAGGCCTGTGGTCCTAACAGCATCATGACCACAACCGGACACCAGGAAGTGCATGGAACACCTCTCACAGGCTGGTACTCGAAGCTCGCCTGATGAGGTGGGGCCCGCGGCTCACACAGGGCAGGTCTAGGACTCGTGTGATTTCACGCACTGGATCTCTACTATCAAATAATGTTGACCTTGTGCAGGGCATCTTGTCCAAATTCATGCAGATGAGTAAGCAGAGGGGTGGAGCAAATTGTCAAGAGAAGTAGTCTGAAAACACTGGATCTGTGAGAGATGAAAGTAAAAGTCTTTTTAGTTGTTTTAGTCTTCTGTGTAGGCTTATAATAAAAGTATTTAATTTTTTTTTTCTGGCCTTGTTTTTGCAGCAAAGTGGTCCTTAAGCCTGTTGATTGATTTGACAGGAGCATGTCTTATCTGTGGTGATCTGTAATTTATTCAATTGTAGGAGAATTTTCAGTTGCCATGAGTTTGTAGCTTATATTTAAAAATAAGCTAATTTGCCTATTATTCAATTTATTGTTATGACAAAGGTAATATTACCTTTGTAATTATTATTGGCCAATTTTTAACATCTAGGTCTTTATATGTAGGTCATTATCTTAGAAGGATATTAAAAACTCATCTGCATACCAGTAACCATTATATATTAAAACTAGAGGTCTGGTGCATGAAATTCATGCACAGGTAGGGTTTCTAGGCCTGGCCAGTGATCAAGGCTGATCAGGTTCCCTGCCTCCTTCCCTCACCACCTGCGCACTGCAACCACACAGTTCTGCCCACCTCCCTGCTTTCTCCTTCCCTTGGTCCCTCAATGCCTCTCTGCTGCTGGTTGCCCTCCATGTTCTGAGCTGCCCCCTGGTGGTCAGTGCACATTATAGCAAGCAATTGAACTCCTGAGGGAACACTTTGCATATAGCCATATAATATATATAGTATATATATTTTACACACACACACACATAGTAGAGGCCCAGTGCATGAAATTCGTGTATGGGGATAAAGGGTTGTCCCTCAGCCCAGCCTGCACCCTCTCCAATCTGGGACTGCTCGAGATATGTCTGACTGCCCATTTAGGTCCAATCCCAAATAAACCAGCAGTCCGACATCCCTCTCACAATCCAGGACTGCTGGCTCCCAACTGCTCACCACCAGATTGCCCTTAATCACTTCTGGCTGCCAGGCTGATCATCCCAACCACTCCCCTGCTAGTCTGATCGACGCCTAACTGCCCTGGCCCCCCCCCCCCCCCCCCCGCACTTCCATCCAGACATTGTCCAACCTCCCTTCCCTGCAGGCCTGGTTGCCCTCAACTGCCCTCCCCTGCAGGTCTGGTCTCTCCCAACTGCCCTCCCCTGCCGGCCATATTGTGGTGACCATCTTCTGTCCACATGGGGGTGGCCATCTTGTGTCTTGGAGTGATGGTCAATTTGCATTTTACATCTTTATTATATAGGGTAGATGTTTAGTTTTCTTTCACGTATAAATAGCATTTTTAGATATTTGATTCCACTTTTAAAGGAAAAGATAACCTGAAAAATTGATTTCTCCACAGATAGCAGAAGCAAAGAGAATTTAGGTATTCCTCTTTCTGCCTGTTTAAGAGCACACGCTAGAGACCCAACTCCCAGAACCTCAACTCTTAATTACTGTGGTCTGAAAGATATTTCAGAGGTAAGAAAAACTGGCAAGTGCTTAGATGATTTCCTTTGGAGGGTCAGGAGAACAAGCAAGCATTAAATTTAGTTGTAGATGCCATTGGCAAGAAAAATAGTGAGACCATGCAAATCTTAATCTCATAAAAATTCTTTTTGTGATAAGTAAACAGTACTTAATGCAATGTTTTAGTCTGTGTTTTATATGTTCATAGTCCATCTTTGATGATGGTTTATTTTGAGAAATTGCCTAAACTTGTTGCTTTTTAAATTAAAGGAAACAACAATCCAGAAAATGGAAAGGATGAAAAAAATGTAAGTAACAGAAAGGGCCAGCAGAAATTCATTTCTCTGTAGGGGATTGTATTGGATTACAGTATGTGTAGAACGTGCATGTGTGTTTCAAACCTTAAAGGTCTCTGATCAGGTGTGGAATTTCCGTCAGGACTCAAGTGGATAATAAATCCTCCTGCAGTTATGTGTTTGTGAGATGAGTCACTGTTTTGGTTTCCAACAAGTGATATAAAACATTGTTAATAGAATTAATTGTAGATTAAAGAGTGCAGGAATATTTTTGGTTGATTGTTAATCAAGAGGATTATCTGTTTTTGATAACTGGTTTATCAAAATATAAAATGATATGTGTAGATGGTGATACTGGTATCTAAAGTTCAGTTGAAAGGAAATACGAAATTGTATTTAAGTTATTAGGTAGCCTACTATGTAAAAAAACTATAATATTTCTTGAAATTTGAGAAGTACTGAAATAACTTACGCTCCCAGAAATAATTCACTCCAATTGTTATTCCTCCCTTCTGGCCATAGTATACTTATTAGCAGTGACTTATTAACAGTGAGTGTATTTGTAAAAAAGAGAAATGTTGAAATTTATTTTAGCTTCAACACATAATTTTAGCAACTTAAAACCTATGTCTCATGATGATATTTATTTACTTAATGTATTATTGTTTTTCAGGTTTGAAGAAACTGCAGAGTTACTGAAAGGTTCAAATCATTCACTATGAATTTTTCCACATGAACTTTTCCAGGACTTTGGCTACTGTATATGTTGTATATTTTAAGAATTCCCTATAAATTTTAATATACTGCAGTAATTTTGTTAAGAATTTTAATCCCATTTGGTATATGAGCTTTTTCATGCAATATTGAATAAATACTTAAATATTTTTGTGCTATGATTATATGCTTTTACTCTGTTTTGCTTTTCCTAGGAAAACTTAGGTGCCGGTACACGTCTTTTACAGAGTGAACTCATTACAGCGCTGTATTTTTGTGTTGACATTTGTTGGCAGAGTGCTAAGTAATATGTTTTTAAAAGTACAGGCTTCAGGACCATAGCTTACATCCTGTTGGAAATACTCCAACTGGAACTTGCATATTGTACCCAAGAGGCTGTCGTACATACCATTTTGCCATCTGTACTGATGAATATGTTGTAATGAAAAGTTAAAAATGCTCATTGAGAATGAAATAAAACAAAACTACAACAATTTCATGCTCAGTGAAAAAGCAGCAACACATTTTCAGTTACCATTGAGAAAGTAAGGGCATGATTCTCTTTCGGATTTAGAAGCAAGTCGGAAAATTAACTGTGAAAAATGTGTTGAGGATTTTAGTGTTCTATTCTGTAACACATTTTAAGACCAGCAGCACAGACACAGATGGTGGCCATCCAGTATTACAAGATACACAGTGAAGTGTTTTTTTATTTTTTTAGTGATGGGAAATAATATATTTTTCTGGAGAGAGAAAAAGTTTTAGATAAAGTTAAGAGAAAAAATAAATTTACTTTAGGTTATTAAATAAAATATTATTTTTTAACTTTATAAATAAAAATGCAAAAATCATCCTGGGTATTTTTCAAGAAAATTGATTCTATTTGAGAGGAAAAAGAGAGTACTTTTTTATTACTATTTATTTCATCTGATTGTATATTATTTACCCATCTGTTTATATTATGTGTGTAATTTGAAATTTGTCACATATTTAACATTAACATAAAGTTAAAATTCTAAGTAGAAATAACTTTTAAGAAAGAATTTTTAATATTCTAATACATGCATAGTCATTAGACTTTAAAATTAGGAGCTTTTGAAGTTAGCATAAAACCTTGCAATTAGAAGAGTTTCAGTAAATATTTCTAGGGCAAATCCAGTTAGCTTTATATTTTCAATTACAGGAAAATTATAAAAATCAAGTTTAGCCTGGCCAGTGTTACTCAGTGGTTGAGCGTCGACCTGTGAACCAAGTCATGGTTCAGTTCCCAGTCAGGACACATCCGGGCTCCATCCTGTGTGGGATATGCAGGAGGCAGCAGACCAATGATTCTCTCTCATCATGGATGTTTTTATCTCTCCCTCTCCCTTCCTCTCTGAAAGCAATAATATATATGTATATTTTAAAAATCAAGAGTTTAGAAGAAAAATTATCAATTAACTTCTAAAATATTAGTACTGGCATGGAATTATAGCACCACCTTGTGGTTCAAATGCCACATAAACTATCTTTTAAAACAAGTAATTTCGCATAAAATAATTTCTTTATTGATTGATTTGAGAGAGAGAGAGAGAAATGGGGAGAGAAACATTGATTTGTTGATCCACTTGTTTATATACTCATTGGTTGATTCTGACATGAGCCCTGACTAATGATTGAACCCACAACCTTGGTGCATGGGGAGGATACTCTAACCAACTGAGCTATCCCTGCCAGGGTGATTTGTCATAAAACATAGGATCATATTTTTCCTTTTGAAAATCCCAATTCAAAACTCAGTTCAATATCTTTTAAAAAGAATCATTTTTAAAATTTTCTTGTGCAAAGACAGAAGAAAAAAAAAGTCTTTGTTTCTTTCTTCCCTCTTCTTTTTTTCTCTTTTTACGATTTAAAATTTTTTTCAATTATAGTTGACATTCTTTTTTCTCTATATAATGCACATTTCCATACAGATGATTTGAAACTTTTTTCTCTAATCCTCACCCTAGGAAATGTTTTTATTTGTTTTAGAGAGAGAGAGAAGAAGGGAAAGAGAAACATTGATGTGAGAGACACGGTGATTAGTTGCCTCCCATAACCCCTCCACGGCCTGGGATTAAGCCTACAAGGCATGTGCTCTGACAGGGATCTGAATCCACAGCCTTTTGGTTTCTAGTATGATGCTCCAGCTAAGCCACCCATCCAGGTCTTAAAATGTGTTTAATCTCCCAACAGTGTGCAAATGATAAGTATCAGTTGGAAACACAGTAAAAAGATGTCTTATATCATTAGGTGGAAATTTGAAATCCAAATTTTGTTACACTTTTACCTAACAACTTAAATAGGAACTAATAAAATCAACTTATATTAACACCATACATTTACACTTAAAAAGAATCTCACTCTCCTGCTTGGACACCATAATCTTCGGGGGGGGGAAAGAAAGCCAACTTGACATAGTTGAAGTTATCGAAGAGATAGCCAAACTATTTTTTATTCTAACTTTAAGAAATTACAGAAGAAGTTATTTTGTTCCAGGCAGTTTGGGAAGTAGCTTGTAATCAGCCCCTTTTGATTAACTTGAAGATCTTTAGGAAATGAGGGAGGGGAGTACTGGGTGCATCATTTGGAAGTACATAATTAAACCCTTAGTTCACTGGAATTTTCACTAATCCATCCCCTTAATTCTCTCCTAAGTGGGATGAAAGGTATTTATACTAACCACAAAGGCATCAGCAGCTTGTGCTTCCCTCTCCTGTACTCTAAGGAGATGTGGATAGAAATCATACAGGAACACTCTAGTGAATGCATACGGTAAGATACCCTAGTCAGAACATTAAAAAGAGCTAACGTTGGCCGTACGAAAATTCTAGGCAAAGCTAAGGACTCTTTATTTTTATAAGGGTTAATGTGAGCCAAACTGACGACATGCCAGGGAGCGAGATCTCAAATGTTCCCGCTAAGGACTAGTAAGTGGGGGAAAAAAGTAGTTCTATATTTTTTTGTTTGTTTTACTCTAGTATGTAATGTTTTAACATGTAATGCAGTCCCTAAAAAATAAAAATTAAAGACTTTGGAACTGCGTTTTATGCCATTCATTACTCACAACTTTATATAATTGACAGGCACTTGGGGAAGCATTAAAAAGTAAAAGAACCTTGTCAACTTTACAAACTACAACACTTTTTGAGTTCAAACAACATTGTAGATTTAATTTTTACTTTTTAACAATCCCCAGGTTTGTGCTCGCTCTTTCAAGGCGAAGGATGTAGAGGAGGGATGTGGTGGGGGTAGAGTGAGACTTTAAAGTTGGACTACAAAATAATCAAAACCTTAATTGTTGTGTTACTGGAGCTTTAATGCTCCTGGTGAAAATGGCAGGTTTCTTACACTAAAAGTGTGGGGAGAGCTGGGAAGCTGGTACTGAC
Source organism: Vespertilio murinus (assembly GCA_963924515.1). NCBI lineage: Eukaryota > Metazoa > Chordata > Mammalia > Chiroptera > Vespertilionidae > Vespertilio > Vespertilio murinus. Next base: position 69,115,200 of record OZ004708.1, read on the forward strand.
AACATTTGCAAAGAATATGCAACTTTGAGTCCAAGTTCATTTTATGATGATTTTCATTCATATCTAATAGTGTAGGAATGGAGAGTCTGTATAGTGTAAACATCTTATTTTTCTCTCTGAAATTCACTAACTCATTCATAGAAAATGTTAACTGGACTAAAAAAATTGTAATGCAAAATGTTCCACTCAACATTTTTTAAAATTAAGAACAGAGTGCTTTCCCAGGCTGGGTATCCGGGTTGGAGCGTTGTCCTGATGCCCTGAGGTTGCCAGTTCAATGCCTGGCCCAGGCACTTACAAGGGTCAAGGGTCAACTAATAAATGCCTAAGTGGGTGGGGCAGCAAATCGATGTTGTTTTCTTTCTCTCGAATCAATAAAGATGAAAATAAAAACAGGTATTAAGTATCCCAAATAACTTAAATTATTTGGAAAGTTACATGATAGACGGGAGTTAAGAAAAAGAAGAGCTCACAATATTAATTACTCAGGAGAGTTGAACAGTGGGAACTAAAGCAATGGGAAAACAGAATATTTTGGAATAAATCCTAACTAGTAGATCCAATTCTTCAGTTCACTGAAGTTGATATGCACTTGGAGTACCATCAACGTATTAAATCATTGGGTGTAGTTCGTCAGTGTGACTGGTGTTGAAAACCCTGAAAGATTCTTGTGGAATACCTACCAGAATGATTCTATATCTGTTTCTGAAATGCCTTTTGATTGTCCCTGTGAATCCAGCCACGTTCCCTTATTAATTCCCACCTCTTACTTTGCACTTTTGTAATTTATCAACAGAATTTACCCTGAGTAGATTTTTTTTTCTTTCTGGATCTCAGTAGACAGTGTTTCTACTTGTATTTGGGGGGGTTTTTTTGTTTGTTTTTTTGCTATCACTGAAACTTCCGAGTTTCTCTAAGAGTGTATCTCTGTTAGGACATTGGGAGGAGAAATTTTAAAGTACCCTATGGACTATATCAAATGTAAAATTATTCATTTGAATTAGAATGTGGCCAGGACTGATGATTTTTAGACTCATTGCTTGACCATTTTTCTCATCCTCCACTTTGGTAAGTATTACTTTCTGTCAGTCCTAATTTGGATGGCTTCTTTTTTTAGTGACCTTCGCAATCAAGAATCTCACTCAGCCAGAGATAATGACTACTGATATTGCCCCCAAGTTCTACCCTTGACACTATTTTGTCATTTACCTCCTTTCTAAATTGTACTGTCTTCCCTCTTATAGTCTTTGCTTGCACTATTCACTGATCTCCCTGCTTATGGTCTTGCATGTTCCTTTGATTATGCCGTTCTGCTGCTTACAATGTCTTTTACATGTTCTTATTTCTACTGAGCTGTGCATACCGTGGACAACAGGCCACGGTATGCACAGCTCATCTACCTTTCTGAAGTCTCATCTACCTTTCCAGCATCAGCTTCTACAATTATATATATAAATCTGTGTACCTAGTTCTCTCTCAAGTGTGCTTTTGCTCACTATTTCTTTTGCTGACAATGACTTCCCATCTGGCAAATTTTTACTTATCCTCTATGACACTAGCTTCCTTGGAAAAACTTTTCTCAACTTAACTAAAGAAGCTAGATCATAAGTGTCTCTTTCCTGCTTTAGTGCCTTGTTTATGCTTTTTAATTTTTATACCGATTTCATGGCTATTGTTTATGTGACTTTAATCTCCATTATTTGTTCAGTCTTTAGTCTTCCAATATTTATTTCCCCTCGAACCTAGCACTTATTCATTCACTCATTACAAACTAACTAGTAATTATTTATTGGTTGAGTGAATATAAAATTATAATTAAGTTATAACTTATATCAAGGTTTCCAAATAAAATACAGCATAATGGTCTGGCCAATCATGCTATATACTTTTTTAAAAATATATATATTTATTGATTAAGGTATTACATCTGCGTCCTTATCCTCCCATTACCCTCCCCCCAATCCTTCTACTCATGCCCTCACCCTTCTGTTGTCTGTGTCCATTGGTTAGGCTTATATGCATGCATAGAAGTCCTTTGGTTGATCTCTCCCCCATATACTTTTTTTTAAAATATATTTTATTGATTTTTTACAGAGAGGAAGAGAGAGGGATAGAGAATTAGAAACATTGATGAGAGAGAAACATAGATTAGCTGCCTCTTGCACACCCCCTACTGGAGATGCGCAACCAAGGTACATGCCCTTGACCGGAATCGAACCCGGGACCTTTCAGTCCGCAGGCTGATGCTCTATCCACTGAGCCAAACCGGTCTTGGCTCCCCCATATACTTTTAATGGAAGGAATCTATTGACAAAAGAAAGATATAATCAGCATGTGTTTTAGAAAAGAGACATCATACTTTGTATGTTGATGAATTTAGAATGAAAATTGATTGAAGTGTTTACTAGGTATCAGACAAAGTGCCAAGCACTGGCCACCGGCAAAGAAAGAGATAAACAGGTCTCCTGTTCTCACCAAGCTACCGGCTCAGCTGAGCACAAAAGAGGTTAAGTAACAAGGAGTAGTAAATACTAAAAGGGAATAAGATGCATCTGACTAATCCGGGGTTGAGGGAAGTCTAAGAGGAAGTAATGTAAATCTAAATCCTAAAGGATGAATGGGAGAGCCCGGGGGGGGGGGGGGGGGGGGGGGGGGGGGGGTTGGGAGGGTAGGGGGGGCGTGGTTTAAGCCAAAGGTCTATCTTGAACTAAGGCTTGAGAGGAAGGCCATTTGAAAGAAAGTCACTAGATGTAGCTCCTGAGTGGGTGTGGATGTGGGAGGAGGTCACAGAGGCTAGGTCAGTTTATACAGGCCCCAGAAACAATTTGATTTTATTTACTGAAAAATTTAAGCAGCTGATTATAGTTTTTGAAGGATTTATTTTAATGCTGAAGTGTGGAGGATGAATAACAAGTAGCAAGGTAAGAGGCAAAACAAAAACATTTTACAATCTAAAAAAGATAGTAAGGGTGACTCAGATTAAGAGGACAGCGGAGATTGGAGGGAAATGGATTTTGAAAGAATATTTCTTCCATTTTAAGACTATCTTCTTAGATAAGATCAAGTTAAAGATTATCCTTGATATGGTATCTCTGTTGAGTTAGGAGACATACCACCCTATCTTTTATCTAATACTTTGCCTGGTTGGTCTCGGTCTGGAATTGTATTAGAAATACAAGATCTTGAGCCCTTCTCCTGACCTAGTGAGTCAGAATCTGCATTGCACCAAGAAGCCAAAGTAATTTGTAGGTACCTTTAAGTAGAGAAGCACTAGTTTTATTTATTTTTTTAAATATATTTTATTGGTTTGTGTTTTTTTTTTACAGAGAGGAAGGGAAAGGGACAGAAAGTCAGAAACATCAATGAGAGAGAAACATCGATCAACCCCCTCCTGCACACCCCCAACTGGGGATGTACCCACAACCAATGTACATGCCCTTGACCCAAATCGAACCGAGGACCCTTGAGTCCGCAGGCCGACGCTCTATCCACTGAGCCAAACCGGTTTCGGCAGAGAAGCACTAGTTTAAATGTACATAACTCTTGCTTCATTATCACAATCAACAATAGTCTAAGCCTTCAAATTTGGATTCTTTTGAGTTGCTTTCATCTAAATAGAGATACCCTCTAGATTTATAAAATGTGAAAAGTCAAACAATGGTAAATTCCGTTAAGGTTGTAAGTCAACGGGAGATTTTAAATAATACTTCTGCCAGGAGTATAGTCAGTACAATCACTTTGTATACAATTTGGAAAAAAATCTCATAAAGGTGAAGATGTGCATATCCTAATAACTAGCAATACACACTGTGACATATACCTTAAGTTAATGAGTACTTAAAGAATGTATCCGAATATGCATGGTATGCACAATAGTGTTGCATGAAATTGCCAAAAAAGTGGCAGTGAGCATTGTAAGAGATGACCCTAGAGCGGTTGTATATCATCCTAAAGAACCTCACCTTGCAGAACAATAGAAAGTCATCGGGACAAGCATATCATTTTACAAATGATATTTTGACTCTGGTGGTGTTTTAGAAGGGAAATTAGAAGAGGTCAAAGATAGGGGCAGGAGGACTAGTCAGGAAACCGTTACAGTGTCCATAAGAGAAATGGGGTTCAGGGTAAAGAAATAGCATTGGAGATAAAGGGGACGCAGAAAAGAGAAATCTACAGACAGAATCAATTGTTGACTAAGGAAAGGAAAAGTAAGGATCTTTCTGTCTTGAATGGATGATAGTCACCAAAGAATATTGACAGTGTTCCTGTGGAAAGTCAATGGGTCCAATAAATTAAGTAATCTCTAACAAATAATTAAATAAAATATATTGATGTGTGGATAGGCTGTTTATATATGTGATTGATATGAATTTAGTACAATGTCTACCCCAAACAATGATTTAGTTTCTGCATAGTTTAATTTTCTAGCAGGATTTTCACAAAGTTCTAAAGGGTTCAAATATAACCTTTGTTCTTAATACTACCTAAGATGGTCTCTTATACATCATGGGACCATCCCTGCCTTCTCTGTTCTCCCAATGATATTAAAAGGCAGGGGGTATGGATTCATCAGCCTAGGACCTGGGACTTATATTATTCAAGTCAAAAGCACATTACATTGTTCCTTTTGCCCATTGAATGAAAGACGACAGAATTGTCTTTTCATCTTGGTTGTTTTCTCTGAAAAGTGAAGAAGCATAACAGCTGTTAGTATGAAATAATCTACATAGCTGTGATTGATATAGTAGACACTTAATTGCTGTCCATTCTTGCTCTTCCTTTTGTGAAATTTACCCGAGTGTCCTAATGGACAACATTATCTTCCTGTTCTGAGCCATGTAGTTTTCAAGGAAGTGAATTCAGGTGTGGATCCACTCATTCTGCCTATTCCCAGTCACTGATTGAGAGATGACCAGGCAACTGTACTGAGCTTGGTCTTCTGAGAAAGAGAAACTGATTTCCTTTTCCACACTAGCTCACCAGAAGAGACTCTCTCTTACTCTGACAGTGTAAGTGTGAGGGTGTGAATCTGGAGGCGATATAGTTATTGGTGCCTGAGTGAAAAGCTGCCGCATGGAACTCAAAGAAGAAGTCAATATCTCAAGAGGCAAGACAGTGTTTGAAATGCCAGTGGAAGCTTCTTCCAAAACCACGATTACCTATGGACTTTTCATTTGCATGAATCAATATACTGCTGTTATTATTAGAGGTCTTACGGGTATAATGATGCATCCAGAAAATTGTATGTCCTTTTTAGGGGAAAATTATCAAACATTTAAATTCTTTTATCATGGCAAATAATTATTTTAATGATTTTTAACATGTAAAATATATTGTAATCATACAACTCAAACTAATTAAATTCTACACAGAAGGTATATTAACTTCCTAGGCCCAAACTATCATTTAAAAATATAAATTAAAAAGGCTTTTAAAATCCGTTACATAAAGTTACATAGAAAAATTTACTACACACCATTAGCATCTAAGGCTAGGATATAAAAAGTAATGACAATTATACTTTCCCATTTTATTAGGAAGGGCAGTCAGGATGAGGAGGAAAATACACAGACAAGCACTTTGCTCAAACACAAAAAAATTACACATTTTAAACAAGAGTTAGTCATAAGAATTTTTGAAAAGTTGTTAGCTTTCCCCCTCTTAGTACAGTTTTAGTTGGTTTCAAGTTGTAAAAGCCAGAGGAGATATGCTTTTGAATTGTTTTGATATATTGTCAAAGTCATAAATGTTATAAAGTAGTCAATGTTAAAATATATTTGGTAGTTTAACAATAACATTTTGCTTCCAGGATAATGTTCTCACTCTTTATAGCTTTAAGAATGTATTTTACTCATGGGAACTAAACATTTTATGCTATGTGAAACTGAAGGGAAATAGTTCAAAAGGTAGACCAAGACTCTTTTTAGGGGGGAGGTAGGCGGTGGGATTTAGAAAATGGATAAAACTGTTTGGATTATGTTGTTCTCTGACTTAGTAAAAAAAATGCTAATGAGTATAAGTTAACCTCAGGTTATCAACATTCTTGCTCAAGATAGATTTATGGCAAAAATAGACTACTGAACTGTCTTGTTAAAACTTTAAACATGAGTTTGGATGAGTTACAAATAACATCCTCTACCCTTAGGTCAAAAGGAATATGTAAACTCACATATTTTAGATAAGAATACTTATTATAGTTTCAGCGTTTATACTTCCTATTAAAAGAACTATGTAAGTATATACAATCTTGTTTTTATTCTGAACACATAACACATGTTCATTTTATTTTCATTTTGAAGATTTTTAGAAGAGTAAATTGCATCCAGATATAACTTTTGTTAATATTTGGTATATCTATTTTTTTACTGTGTTGATGTGTGTATTTATATGGATTGTGTGGGTTATTTAAAAATGAAGATTCTAGCCCCAGCCAGTTTGGCTCAGTGTATAGAGTGTCAGTCTGCAGACTGAAGGGTCCCAAATTCGATTCTGGTCAAGTGCACATGCCCTGATTGCAGGCTCGATCCCCAGTGTGAGGTGTGCAGGAGGCAATCAATGATTCTCTCTCATCATTGATGTTTCTATTTCTCTCTCCCTCTCCCTTCCTCTCTGGAATCAATAAAAATATATTTTAAAAAAATAAAAATAGAGATTCTATTTTAGGTATAACTTTTTACTTTTCTATGGAATTCATGAGCATTTTCCATGTCATTAAATAGTTTTTAAATGCAAAATCTGGATTTCAATAGCTACAAACTATTCTCATTTAGAAGTTTAATAAACAATTAACCTTCAGTGTGTCAGGCACACATATTGCATATTCTTTCAAATAATTTCTCTATTGTGTATTTTAAAAGTTCCAAAATATAAAAAGTGCTATGATAAATGTTTTTACATGTAAATCTTTGATAATGTTATTCCTATTTCCTTAGGATTATGTGTCTAGAGGGTGTGCAGTGACTAAGGTAGTTGATATCTATTTGTGACTTTATATCCTTAAAACTTACACTCTTCTACAGAAGCCTTTGTTTAAATACTCTCTGCAATTGATTATTTTTATTTTTTAAATCTCTGCTTGTTAGTATATAAATTATATTATTTCATCATTATATTTATTCCTAATTTTTTAAAAAATTAAAGTAAAATCATAGCAGAAGTTTCTGATCCCCATAGATCTGTACTGGAGCCTCATTCCCCAGAGGGGAAAAAAAAACCTGCTTATTTTAATTGTTCCTTAGTCTAACTATCTAGTTCTAAATAATGTGATTACAGTTTTTATTTGTTTTGTCCACTTTAGGAATTATTTTTGGACTCCCTATTAGAGGAAGAAATAGCATGCTAATTTCTATCTACTCACCCTACCCCTCTGGGGCCACAGGTGGGTGCTCAACCACTGAGACATGCCTGCTGGGCCCTCCCGAGATGTTTATACATATTTGAGTCTGTCATGTGTGTTTTCTTCCTAGAATCTTCCCACATGGAGGACTCCATCTTCTTGTTCCAACCTGGACTGGCTGCTCGCTAGGTCTACTCCATACCAGTTATCATGGAATTTTCCTGGGCTTCTCTCCTGTGTTTAATATTTATTTCTCAGGTATCTTGTCTTCCTTTTCTTGCTCTATTCTGATGTTTTAATGGCACTTATTCACTTAGTCCAGAGGCTCTTCAGCATTCTGTCCAGAAAGCTACCGTAGTTGCCTCCTCTGCTCCAGCTCTTTCAGCGGATATATCCTAACCTGTGGCTTTTTCTTTCCTGCTGCTTAGGCAACACTTATGGATCTGATTTCCATATTTGAGAAATTTGTTAAAACCTGGATGAGAGCCCCTGATTCTTTTCATGTGGGTTTAAAGCTTTCATACGACTTTATTGTCATGATAAATGGGAACTATGTAGGTGAGAAAAATACATGCTTTCTTGAAATAGAAAGCCTGCTTCATTACTTAAATATTTTTATTGACTCCCCCACCCCTCCACAACTGTATGAGTCTCTTTTTATTCTTTTAGTAAACTCTTCCTGTGACTACTTCCGTTTGTAGGTGATGAAATGCCGAAGGAATCCAGTTCAAATGTTGGCTCTGCTGTGAGCATGGTATTTCCCTTTAACTTCGACTCAGAATTAAGATGTTTTTTTTTTCTTTTTTCTTTTTTTATAGTTCAGTCCCAGCAGTAGTTCTCACTGTAGAAGTTGTCTAAAAACAGTCTTATATTTATCACAGTGGTCTACAAGCAGGCGATAGCTTTTGCAGTGACACTATACTGGATGAATTTAAATATGTTTTAAACTAGGAGGCATTCTCTCAAATGAGTTTAAATGTGTTTTATTTTTAGACAGCCTACATGACACGGTCTTCTTAAAAACAATGGGCTCTAAATTAAGTCGAAATAAATAAAGAGAGCTCAAAAGACAAGGTCAGTTCTATTTGTCCCGGTCCTGGTGTGCGGATGAAAAGCAGCAGGCATTGAGGATGTCAGGTGATAAAACCAAAATGCCAAATATATTAACATTTTCCTATTTTTAACCATTCTTAAAGAGAATCACATACGGGTCACACCATCCTTGTGGTAATCCAACAGGGCAACCATGCCATCTGGACTCATGTTTCCACCCATAAAGAATTGGTAGTTTTGCCGAAACCAGTTTGGATAGAGCGTTGGCCTGCGGACTGAAGGGTCCTGGGTTCGATTCCAGTCAAGGGCATGTACCTTGGTTGTGGGCACACCCCCAGTGGGGGTTGTGCAAGAGGCGGCTGGTGGATGACTCTCTCTCATCAATGTTTCCAACTCTCTATCCCTCTCTCTTCCTCTCTGTAAAAAATCAATAAAATAAAAAATAAGAATTGGTAGTTTTTGAAATTAGAAAGAATGTGCTTGATTTGTTCTAAAGCCCCTGTCTTAAAGTATTTTACTTTTTCTGGCCTCTGTTCTTCAACTTTCCCTTTCTTTCTTTCTTTCTTTCTTTCTTTCTTTCTTTCTTTCTTTCTTTCTTTCTTTCTTTTTCTTATTTATTTATTTATTTATTTTAATTTCAAGTTTCCCTTTCACCAATTCCATGTAATCTTTGATATACTGTACTTCCTGTAGGCTTCTTTTGTAAAGCTGGTTTCCTACAAATGATGATTCATGACAGTATCAATAGCAATGATTACTGTGCTTTTAGTACCTTCGCCCTCAGGGCCTCTGACACCATTGTAATTAGCTAGTTATTGATAACAAAAAAGGAGCGAAGGCAAGGTCAGACATTGTAAACACGCCGTTTGTGTGGCTTCACCAGGAAGCTGCAGTTTCATACTCCCCATGGATCCACCAGCTCACTGCCTTCAGGTCACTGGGGCGAGGGGTCCCACAAAAGGGAGATGGGTGCATGAGCAGTAAGTTCAGGGTGCTGCAGAGAGGGTTCCTGTCAGTCATCCCTGGGAACAGAGATCATTGGCCAGAATGGGCGTAGCCACTGCAAGCCGATTAAAATTTGGGAATATGTAATCCTTTAAGCTAAGGAATTTTATAATTAGGCTTTTGACTCCCTTTTGGCACTTGGGTTCCTTTGGCTTTGCACCCACCCAAATCCCTTCCATAGCTGAATAGCCTGTGGCCCTGAGGACCCCACACTTAATGGGCTGATGGACTGCAGCTGGGAACACAGACTGAACTAGCCTGAGGTGGGATTTGGAGACCACTCCAATATGGAACACAAACTCTGGACATCGACTGTGACTTTAGCCCTATTAAAAAGCCCCAGCTACTTCTTCATGGGAGAAATAGCACCTCGGAAAAGCAGGGATTTAATTCAATGCAAATAAAAACCACCCATTCTCCCATGCGAGTCTCGGAAAATTATTTTTCTTGGGATATTGCCAGAATTCCACTCCCACTAGCCACAGGCGGGGGGTGGGGTGGGTGAGGACCTCATCTATGGGTAGCACCTTTAGGATAGGCCTTTCCACCAATAAGCAAGTCATGAATGTTACTCTTTCCCCTCTACCTCCAGACACAGACATGGCTGATGAGGTCTTGGTAGATGGTCATGTAGCAGGTGGAGGAGATGACCCCACGCTGGCTTAGCAGGAGCTGGGAGCTCAGAGTGAGCGGTGCTCTGGGACGCAGAAGGGGTGGGCATACATAAGCTCTCTATTGACTTTAGGAAAAAAGAATACAGTTAGTCAAAATCACTAGAGGAAAATTCAAGTGTTACAGAAGTACCAAAGTTGCCCAGGCTTGCAGGGAAGTGTTGCATAACCAGCATCGTGAAAGGGACACACATTGGCAAAGAGAGGAGGGAATTATGGTAAAGTTCAACAGTGAAACCGGCAGGGAAAGAGGTAGGCAGGGCAAATAAGGTAGTTTTCTAGAAGCTGGGTGGATAAGGAGAAAACAAAGTCCCTTGTATCTAAGATCCCTATTCCCGTGTTGATTATAGACTCTCTGCCAAACCATGTTTTCATTTCAGTGGAGTAGGGGAAAGCAGTGGCAATGGAAAAAAATGGAAAATAATGAGATAGTATTTGCTTAGTCTTTGAACATGCGACGTTGGGGAAACGCTAGATTCATTCTATTAATTGCATCAGCCACATCTTATGAACACATTTCCACAGGCCGTATGTAATAGGCGTTGGCTTCCTTCACTGCATTTATCGACCCCTCACATTGCTAACATGTAATTTTTTTCACGTCATTTTCATAAAATCAAATTCACTTTCATTTTTATGAGTATCTTTTAAACGGAAACTATCTCCCCAAATGGTCTGGGTCCCCAAGTGGCAGAGATTTTATGTGCTTCACATGTGAACTGACACCAGAGATCTCAGGCAATGTATGCTTTCATCAGGAGCACTTACTGTTCTGGTTCAGATGTTTGCTCAAGTACATGGGGCCTAAAGAAAACATGCAAGTCCAGTTGAGCATATCCACACACATTGTGGCTCGCGCAATGCATTTTTGGAGTAATAAACACAATTTTGTTCCTAATTGGAGGAAAACGATGCTTAGAATGGAACCTGTTGCCCTCCTGAAATTGAAGCCTAACACACATGGAAACATTCCTCACTAACAAATGCGTTTACTTATACCGTGTTTCCCCGAAAATAAGAATCCTCCAAAAAATAAGACCTACTTACAGGTTTCTTTCTGAGTGAAATATGAAGCATCCCCCCTGAAAATAAGGCCCCCAGGATTCACAGTTTGTCTGGTTTGTGCTGACAACTACCGTACTACCATACCGTATACAGGTAATAAATTTCCTTTATTTTCATTTAACAATAAATGTTTACCGTATTTTTCTACATGGAAAAATAAGACATCCCCTGAAAATAAGACCTAGCGCATCTTTGGGAGCAAAAATTAATATAAGACACTGTCTTATTTTCCGGGAAACAGGGTAGAAACAGTTCACTAGGATGGTGAATCCTTCTTGTGAGGGTGGAGTTCTTTGGAATTTACCAAAAATTGAAACTTGATTTCATCGGCACAGAGGACATTTCTATTTACATGAAACACTTCTTCAGCAAGACGAGACTTTAAAAAGCCAGAAAAAAAATCACTTTTAGGGAGATTTCAGGAAAGTATAATCTTTTTCATTTTTAAAATACATAAAAAGGATTGTTGTATTAATATTGACAGAGATTAGATGCTTAATTGGTTATTTTAACCTAAAATAATGAATCGCTCTAATATGGGTTTAGAATTTTTCTTTATATACAGTTCAGTTTTGTGGTCTGGCAAATGCCCAATAGCCATTTATCTAGAATGCATACCTTTCCACAGCTGGATTTTCAAATATGATTATAAAGCTCATATGACAGAACTATCTTGAAAATAAATATGTCAGCGGGCTTTGCTTTATTTTATGCATTTATTCCAAATGTAACATAACTTGATACAAATATAGTCGACACTCTAAGACATTTTGCCAGAGCTATTCAAGTGTAGCTTCATTTGAGATTGTGGAAGGTGATTTAGAAACACCTGGGTTGAATATTTATATCCATGCCTTAAATCCTAAAAGCCTTGCGGTTTTACAGTTCTTTTGGGGAAAGACAGGAACTACATTAACACTTGTTAGTGTAACAGTGGATACACTGCTGAGAAAATCTTTGTAAAATTTTTGAAAATTAAATAAAATATAAAAGAGTGATTTTAAAAAAACTAGCATTTGATCAGCCTTTATAGGTTTAGGAATATATTTTTTAGAGTATTTTTAGAAATATATGTTTTTTTATTTTGGATTGCAGGAACATGAAGAGAAGATGTATTGAAATAAAATTTGAAATACCATATTAAAATGAGCATCACCATCTGTAGTAGTATTTAATTGAAAGGTAATTGAGACCCAGCTAATGTCAAAAACAATAATCAACAAGGTTTTTTGTTCAAGCTTGCTTTATGTGGTCCTCTTAGAACCTCTGTCTCCTAAATATTATTTCCACACTCTCCCCCTCCCCTGCTTCCCTCCCATCTATTTGGTCCAACTTGGTACCACACCAGACAAAAACTTACTTAATTTGATTTTTTTTTTTTAAATGAACTGATTGATGGCTAGGGAGATGAACAATAAAGTTTCTTCCTCTCTTTATCAGCAACGTATTTACATTTAACACCCAGCATCTGGAGAAAGACCTCCATCCACCTTTCTTGTCAGGAGCAGTACTTTTCGGCCAGTGTAGCAGGGATGTAGCAGTGTAGCTGTTGATGTCAACATTTTTTCAAAGTGGGAAGTTTCATAGGCCAGGAGATAATACATTAGCCACCTGAAGGGCCAGGCATTTGAAACACTCCCTCCCTCCCCCCAAGGTAATTTTTAAAATAATAACAACAATAATAATCATTGCTAACATGTTTGAGTACTAACTCTAACTGGGCACAGAGTGGAATACATATATTATCTCATTTAAATCTAACAGTCCCATTAGGTAGATATTCTGTTATCCCACGTTACTAATGAGATTCCTATATCAATGATCTATTCTGATTTACAAACAGGGACCTCTAAAATTAGTAGCTTAAAATATCAACCCTGAATTGAACTCCTGATTCTGCGGATAATGACATTGGAGGGGGTGGGGGCTCATTTGGCTAGTCGTTAGTCTTGACCAGGTTTGGGTGACATAGCTGAGCTATACCAACTTGCGATGAGTTGGTGCATCAGTTGGAGCCTTACTGGTCTGTAAAAGTCATAGATGAAACGACAGGGCCCTTGCACAAAGTGTCTCAGCCTCCAGCCCACCAGCTCAGGCTTGTTCGTCTTTAGTTCCAAAAGCTCCAGAGTGGAACCCACAAGACCTCTTGAGGCCCAGGCTTGGAACTAGCACAACCATCTCATTTCCAGTGCATTCTGTCGGTCAAGAAGGTCACAAGGTCTGTCAGTTTTCTAGGGATAAGGAGATTGCTTCTTTTGTTTGTTTGTTTTCAAGACTCCTTCCTGGGTTTATTCTTTTTTAAAAAGTTTATTAATTTAAGGTGTTATATATGTGTCCTTATTCCTCCCCTACTCATGCTCTCACCACCCCTGTTGTCTGTGTCCATTGGTTAGGCTTATATGCATGCATACAAGTCCTTTGTTGAGAGATCAATCAAAGGGAAATTGCTTCTTCGAAAGACTTTCATTGTGACTATTTTTGCATTCTACTGTTTTTTTCTGAATCGGAAAGCGATATTCTGATTTGCCAGATATCAGACAGTTAATAAGTAGACTCATAAGCTGCTGGTAGGAATTGTACAGCCACCTTGGGAAACAGTTTGGCATTTTTTGAGTTGTTTGTCTTCTCATTATTAAATTTTAAGAGTTCTTTATATATTTTGGATACAAGTTTTTCATCTGACATATGTGTTGTGCAGATTTTCGCACAGTTCTTGGCTTGCATTTCCATTTTCTTGATGGAGTTTTTTTTTAAACAAACGTTTTTCATTTAAATGAAGTCCAATTTACCAAGTATTTTCTTTCATGTCTCGTGTCTTTGGTGTTCTGTTTAAGACGGAATGAGCAAATGAGACGTGGTTGAGAAGAGTCAAAGGGTAGCTCCAGCAGTCTAGCAGCCTGAAGTGGTGCAAGTATTTTATTTAAAAGCAAATTTTGCATTCCACTTGATAAAATACACTTACTTGCCTTAACATAAAAAAACAATGTTTTACACATAAGTAAGTTTATCTGATGCTCCAAGGTAAGAGCCCACATTTATTCCATGGCACGGGACATAAGAACTCTAGGTTGAGAATCATAGAACTGAATGGCCTCTTCCCTCAGAAACTAACATTATTGTTCACAATGAGTTTCAATATAACTAAAAGTAATAAGGCTACAATTAAAGGGGAGATTGCTATTGAAGGGTGTGTGTGTGTGTGTGTGTGTGTGTGTGTGTGTGTGTAAATGTGTATATATATATAATGAAGTCTGCCTTAATCTTTCCTTACTATTGACTATATTAACTTTTAATGTAGATTCAACTATTCAACTGCTTAAATATGTCTAGGCTACTAATAAACCTTTCCAGAATGAATAGCAGATGAACAACTGAATATAAATGAAAACAGATGCCTCAAAGAAGAGGATCCAGAATTGTCATCAACTCTTCACGATCACTACATGTTTTCTCTAACAAGCTCATATGCCCACAGCACATTGCCAAAGTTTATTGCCTTCTTCCAAAATTTCTGTATGAAATTATGATTATGATCTCATAGAGTTCAGGATTACTGACTAAAAAGCACGCCTCCCCAGGATGTTTTTTTCAAAGGAGCTGGTACCCCCAGGAGTGCTGGGGGAGGGAGGCACACATGCATTTGAGGACATTACTAGCCTAACCCCTGCTGAATGAGCTCAGAATCTTCCAAAATTTGACTCCTTTCAAGTCTGAAAATCTGGAGTCTCTCCATGATCCAAAGACACAAGGCAAGCAGAAGAGGATCCCACTGACACTGTCTTTGGTCTCTGCATTCTTGTGCCTTTAAGATATATATTTTTTAAATTGGCCTATTGAAATATCAATATTACTATGGATGCATGTACATACTTGCACAATAAAGGTATTCATGATATATGACGAAATATGGATTCTCATACAACATAAAAGAATATAAAGCAATGCTTTCTGTCCAGAAGTATTTGCTTTCAATTTAATGTCTGCTTAAATGTCTGTATAAAATATGTTTAAGAAGTGATAATATGGTGATGGTAGCACAACAATGTGAATGAACTTAATGCCATTGAACTGTACACTTAAAATGGTATGTTTTGTGTTATTTGTATTTTACCAAAACTAAAAAAAAAATTTAAATAAAAAATAAATGATAGTAGGTTAGATGGTAAATGTGGCAGCGAGGACTGAGTTTTTATCCTTATTGGGGAAACCCTAGAAGACAAAATTCATTTCATACCTTGCTTCTACACACACACATGAGATTGGTTTAACTACTTAAATAATCATGTGGGTTTACAGCCCTGATTCCATCTACTCCTTTTCTGACAAAAACGATTGATTTTCAAAGACAGCTTAAGAGTGGGAAGATATGTTCAGATACATATGCATAGAGATTCCAGAACACATACAGATGGTGGATTGTGAGTAGTGATAGTGAAAGAGGCATGGGGCTGTGAGAAACATCAGTTAATTTGTTATTATTATTATTATTATTTGCATAGAAGCAAATAATATGTTAAAATATATGCTTATTACAACAACTGCTAAAATTACAGGTCATTTTTATAGAAAAATGTCAATCTCAAAATCTAATTTCAGGCAACAGTTCACCAAACAGAATCACAATTATCTGTGTTTTTTCATGTTCTTATTTTTCTGATTTATTGTGGTAGTTACATGAAACATTTGCTAGTGCTCTATGTAATGTGTCAAACATGTGACTGGAATAAAGGCAAGTTGGTAGGGCTTAGTACCAAAAGCATTTAAAAATGCCTAGTGCTCATTTGTTGCTTTACAATGATATCTGACTCCATGGCATTTATGCCATTGGTTCTAGAGTCATTAGTTTTGCAAAAATAGTTATTCAAGTGTATGTATTATGTAGGAATGATTGCATACAATATAAAAGCATACAATTTCTTTGAAAAATCACCAATGAATTTAAAAGTAGTAGTTTTGAAATTATGTCTCTTTGAAAATGTTTGTAATTCTGAAGGAATATGCAACATTAACATAAATAGCTAGATTTTTTAAAAAGATTAAAATGTATTTTTCTTTTTAGTTTAAAATATAATAGGAGGAACCAAGATAGCAGAGTAGGTAAATGCCTATACTCACTGCCTACCACAACCACAGCAAAATTACAGCTAAAATACTGAACAACCATCATTCAGAACCACCTGAAAGTGAGCTGAATAGAAGCCCTACAACTAGAGAAATAAAGAAGAAGGCACATCAAGACTGGTAGGAGGGGTGGAGGCGCAGAACGAGCTAGACTGGCATCCACATGTGTCACTTCTTTAATTGGGAAGGAGATTGTCTCTGTGGAGGCTGTCTGTGAGAAACAAGAGATTGAGCCCCACACCAGACCCCAGCCCTGGGTTTCAGAACTTGGAAGAGAAGTACCCATAACTATAGGCTATAAAAACCAGTGGGGATTGTAGCTAAGAGATAAGGAGGCTGCTGCAGATCCAGCTGTTCCTTTTAAAGGGCCAGCACACAAAAACACTCGAACTCAATACCTCTGAGCTCCAGGCAGCTCTGGGGAACCAGATACATATAGAGAGTGACTGGATTATCTGGCATTGGGGCAGGAACCCAGGGGTGGCTTTCTCCCAGACAGGGGTGCTTCTAAGGATCATTGTTCCTGTGCCAGGACCTCTCCTGTAACAGGGCTGACTGCCAGCCATAGCTGAGTCCCAATCAACCTGGAGCACACTGTTAGCTCCACCATGGGGATTCCCTGAAACTCTGTCCCTTCCAATTTGTAGCCCCTCCCAAGCTGTTTGCAACAGGTTTTCCATATGAATGGGCTGTCCTGGCTCAGGCTTCAGACATTGCTAAAATTTCTCAAACAAGCTGCAGCTGGTGACAGCATGCCCCAAACCCATCAATAAAAGGCCCAAGACCAGGCACTGCCTTGCTTCACAGTGGGGCCTCCCTTCCTGGGCAGCAGCTCTCCCATTGTACCTGGTCCTTACAGTCAGTTGGTCTAGAGTTCAACTCCTCCTAGAGATGCCAACAGCAATCAAGGCTAAGCTTCAAGACTGTGTGCCCAGCTCAGGTGACTAGGGAAGTTGAATCACTGGGCCCTAAAGGACACCTACTGTACAAGGCTACTCTACCAATTCCAAGAGACATAGTAGCTCTATCCAATATAAAAAAATAAACATAGGGAAGCAGCCAAAAATGTGAAGACAAAGAAACATGTCACAAATGTTTGGAAGCAAGCAAATTACTGGATAGAGAGTTCAAAGCCATGGTTATAAGGTTATTCAAGGATCTTCATGACAGCCTCAAGGTACTTAATGAGACTTTCAAGGATCTTAGTGAGAATTTCAATGACACGAAAAAGAACCAGACAGAAATTAAGCATATACTAACTAAAATAAAGTACAATTTACAGGAATTCAACAGTAGGGTAGAGGATTCTAAGAACCAAGTCAATGATTTGGAATATGAGGAAGCAGAAAAACACCCAATCAGAAAAGCAAAAAGAAAAATGTCAAAAAGTGTGAAGTTTAAGCAGCCTCTGGGACAACTTCAAGCATACCAACATTCGCATTATGGGGGTGCCAGAAAGAGATGAGAGAGAGAGAGCAAGAAATCAAAAACCCATTTGAAAGAATAATGACAGAAATCTTCCCTGACCTGGTGAAAGAAATAGTCTTATAAATTCAGGAAACACAGAGGGTCCCAAACAAGAGGAATCCAAAGAGGCCCACACTAAGACATATCATAATTAAAATGCCAAAGGTTAAAGACAAAGAGAGAATCTTAAAAGCATCAAGAGAAAAAGGCAGAGCCCCCGAGTCGTGCACATTGCGTGCACAGAGGACAGAAGGTTGATTGGGCCTCGGGATTGCCCTAGCAGGAAGGAGACATAAGCTCAGGACTGCTCTTAACCCCACTTCCAACTGCACTGAACCCTACTTGCGGGCTTGTTGGGGGAGAGACTAGACTGTCTGGTAACGGGCGAAACTCTAGAGTGCCTTTCTCTCAGAGGTGCTTGCAGCGAGTACCAAAGGACACTGAGGTACACTGAGACTCAGGAACCTCATAGGGCGGGGCTAACTGGAAGCCAAGGCTGTAGGATCCACCCTGAAACTCCACCCCATCCAAGCTGAACACAGAGGCTTTTTCAGGTTTCCAAGTCTAGTGGAATACGGCTGTCTCCTGGCATAGACACAGCTGATCCTCCCAACCTACCAACTCAGGGAAGCAGGGAAAATGCCGAAACGAGGAAAGAGATCACAAATAAAGGAAATGGAGGACAAAAAGCGACTGGATATAGAGTTCAAAACCACGCTTATAAGGTTGTTCAAGAATCTCCTAGAAAAGGCTGATAAAAATAAATGAGACCTATGAAGATATGAAAAAGGATCAACTAGAAATAATAAAGGTTCAACAAGAAATGATAAAGGATCAATAAGAAATGATAAAGAATCAACTAGAAATAAAGAATACATTCTCTGAAATAAAAAAAAAAATATTATACAGAGTCCTAAAAACAGAATGGAAGATTGCAAGAATCAATCAAAGATTTGGAACACAAAGAGCCAGAAGATACTCCTCCGCAGAAGTAAGAAGACGAGAGAATCCAGAAAGTTGAAGATAGTGTAAGAAACCTCTGGGACAACTTCAAGCGAACCAACATCAGAATTATGGGCATCCCAGAAGATGACAGAGAGCAAGATACCGAAAACATATTGAAAGAAATAGTGACAGAGAACTTCCCCCACCTGGGGAAAGAAATAGACATACAAGTCCAGGAAGCACACAGAACCCCAAACAAAAGGAATCCAAAGAGGACCACTCCAAGACACATCATAATTAAAATTCCAAGAGCCAAAGACAAAGAGAGAATATTAAAAGCAGCAAGACAAAAGCAGGTAGTTACCTATAAAGGAGCACCCATTCGACTGTCAGCTGATTTCTCAACAGAAACTATGCAGGCCAGAAGGGAATGGCAAGAAATATTCAAGGTGATGACTAGCAAGAAACTACAGCCAAAAATACTCTACCCAGAAAAGCTATCACTCAGAACCGAAAGTCAGATAAAGAACTTCACAAATAAATTTAAGCTAAAGGAGTTCATCACTGCCAAGCTAGACTTATATGAATTGCCAAAAGAGGTTTTTTAGGAAGAGGAAGAAAATAAAGATAAAAATTATGAACTACAAATATGTAACTATTAACAAGTGAATCTAAAAAACCAAGGTAAGTAAAAAATCATGATGAACAATATCAACTGGTGAATATAATAGAATCATAGGTATGGAAGGAGAGTGGACTGATGATTCTCGGAGAAATGGGGAGTGGTGGGGGGTGCGGGAAGACACTGAACATAAAGAGCACCTATGGATGAGGACAATGGGGGTTGGGGAAAGGGCAGAGGGTGGGATGGAAACTTGGTGGAGGGGAGCAATGGAGGGGGAAAATGAGGAACATTTGTAATAATATGAACAATAAAGATTTTTAAAAATAATAAAAATACCTTCCCAGCTAACACCTAAACTAGTGCTTGTGAGTAACTGGGAACTCTAGCTTAGCCAGGTTGACACATCAAAAAACCATCAGTGGGGAAGGTCAATTGGAAAAAATAAAAAAGGAGACATATGTACTGTTTGTAATACTTTAAACAATAATAACAAAAATACCATCAGGGTTGCATGTTCAGAAGTAGAGTTATTGAGTCAAAGGAAAAAATTGCTTAAATCTGATGCATATTTTCAAATTCCCTTTCTAAAGGGTCATCACAATCTTCTATGCTTTCCCACTTTATCCCTGCCTTTATTTGGGGTGGATACCAGACTGCCTAACTAGGCTATGGATCAATAACAGCTGAGAGTGCCCCTAAAATAAGAAAGTGCTAGTGTCTCAAGATAAGCACATTTCCTGGCCGTGAGGATTTAAGGACCCTGCTTTCCCAGGACACTTGGTCTGCTTTCTCCGTGTAAACATCCAGTCCCCTGAGCGCCATAGGAGCCTCACGGAGTGACTGCCCTGATCTATTTATAGGTGGGATGTAAACTTCTATTCATTATTTACGCTTTATAGAAAGGTGTTAGGCATTTTGGGAGGAGACAGAAGTACTAACCTGGTCCTGGAAAAGTCTAGGGTGAATATAGTAATTGTAAAATATATATTTGATGTTATATTCATGTTAAAGTTCATTTAAAATATATATTTTATTGATATTTTACAGAGAGGAAGAGAGAGGGATAGTAACCTTGTCCTCGAAAAGTCTAGGGTGAATATAGTAATTGTAAAATAAGTATTTGATGTTATATTCATGTTAAAGTTCATTTAAAAAATATATTTTATTGATATTTTACAGAGAGGAAGAGAGAGGGGTAGAGAGTAAGAAACATCAATGAGAGAGAATCATTGATCAGCAGCCTCTTGCACACCCCCTACTGGGGATGTTCCCGCAACCAAGGTACATGCCCTTGACCGGAATGGAACCTGGGACCTTTCAGTCCGCAGGCTGATGCTCTGACCACGGAGCCAAACCGGTTTCAGCTAAAGTTCACTTTTATATATTTCGGTAGCAAACAAGGCTAAACCATGTCATTGAAATCCATAGAACTATCCATACATGGCAGCCCTTTGTGAGGCTCCTGGCTGTTCAATAGATCTAGGCAGTGGCCCTTATTATTTGACCTTTAGAAATCTTATCATTAGGCAGAGGTTCCTGGATGGATTTGCTGGTAAGATTTTTTTTTCCAGTTGCATTCTTAGTTCTACTATGTACTATCTTTTAAAACTTGAGACAAATAACTTAATCTCCCTAAGCCTCTGTTTTCTTACTTATAAAAAAGGAGATAATACTGTCTCTCTTGCGTGGTTATACGATAAGTAAATGAGCCAATGCATATGAAAACTATGGTATCCATGCTGACACATGATGTATTTGTATGCCTGTGTGGGTCTGAGTATTCCCCCTCCGCACAGAACGGAAACTGGAACTGGCTTGAAAATTGTTCTTTTATTTTCTTCAAAGCCTCAAACCTTTGGAGGATTTAGGTTTTGAAGGAAGCAGGAAGGAGGTGGGGGGGGGGGGTGTAAGTTGAAGACAGAGATAGAGTGCCTTGGAAACACATAAAGGAACAAATGCTCCCCCAGAGCACACAGAGGGTCCCCAAAGTCGAGGGAGAGGAGGAGCTGGAGGATCCTGGGAACAGGGGTATTTGCATGCTTAGGGCAGTGCCTGAAAAGCTGGGACTCCCAAGGGGATAGTCATTGCTGAGTCTTGGCAGGGGCACCTCAGGAAGTGTCACCGTAGATTCCCAAGGAGGTGTGAGCTCCCCAAAGATCCACCAAATCTGAAGTTAGCCATAATAGGGTCAAGGGATAGCTCTGGTAACTGCGAGGGTGATTACAGATGCCAGGAGCCCTGTCATTTCATGTGACCCGAATCAAAGCATAGCTGTTGGTCAAGGGCATACTTTCACAGCACTGACAAGTTTCACAGTAGTCCAGTGGGATAGAGCTTAAAAATTGAAGTTAGTTTGATTAAAAAATAAAATAAAATAAAATAAAGCAGTGAAGTGCACTTAACTTATAAACCAAGAATCACATCCCACACATTCAAAAAGTGTTTGTATTATTGATATGGAAGAGAGTAAGAACGGGAGCATTCTCTGGCTGGTATCTTTTGATACTTTCTGCCATCTTATGGGCCTTCCTTTGTCAGTTAGTTATATCCAATTTCAAGAATTTTAGATATTTCCTTTCTCCTGGCATTCCTCCAAACATGCTAAAAAAATCCTTCTTGTCCTTAAACAACCATCACCAATTTATCTTGACCCAACCATCCATCGAATTCCTATACCCTTCCTTTCCTTCATTATCACATTTCTTAAGAGTAGTCATTCTTGGTGTGCCCACTTCCTTAACTCCTATGCACTGCCCAACTCATTATAGTTTGGCTTTTTCTCTCTTCACCGAGTAAGTGGTAAAAGTAGGCCAAATCCAAACAACGTTTTGTTCTGCATCCTCTATACCCTCTGAGCACCATTTGACACTATATGCCACCCCTTTGTCAAAAACACTTGTTTTAAGACTTCATCCCGTGACTAGCACTGTACCTGGCAGACCCACACCATGGCTTTCATCTGGGAGCTAGTCTGCATCTACTCAGCCCTCATCCTGCATGACAATGAGGTGCCGGTGATGGAGGATAAGATCAATGCCCTCATTAAAGCAGCCTGTGTAAATGGTGAACCTTTCTGGCCAGGCCTGTTGCAAAGGCTCTAGCCAATGTCAACATCTGGAGCCTCATCTGTAATGTAGGGGCTGGTAGATCTGCATCAGGAGGAAGTCCTGTCCTCCCCCGGCCCCCCTTTCATCCCTGCTGCCGCCCCAGTTGAGAAGGAAGTAGAAGCAAAGGGAGGAGAATCTGAGGAATCTGATGATGACATGGGCTTTGGTCTTTTTGACTAAAACCTCTTTTGTAACACAGTCAGTAAAAAGTTGAGCTCTGAAATTAAAGATTTGTGTAAGACTTTACTATTATTTTTGAGCAACTTCAGGTTTACAAAAAAATTAAAAGGGAAGTACAGAGAGTTGCCATTGCCCCCTTCCCTCACACAAGCATAGCCTCACCAGAATAGAATTACTTTTTAAACCAAGAATGAATCTACATTGGCTCATCACAATCACCCAGAGTTCATAGTTTCCCTGAGGGTTTGTTTACTCCTGGTGTTGTACATCCTATGGTTTGGACAAATGTATAGTGACATGTATCTATCATTATAATTCACACAGAGTATTATTTGCAGTGCCCAAAAAGGATTTTTTTTTAAATTCAACAGTGTATAAGGATGTTTTTAAAACTATCTATAAAACAATATTGCTGGAAATAGAAGCCTTCTATCCTTCTTGAGACCTGTTCCAATGTTTTATCTTCTATTTAGTTAACACCCTGTGTTCTTACTCTCCTGGGCTAAGACTCTTATTTCTCACTTTTTTTCCCCTCTCAAATCTAAGAAGATGCCACATTCTTCTGCTTATACCTAAGAAATATTTCTTAGCCATTCTTCTTCCTTTCACTTTCTACTAGGATAGGAAGCTCTCATTTCTATCACAATTAGAATATTTAATAAACCCTTATTGATTTTCCTGTTGTTATCAGGTGTCTATACTCTAGTGACATCTCACACTGTAAGCCAAAGCCAATGATATGCACATCTCTCCCATAAATCTCTCCGTTGTCTCTCATTCTGATCTCTTAGTACCCTCAGAATGAAATCAGAACACCTTATATCAGGGTATCTCACAGGGTGACCCCTGCATCAGCAGAGTTAGCACTCCTGGGAACTTGGTGGCAAAGCAAAGTCTTAGACCCCACTCTAGACCTACTGAAAGCAAACTCCTTGGCCCAGTGATCTTGATTTCAACAACCCTCCTCTAGGTGATTTAATTACTATAGATTGCCACGGAACACTGGGGAGTCACAGTCCCCCCCCCCCCCCATTGGCTGAGACAATGCAGGGAGAGATTCTCACTCTGAGCATGCCAAAGACTAGGAAGGTGAATGCATAGGGCACACACATGCCAAAAGTTATCAGGGCGATTGGCTAGAGGAAGAAAGCCCTCCCCTACCTAAATCTATAAGAACTATGGGCTTGTGCTGGAAGGTGAAATGGTTTTTGGGATGGGAGTCCACCATTCACCCAGGTTGACATCTGAATAAACCTCTTTCCTTTTGCACCAGAACCTATCTGACAAGTTTGGCTTTCATTCCTGCAAGGAGCCGAATACACTTGTTTAGTTTAAATTATGATTCCTATGAAAGCTGGAGAACTGCTTCCTCACTAAGAGGCTAAGAGAACCTTTTGGTTCTGGCTGCTTCCAGGCCTTGCAGTGTCTCCTGCATTTGCGTTCCTCATGAATCTGATGGTCCTTTTTCAGTGAGCTTCTCCCCCTGCAAATAAATGCCACACTTTTGGACTGTTCTTTCCTATGGTATGGAATACCACATTTGCATTTTCCTTCTTTTTCTTCTTCTTCTTCTTCTTCTTCTTCTTCTTCTTCTTCTTCTTCTTCTTCTTCTTCTTCTTCTTCTTCTTTCTTCTTCTTCTTGGCAAATTGCTATTATTTCTTTAATATCCATCTTGAGTGCTGTGAGACCTCTGACCTCCCTCAGGAAACACTCGCCCTATCCTCCATCAGCACTATGTTCATATCTCTGTAGTAGGTTTGACCATGTTATATTTTTTTATTTATTATTTTTAAAATTCTCACCTGAGGGTATTTTCCCATTGATTTTTAAAAAGAGTGAAAGAGAAAGAGGGAAAGACAAAAAGAAATACTGATGTGAGAGAAACACATTGATTGGTTGTTCCTGCACGAGCCCTAACCAGGGCCCAGACTGGGAGGAGCCTGGAACTGAGGTACGTGCCCTTAACCAAAATCAAACCCAGGACCCTTCGGTCCACAGACTGACGTTCTGTGCACTGAGCCACACCAGCTGAGGCCCATTGTATTTTAGTTTATCTCTCTGTATATTTTCCTCTGAAGACAATGAATTGCCTAAGTATATAAACCATGTTTTGTTAATCTATGTCCCCCTAGTGGCTTGGTTTGCTAGTATCTGTGTTTTGTGGGTTTTTTTTCCTCTTCTTCTTTTTTTGCTCTCTCTTCACACAGGACTTAAAACAGTTGAAAAATATTTTTGAAATAAAATATTTCTACTCAGGACCATAGAGGTAATAAAAAAGCTTGGCATCCATGACAACTTTGTCAAGGTTTTAGCACATAGTAGAATAATCAGTTTCTTATTGCTCTTTCATCCACATGTGTCTATAAAATAACAGTGATTCTTTGAGAGGGAGGCCTATTCCTCTCAAGTTCTGACCATATGTTTTTCTGCTCATACTTTATCTCTGTGTCCCACCGGTCTCCTTTATACAACTTCCTATGTGACCCCAAGATTCTGACAACAAGGATATATTTCCCAGGTGATTTCTATCTACTGTTCAAAAATTCCATTGCTTATAGAAGCAGATATTTCAATTCTCTCTCTCTCTCTCTCAAATCTGATTTCTGTTCTCAGCTGAAGGAAGGCTGTGAGGGAAGGAACTGAGCAAAGGAGACTCCATCGTCACCACCTCAGAGTTTGGACTCTGTTTTATGGCCTATTTTACTAAACTATAACCTTCTCCCCTTTCTTGGATTTGAATTTTAAGATGAACATTAAAAAGAAAAGAAAAAAAATAAAAGGAGAAGAAGCAACTTTACTCCAGCAAGCTTCTCGTGATCTTATTTGCAAAAAAAATGCCATGATCATCTGAGTGGCCAAGGTGTTGTTAGATGGCCTGCAAAGTGAGGGGGAAGGTGTGGGTTCTCCTCTCAAGAATCTTAATATGTTAATAATCACAATCTCTGCATGAGGCAGACTTATTAGCAAGTGTTCACCGATAAGAAGCCTGGATTTCGTTTACTCCATGTGAAAGTACATATATACGTTTACCCAAAATGGGAGCTGCTATTTGCTATTTGCAGTTGAGTTGGGGGTAGCTTTGTTGTTGCTGATGATTCACTATAGGTGTCTTTGCATCCCTGTAGCTTAGGGTTAAACTGTTGAGTAAATAATTGCACCAAAGCACCAAATTTGATGCAATAGCTAAGAAGCTTAATACATTTTCAACTGGTAATTGCACTTTCACAGAGAGAATCATGTGCCTTTTTCTCTCACAAGGAAATGAAATAAAGAATAAAGTCACAATAGATAATTTTAATTACCAATAAAGCAGGTTGAAACCTTTTTATATCTAACAAAAAAATCAACTAATAATTTTTAGAAGGCCTTTTTATTTCACCACCGAGTATTTGATATCCCTTGATTGCTTCCACAGATTTATTTTATATGTGAAAACCACATCTGCAAAACCAGAAGCAGAGTGACTTTTTAAATGTTATTTTCATTGTCATTGAAAGTGACAGATTTTCGACAAAACTCAGTGTTTGCTAGGAACTATATTATAGCCGTTTACTTTTCAATAGCGTGTAATTCCAACTTGACACAATGGTTAATGTGGACATTTAGTTCATGAGCTAAATCTCCAAAAAGCCATAACTGTTCAACTTACTTCATGTAGGAAAAATTCGGGGTCAACCTGTAGCAGTTTCTTATGGAAAAGGACCAGAACTGTTACAATACTTTGAACTCTAGATGAGTGAAAGACATAAAATTGATGTGTTTCTGATGTTCTGTTTCAAGATAATAACAATGGATCTATTCTTAAAGAAGTACTTAAAACTAAAGCATTGTGAGCCACAGCATCTACGAAGAGAATACATTTGGAGACCAGTTGCTTGAGGTGCTGATGTGTTGCCCATATGTCTCAATTTGCTGTAATGGGCCACTGAGGTCATATAATACAACACTTTTCTCTCTGCAGGCTTTGAAGAATCCTCTTCCCTTCTGTGTCAAAGGCAGCCAGAACCTCATCCTGCAACACTTGAACTCCGTAGCCTCTCCCAATGGCCAGAAGTTGTTAACCAGATATCATAAATTTGTCTTCTTTGAGCTATCCAAATGTTTGCCTATTATCTTGCTGGTTATTCTAAAGCAGGAGAATTATCAGCCTCATTCTGTACTTCAAAATAGATGTGGGGCTTTGGCCAGTTAGCTCATTTGGTTGGAGTGTCCTCCCAGGGTGCCAGGGTTGCAGGTTCGATCCCTGGTATGGCATGTTCAGAAATCAACTAATAAATGCATAAAGGAGTGGAACAACAAATTGATGTTTCTCTCCCCACCCCTCCTTCTCTTCCCCCTCTGACTCTCATCCTCTACCTCTTAAATAAATACATACATGCATGCATACATAAAGACATAAATAAATAGAGGTAGAATTTGGCCCACAGTAAAACTGACAGTGTGGGAAGGAAAGAGTGTAAGTTTGTCTCCTGCTGGAGACACCCTGGAAAGGAGAGAAGAGTTAATCAAATCCAATGATACACAAAAATCAACAACATAATCTTGCTCTCATTTGTTTCTGCCTCTCAGAAGGGTACATCCCTGAACACTCCTGGGAGTGATGGCTGAGCCTTTCAGAAAGGCAGCGATATTTGGAAGGTGCGTCTGCCTCTGGTGCTGTAAGAAGGTGTGTGTGAATGTCTTACTCAGCAGCCTTTCCATTTTCATCGCTTGCCCTGCAACCTTTGTAACTGAGCCCAGAAAACCAGGAGGAGGGTAAGAGAGCTCCTTGTGATCTTGTTTGCAAGACATGCCAGGCTGCATCTGCACGGCCCAGGTGTTGTTAGGTGGCCCGCGGAATGATGGGGAAAGTACATTCCTCCTCTCAAGGCACTTACCAACTGCAACTCTCCCACGAGGGAGACTTATTGGCAAGTGTTCACTGGTAAGAAGCTTGGAATTAAAATTAAAGAGCCTGGCTGCACTGAAAACTGACATATTAGTCAAAGTTGGGGAAAATAAGGTCCATCTATTAGGTCTTCATTATTTGGCCTTTGTTTTAGGAAGGAAGTACCTCAGAGAAGTACCTGTTTCTCTCCTGCATAACTGGTCAAAGATTTTGAGTTGATTCTGATCGACTGCTGACTAATTCTTATCCCATTTTCAGGACTGATAAAGGTGATGGCTGAAATGAATGAGAAGGATGTGTATTTTTAGCACTCACACCAGTTGTCGCTTTAACTTGTTCATTTATTCTTTTTCTCTTCTCTTCTCTTCTCTTCTCTTCTCTTCTCTTCTCTTCTCTTCTCTTCTCTTCTCTTCTCTTCTCTTTTCTTTTCTTTCCTTTTCATTTCTTCACTTATGCATTCAACATATCTTTATTAGTCATCAGCTATTTGCTGTGTACCCTGGCTGGCACCAGGGATATTCTTTCTAGAAAACTGGAGCATTATTTTCATAAACATAATGATAGACTAGACAACTCACTTTATTTCTGTGGGCTACATCTTTTTTTATATTTTTATTGATTTTTTTATAGAGAGAAAGGGAGAAGGATAGAGAGTCAGAAACATAGCTGACATCGATCAGCTGCCTCTTGCACACCCCCTACCGGGGATGTGCTCGCAACCAAGGTACGAGCCCTTGACCGGAATCGAACCTGGGACCCTTCAGTCCGCAGGCCTACATTCTATCCACTGAGCCAAACTGGTTTTGGCTGGGCTACATCCTAAGAAATTATTATAAAAATAATAATCCAACCAACACAGACAATTTTTTTGTGGCTATGAAAGCATATACCAGAATATTAGAGAGAAGTTATTACTAAATAATGAGAGTCATATTCTTTGGGGATAAGTTGATAACATTTAATGTGTTAACATAAAGAAACATCTAAACTTGTAGAGAACTTTTATGGCTCTATCTGAGCCAAACTGACAACATAAGTCAGGGAGCTAGATCTCAACTGCTCCGGAGAATAACAGTCTTGTTATTATGCATTTGAAGTTAAGCAGGGAACCCAAGGAAGATTACATGGCGGTGAGAGAAGGAATTGGGTTACAGCAGTGTTTCCCAAACTTTTGACATACGTGTACCCCTTCTATAATTTTCATAATGCTGAGTACCCCTTGTCAAAAAAATGGATGTATTTTAATAACAATCAACATATATTTATTTTTTCTTTTTTTGGTACATACACAAAATAACAATAAAAGAAAAAAAATTATTCATAATAAAATATAAATAAAAGTTATATTATAAATAACATTTTCACACCGGACCATCTCACACCTCACAAGGCTGTCCTGACTTGACTCACGGTGCAGTGCATATCCCCACCAAACTCCAGTGCAACGCGTACCCCCACCAAACTCTTTCCGTACCCCTGGGGGTACGCGTACCACACTTTGGGAAACACTGGATTACAGGATAGTTAACAAGATTATGGTCTCCCTTGATTGTGGTTACTTCAAAGGTGAGTTAACGTAGATACACAGTAACAATAAACAAAGTTTGCTTATGGCCAATATAAATCTTTTTATATTTTTACTAAAAAATCATATGCCTGGGGCATGACTACCCACCATGACCAGCCTAGTTAGGAATTAATGATCAGATCATCCCTTTTCCACCCACAATGAATGTAAGATTGTCATACAGACATCCTTCATTTGGAGATAGACGCTAATAACCATGATTCAATCACCTCATTCAATTTTTTCAACCAATTATTTTGGTTGAATATTAGAATAAGATAAAGGAGAACTAAGGAACTGTTTTCAGTAATTTCAATTAAAATAGGATTGAGATTTACTCATTCATTATTCCATAATTAAAAAAAACAATTATGTTAAGAGATTATAGTCTAGTAGAGGAATATGTCTAAACCAATAAGTATTTGGTAATATATAAACTATGAAATAGAAAGATTCAAGATTATATGGGGACATGAAGGCATGATAAAAGCCAAAGAATTTTCTATTTAACTGGTGATATAACATTTTTACTATTCTTTTAAACACTATCTCTTTCTTCTTTTCCTTTACCCAGACCAAAAGAGAGAGAGAGAGAGAGAGAGATAGAGAGAGAGAGAGAGAGAGAGAGAGAGAGAGAGAGAGAGAGAGAGAGAAACATTGTGAATGCTTTCTTGGTGTCTTTACAATTTGGTATAACTCATGTGCCATATGAGAGTTCATCTGACCTTTGGTGATCTACATAGACCTGGATTGAACCCCATATTTCCATTTGCTGCAGAAGTCCCAAGGTATTCCATGACTGTTGGCTAATTTCTGCACAGTTTAATATCTCATGACTTCTTCTTCTTCTTGGGATCTTATTCCACACATACTATCAGGTGCTTTCTCATGCTGATCTGAATATAAAACAGCTTCTTTAGCATGTTCCTCAAAATTTAAACCTAAGCAGTTATAACATATGTGTTTAACTGATGATTGGAGAGGTGAGGAGGCAAAAACACGTCACTTGTTATAGTGTCCTGTTCCCTAGGTTCATTTTTACCACTCACCTCCAGAAATTTCTCTCTTGTTTTTTTCTCTGTAGCACCTGCTTTTCATGTTTTGCTGGCTTCTCTCTCCTCTTCTCCTCCCCCCTCCTCATTTTATTTCACTCTCCTCCACCCAGTCCTTCTCAGTAGCAAAACAACACATTCCTCTTCTTACCTCATGCATAGCATCTTCCCCTTCCTCTCAGTCACTAGCTGATGCACTCCCAGCACTGATTAACGTGTTTTCTGAACAGAAATAGCTCACACAGAAGAACTCTAGACCAAATGTTGGGATAATATTTTCTAACTCTATTATATTATGTCTGTGTTTGAATGAGATTAATCTTGTGTGGTCATGTTGGAAATCATTAGGATAACTCCTCGCAAGTTTATATCGTGTAATCTTTAAGCAAGTATAAGGGAGGAAAAACTTTACCCTCTTAGCCCCAGTGACTGGAAACCTGTTAAACAAAAGAAAGATTAAGAAAAAAAGGCATACAATTTTTATTGACATTAGTGTTTTTACATGCATGGGGAGCTTCACAGAGAAGAAGTGAAAACCCCAAAGAAGTGGTCACACTCAGGGGCTTATATACCTTTTTTTTAAAAAAAATATTTTTATTGATTTCAGAGAAGAAGGGAGAGGGAGAGAGAGAAAGAAACATCAATGATGAGAGAGAATAATTGATTGGTTGCCTTCTGCATGCCCCCTACTGGGGAATGAGCCCACAACCTGGGCCTGTGCTTGACCGGGAATCAAACTGTGATCTCCTGGATCATAGGTCGACACTCAACCACTGAGGCACACCAGCTGGGTGAGTTCAAAATGTTTTAAAGTAGGCTCCATTAGTGAGGAAGGGAGCGGGGGAGAGAGAGAGAGATGGAAACATCAGTGATGAGAGAGAATCTTTGATCGGTTGCTTCCTGCATGCCCTACTACTGGAGATCAAGCCTGCATGTGACCTTGACCAGAATCGAAGCAGAAGAAGAAAGAGAAGGGAAGAAAATCAAGTTTAAGATAACAACTATAAACAACCACTCTTAGTGGTATCTGATGCTAGAGGGCTTGGAGGTTGTGGGGTATTTTTGTCTTATTTTTGTTCTAAAATAGGCCATAAAACAGAGTCCAAACCCTGAGGTGGTGACTATGGAGTCTCCTTTGTTGGTTCCTTCCCTTCATCCACACAGTCTTCCTTCATCTGAGAATAGAAATCAGATTTGAGAGAGAGAATTGAAATATCTGCTCCTATAAGCAACGGAATTTTTGAACAGTAGATAGAAATCACCTGGGAAATATATGCTTATTGTCAGAATCTTGGGGTCACATAGGAAGTTGTATAAAGGGGACTGGTGGGACACAGAGATACAGTATGAGCAAAAAAACACATGGTAAGAACTTGAGAGGAATAGGTTTCCCTCTCAAATAATTACTGTTATTTTATGGACACATGTGGAGGAAAAAGCAATAAGAAACTGATTGCTACATGCTAAAACCTTAACAGTTATTTCTTACATCTAATGAAATTCTTCAATTTAAATCCTTCAGTTTAAACTAATAATATCCCAGATCCTCTTTGTTCACCTGTACTAACTCAGCCTTGAGTTTTTCCTAAACTAAGTATGTTTCTGTGAATCTATTATTCTCACCTACATGGTCTTTAGAATAGAAAGGTTAAGTCACTCTACCAGTGATCATGGTTACACTATATTCTGTATGAGATACCTCATAAAACTATGTTTTGTACCATTCTTCTCACACAGGTATTTTTGAAGTTATCATTTACATTTATGTTCTTGGCAACTTTTTGAAGTCACGTGTTGTCTCTCTCTCTCTTTTTTAAGCATACATTGACGAGATGACAATTTTTTCAAATCTCTATCACCTGCTAGCTTGACCTGGGATAGTCTGCTTGCAGTCCAAAGGCTTCACTCTCTCCTTAGGAATAGAGACAAATCATAAAAGCCTGTATACATTGAGCATGAATAATCTGAGAGCCAAGGTCTGATTACTGAAATGTAAGGACACCTAGAAATTTCTATGGCCATTCTTCTCTCACTATATTTACAATAAGGTGCTCACTATGATTTTTATTTTTGAAAATTCTAAGAAGCATTTCTTTGAGTCATTCAGAGAAGGGACCAGCCTCAACAGAGGGAGTGTGAGCAGCATAGTTTGCCTGGAAATCCAAATTTCCTCTGGAATTTGCTTCAAGGCCAGGACAAATATGGTAAAAGAAAACCTATGTCATTTCTCCTTAGTCTTTCTTTCAAGCTTCTTTGGTAGAAGGACTTGTACAGTGGCCGGGATGTTGAAAGTGCTCAATTGGTGCTAGTCATGATCAGCGTGGTACCTTTGTCCTTCATGCCTACGGCCGAAGGTCAGTTGCTGTCCTCCATAGGAGAGGCTATAGCCTCTTTTTTTAAATTAAAATATATTTTATTGATTTTTTACAGAGAGGAAGAGAGAGGGATAGAGAGTTAGAAACATCGATGAGAATCATCGATCAGCTGCCTCCTGCACACTCCCCACTAAGGGCGTGCCCGCAACCAAAATACATGCCCTTGACTGGAATCGAACCCGGGACCCTTCAGTCCGCAGGCCGACGATGCTCTATCCACTGAACCAAACTGATTTTGGCAGGCTATAGCCTCTTAACTAGTCTTTCTGTCTCGAGTTTAGCCCCTTCATAAGTTAGCCTATATACCAGTGTTAGGTTAATTTTCCAAAACTATACCTTTAATTATGTCACTTTCTTATTAAAAGCCAACAATGATTTCCCACTTTCAAAAGGATAAATAAAATGTAAAATCCTTGGCTGGCCAGCATGGTTCAGGGGTTTAGTGCCAACCTATGAACCAAGATTCCTGGTCCAAGCATATACCTGGGTTACTAGCAGTGTTGCATACATGCTTTCTCCTTTACTTGAACCATCTTGCTTATCCCTCTTTGTTGAACTACCCAAATTATACCCATTCTCAATACTGAGTTTAAGTACTACATTCTCCTGAATCTTCTTGACATTACCAAACACCCTTGCTCTTTCTCTTCTTTCTATTTCCCATTGACTTGACACCATTTATTACTATATTTTATCACAGAGATATGTGATATTATTCTTTGCCTACAGAAAAGAGTTATGAATTATAGCTAAGTTCTTCAGGCACTGTAATCACTTTGAGGAAGGTTGAACTGTTTATTCTAGCAGATCAAGAATATAGATTTCTATATTGTTTGCCTAACATTTCAGTGCTGACTGTGAGTTGTAAGATTGTAGAACAAACTTTACTTTGTTCTTCAGTTTGCCATTTGGTTGAGTTGATCTGTTCAATTAACTTTGATATAATTCTCCTCCTGGTTTTTCTGTTTTTGTTTTTGTTTCCTGCATACATAAAATCATTTCATGTGTTACCTGAGAGAATGACAATTCAAAGATTACCCAGAGCTTTCTAGAAAACAAAACAAACCCAAAAGTCGTTATATATATATATATATATATATATATATATATATATATATATATATATAATTTTCTGGTGCATACAAGTTTTTGTCCTTTGTTTTTAGATTGTGAAAGTTAGCTTAAATACTGTACATGAGCATACTCTGTTCACTGTATAGCTTTGCATTAATGCTTTTGTGAGCTTTTCTTCAAAATACCAAGAATGAACAATACCCCTTCATTTCTACAGGGTGACAGCAATCTTGGTCCCAGTTCCTACATCCTTCCTCCCTTCAAATTGGTTATGATCACATTTCCTAATGTTCGACTATATTTAGGCGTGAAGGAAAAAAGAGAAACACTCAGATGCTCAGGCATTTTACGTCATCCCCAGAAAGTTTCAGAAGGGGTCAGAGTTTGTACTTTGCAGCAAGGAAATTCCCTTTTCTGCTCCCATGCCAGGAATGTTTCAGCTTCAGTGAGCCATTGAGGTCTTGGCTATGTTATTAGGACTCTCTCTTTTGTAAAAACAAGGAAATGCTCCTAAAATTAATTATTTTAAGATTTATTGTTATCAAAATATTATAAGCAAAGTAACCCATAGAAAAATGAGTACACTACTGTTATTATTAAAAAAAAAAATAGAATAGAATGTAGAGAGTGATATCATGAAGTCAAGAGGCAACTTGGATTTTCAAGTTGAATCTATTTACTAATTGCACAAATATGAATAGGATTTATAAAAAAAATCTTAAGCTTGCTAAGCCACTTATGGTTTTGCTCCAGTGACTACTTCCGTGTGCGGCCTTTGGCTTTGCTTATAATGGGTTCACTTGGCTTCTCTGAGTCATCTTGCTTCTCTGCATAAGGGAGATATTTGCTGTGGGTGAAATGGGCTGAATCAGCAAGGTGCCATTACTTATCCGCTGAAAATTGGTGAGTTGTCAAGAGGAGCAGTGGTGTGGGGGCCAGTGATTTGGCTCACCCTGGGATGTTAAGAGAGACTTCCGGAACTTAGTAGACAAGCAATCCGTTCTACTTTTCTTTTAAATAATGATATATTAAACAAATGATATTATACATTTGATCATTGTTTTCATGAGACAAGCGACTACAGTGCCTTAATGCACCACATGGAATTATCTTTGTCAACAATCAGTGCTTCTATATGATAATTAAGTTGATCAAACTCTGCTGTTCTGTAGCAAGATATTTCATTAATCTGTGTTTTTTTTTCTCTTAGAATATCAGACAAAACTTAATTTTCATGTGTTGCTCAATGTTGTCCCTCTCTTTAAAAACTGGGTCAATAGAACTGTTGGTGTTGAAAGCCTCTGCGAGCAACATCTTCCCTCCTTTTCTGTTTTGAATGGCCTAATTTAGCTTGTAGACACTAGGACCCAATCTGGCTTAAGGACTGCCTTAATTGCTTTTTAACCCTGGTAGCTAGCACAATACTTTATATATACTTTAGGGCTTCTGAAACATTTGCTGTTGTTGATAATGGTAAATTGTGATTAATAGTATTTTAAATTTCAGAAAAGTATTATTTATTAAAGGAGTATTTACTATGTAACTGAGCACTCTCCCTAAGACTTTAGCTCATTTGCCCCTCACAACAATATTATTTTACAGTAAGAATGACATTGTAGGGAACTTGCTCAAGATTTAGAATAAATGTATTTTATCTTAAAAGACAGATTTTGGGGGAAAGAAGATAGATTTGACTCAATCTGTCACTGGAATTATCAGACTTTTTAAAATAAATCTTTATTGTTCAGATTATTACAGGTGTTCCTCTTTCCTCCCTCCTCTCCCATAGCTCCCCTCCACCTGATTCCCAACTCCACCCCGCGCCCTTTACCCCTGCCCCTGTCTTCATCCATAGGTGTAAGATTTTTGTCCAATCTCTTCCTGCACCCTTCAGACCCCCTTCCCCCTGAGAATTGTTAGTCAAATCCCTTTCTATGTCCCTGATTCTATTATATTCACTAGTCCATTTTGTTCTTCAGATTTTTTGTTCACTTGATATTTAGATTCACTTGTTGGTAGGTATGTGTTTGATGTCTTTTTGTTGTTCAGAATTTTTAGCTTTACCTTTTTCTTCTTCTTCCTCTTCTTAAAGAATACCTTTCAGCATTTCATGTAATCCTGGTTTGGTGTTGATGAACTCCTTTAACTTTTTCTTGTCTGTGAAGCTCTTTATCTGACCTTCAATTCTGAATGATAGCTTTGCTAGGTAGAGTAATCTTGGTTGTAGGTTCTTGTTGTTCATCATTTTGAATATTTCTTGCCACTCCCTTCTGTCCTGCATAGTTTCTGTTGAGAAATCAGCTGACAGTCGTATGGGTACTCCCTTGTAGGTAACTAGCTGTTTTTCTCTTGCTGCTTGTAAGATTCTATCTTTGTCTTTTGCCCTTGGCATTCTAATTATGATGTGTCTTGGTGTGTTCCTCTTTGGATTCCTCTTGTTTGGGGTTCTGTGCACTTCCTGAACTTGTAAGTTTATTTCTTTTACCAGGTAGGGAAAGTTTTCTTTCATTATTTCTTTCAGTAGGCCTTCAATATCCTGGTCTCTCTTCTTCTGGCACTCCAAAAATCTGGATGTTGCTACGCTTTAAGCCATCCTGGAGGCTCCTTACACTATCTTCACACTTTTGGATTCTTCTTTCTTTTTGCCTCTCTGGTTGGGTGATTTTTTCTTTCTTATGTTCCAGATCTTTGGTTTGATTCTTGGGGTACGTTGATCTATAGTTGAGTTTCTGTATATTATTTATTTCAGATATTGTATGCTTAATTTATAGCTGGTCCTTTTCCAATTTTTTTGGTATTCTCATTAAGGTCCTTGAAGGTCTCACCAAGCTTCTTGAAGGTCTCATCAAGTTTCTCAAAGGTTTTTAGAAGATTCTTGAGTAATCTTATAAATGTGATTCTGAACTCTGTGTTGTCCCATAGTTTACTTTCCTCTATCACTCCCATTTGTGACATGCTTCTGTGTCTCCTCATATGGCTACCTCCCTGTGTTGATGGAGTGGCTTTATGTGGTAGGTGAGCTATAGGGGCCAATAGCTCAGCTTCCCCAATAATCTGAGTGGTAGCTTTTGGTATATCCCTTTGTGGGCTGAGTGCAAAGTCTTGGTGTAATTAAGCCTTGATTGCTATTGGTATCACTGAGAGAAATTGACCTCCAGGCCAATTGTCTGTGAGGATGTGCTGTGTCTATAAAGGAAGAACTGCTGCCCTGGAGACCCGGTTTGTTTCAGTGGGGCCTTGGTACTCACTGAGTCCGTCTCCTGAATGTGTCTCTTATGGGTGTGAGGGGTTGAAACTGACCACTAGGAACACTGGATTCTGGATCTCCAGTGGGGTACAGTTCATTTGCTTGGGACTTGGCTGCTTTGTTGCTGGAGCTGCAGTTTATTTCCTTAGGCTGCCACAATACCAGCCATTTATATGCAAAAGTAGCTGTGTGGTGCCTGGGCAGGTTTGTGGAATGTGCCTGTGAGGCCTCAGGGCGGGGCCTCTGGGTGTGGCGGGGTCTCAGGGTGTCACTAGGCTGGGGCATGGCTAACAGCAATGGCTGCCTTCAGCCTTCTCTGCCCTTCCCTGTTTCTGAGTCCCTGAGATCCAGAGCAGTAAACAGTGATTGCTTCGCGCACCTCTGCAAGAGTCCCCCTCACTTTCAGACCTGATGGCAGACAGACCAGCTTCTTCCTGTAGGCTTCTTGGTCCTCCACGTGACCCCAGAAACTGGATTTCAAAGTGATAGGGAGTTTGTTTCCCTTCGGGTTGAAAGAAAAAGCCGCACACCCAGTCACCCGCCACCAGCTCGATTCTCGACTGGTGTGCCTCTGTACCTAGGCTCCTCAGCTTTTCAGTGCTTGCGCTCCTTTCTCTTTCAGCCAGCCTTCCCGTGGTTTTCGGTGACAGATGTCCTTTATATTAGTTTTAATTTTGAAATTGATGTGTGAGGCGGCAGATCAGTTGTTTACCTAAGCCTCCATCTTGGTTTCTCAGACTTTTTAAATTAGATTTTATTCACGATAGCTGACATCTATTATATTCTTAATATGTCAAACACTGTTCTCAGTGTTTTAAATTTATCACCTCAGTCTCACAGTGAAATAAGGTAATAAGTGGATTACTACTATTTTGGAGATAAAAAATGCAGAAATTGAAATGTGTAGTAGCTAGTGCTCCAAGTTCCTATAGCCAATAGAGGGCCTATCCAGAATTTAAACCATGGAGATCACCCTTCCTGGTTTGGCTCAGTGGATAAAGCATCGGCCTGTGGACTAAAGGGCCCCAGGTTTGATTCCAGTCGAGGGCAGTCACCGTGGTTGCATTCCAGAGGATACATAAAGAACTCTCAAGACTCAATAATATTTTTAAAAAATTAGAAAATGGGAAAAAATATATAAACAGCTATTTCCCACAGAGAAGATGTGGGTAGCAAATAATTGCATGGGGGGGGGGGGAGAGGAAGGGCAGCATTATTAGCCATTAGGGAAATGCATGCTAAAATAGTGAGATGTCACTTGTCAGAACGGCTAACATAGTGATAAGACCAAATGCTGGTAAGAATGTTGAGGAACTGAATTTCTCATGCATTCCTGGTGGGAAACTAAAATAGCACACAACCACGCTGAAAACAGTTTGGCAGTTTCTTTGTGGGAATATAATTTTTTAAACCTCATGTGAATCTCTACTTCATAATAAAAAGAGTACATAGTCACGTCAAACACAGTAAGATGGGAATAGGCTATTATTGCTTTCATTGTTTTGTTGCTATGCTAAAATGACATTATTGATAAGGTACCTGTAATAGACATGTATAGTTTATTTTTTTAAATTTTTATCTCTAGTTGTTTCAGATGAAAATATCTAAAACTTTCTTGCAATTTAAGAAAAAAAAAATCCTTTGAAAATGCTAGTGACAAACTCCTGCAAGCAGGGATGTTTTATTTGATAAACTTCAGAGCAACCACTGGATGGCAGCAGAGGCTTGGGTTTTTGTTCACTTGGCATTCTGGGGTAAAGCTGGGAAAAGAAAGAGACACATTTGGTTCTGGTCTTAGCAAATAAAAACCTGTAATAACAGACACTGGTGTTGGCAAGGTTTAAGCTGCAAAAGCAATCCCTAAAAAAAAAAAAAAAAATTGATGTTAGTGTGAATCAAATAAAACCTACTTAATAGCACATACTGTGAAAGACCAGCATACAACACTTTGTAAAATAAACCTGGGTTAACTGAGATGAAGAGGAACAATTTTAGAGAAAAACAAATTGGCATTTAGAATTTTCTGGTTCAAATTCCTAATGACTTTCAGAAATTCCAAGCAACTCCTTTATTTCTGCCTCCTTCTACTGATAAATACACAACATTCAACTGTTCCTCACTTTTTGTCTGGGGGAAAAAAGCCTTCCTCTTAGATTTAGAGATTACAGCAAACCACTGTATGAAGCAGAGGAATGACATTCTGCTGTTTTTCTGATACTGAATTTCAAAATACTCGGTATCTTTTCATCTTGATAGAGCCGAGAGAAAATTTCTATATAACTTGCTGGATTCTCCGTAAAATGTACTTGCTGGGGTAAATTTGAAACATTTATTTTAGTATGAAGTTTCAGGAGATTCTATGCTTTTCTTCACAGAGGTTAATTCTTGAGGTTAATTCATTCATGCATCTCATTCTAACTATACATTGTCGTCAAGAATATTTCTGAGGTTTTTTTTTTTTTTGCATATTACTGCTCTTTTGTGTCATCCTAGTGTTAGACAGAATAAAAACAATGACTATTAGGTTTGGAACTCTTTTATGTAGGAGAGACACATTCAAAATCTCAGTTGAATATTCAAAATAGTGCTAAAGCAAATTTCCATATGAGTCAGGCATCATAACTTACAAAGAATTGGTCCAGTTTTTTGTCTGACTGCTACCTTGTCATCTAAACCTAATGGATGCTAGACAATGAAGGAGGAGTGAATTATCTATAATGAGACACCCACAGTGAGATTGCAATGGTAATAAAATTTAGATGCGCCTCAATTTACTGGCAATCAAAAAAGCTTAGGCTGTCAAAAAGAACAAAAGGCACCTTTCTGAGCAAAGAGATGCAACCCAGGAATTGCAGATTCAGGTAGCCACCCAAATTACCCTG
The DNA here is from genome assembly GCA_963924515.1 of Vespertilio murinus. NCBI lineage: Eukaryota > Metazoa > Chordata > Mammalia > Chiroptera > Vespertilionidae > Vespertilio > Vespertilio murinus. The sequence continues at coordinate 69,154,861 of OZ004708.1, forward strand.
GAGAGAACAAAGGAAAGCAGGGTTTATATACAGACAAAAACCCTAAAGTGTAATTTTATGCAAATGAAGTTTTACAGGCTAGGCTAATAAGGATTGGTTACTTCCAACATGCAAATGAGGAAGGCAAATGCTACAAGGAAGAGGTCAAGTCCTTAAGTGCCCCCACAGCCGGTGGCTGTTCCTGGATATTTATGGCTCAACCTTGAACTGAGTTTAGCAACAGGTTTAGCCACTTAATGGCAACTCTGAGAACTGAGGTACCAGCTGTGCTCAGGCCCCCCGCCTTGCCTAATAGCTTCCCAGGCTTTATTAGAGGAGAAGGACGCTGCCCGGCTGCCTCCCAAAGGAAGAGAGCACATGTGCAGAAGTGAACACGCCTTTTGAGGGGAGGAAAGGGAAGGGATGGGGCTTAGGGTACTGGGCACCCACTGATTGGTGGCTTCATAAAAGGCACATGATTAGGCACTTAGGGATTTAGGAATCAAAGTCCGACTCTGTTTTAAGTGACTCTCTTGGCAATACTTATTCCATTTTATTTTTCTTTCATTATCATTAGGATGAGGTCACATTCCAACAAACCCATCATAAGTTGAAAATACTAAAAGTCAGAGATGCGTTAAGTATACCTAGCCTATTGAACCTCATCACTTAGCCTACCCCCTCCTCAAATGCGCTCAGAATGTTTACCTTAGCCTACAGCTGGACAAAATCCTAACGCAACTAAAAACACCGTTAAGTCATGACTTCATGGATGACTGTTAATCAATTTGATCAAACATAGTCTTGGATCTTGAAGTTGCGAAGTTTGCTGAAGAAAACTCTCTGGGGCTACCGAGGCTAATGAAGAGAGGTCAATGATTAAGCGATTCTTAGAAAGCCACGAGAATATATACATTTTATCAAGTCTCCCCTTAGTTTAATTTTGCTCAAAAACTTGACATATGTTGAGGCACTTAATAATCTTGCATAAGATGTATTTTTCATTCCTCCTCACTTTACTGCCTCTACAACTTACCCTTCCAATCCCTGCTTTGTTTTATTTTATTTTATTTTATTATTTTGTTCCTGGCTTGTGATTTCTCCACTTGAAAAATCTATTCTTGATTCAAGTAAATCTTTTGGAAGGCATATATAATACAGATAACTACAGACAGCCACCGAGAGGATTTTGCCCAGGGATTCAGAATCTAGGTGTTACTTTTAATGACGATGCATAGATACTAAACCTTTCAGGGCTGAATATCATCATATTTAAATACAGCTTTGACATTACCCGGATGATTAGAAGTTGAGTTTTGTTTCTTAGAGTTGGTCTCCAGAATCTCCTAGCAACAATTCTTAAGTGAGTTATTTTTTTAATACTTTTAGGAAAAGCACCAGGGGACTAGATTAATGTTTTACTATGGGAGTTAATTTGATTCATGTGCTCAGCATCTGTAGCCCAAAGCAGCACATTCCTGAAAAATTGCCTGAATCTTTGCACGAACTAAATTGTCTACTGCATCATAAAGAAGAGGCCCTTTGGAACTAGCCTCCCTGCAAATTTTAGAACTTTATGCTCTAGAGTAAGAATAGATGTCAGAGCATTCTCCTTTGAGCAGCAGTGACTTGATCGCCACGACTGGCTGTTTACATGGAAACTGTCTTTAAATGCTCAGACTGGGTCTTAAACAGCAATGCATTCAACCTCATCTTGGCCCTCTCAACAAAGTGGCAAGAGGTGATTGTGATTACTCCATTTTTATCAGTGACAACATTAAAGCAGAGAGTTGGAATATGGTGGAGCACATTGCTCCCACACCCTTTTATTTTTATTTTACTTATTTTTTATAAATTTCATTGATTTTTTTTTTACAGAGAGGAAGGGAGGATAGAGAGCTAGAAACATCGATCAGCTGCCTCCTGCACACTCCCTACTGGGTATGTGCCCACAACCAAGGTACATGCCCTTGACTGGAATGGAACCTGGGATCCTTAAGTCCACTGAGCCAAACCGGTCAGGGTGCTCCTACATCCTTTTAGAAGCATCGGGCTTCACATACCAAAGTACTAGTTACTTTTTAATTTTGTTTTGTTTTAAGCATTACATTGTTTTTGTTTGTTTGTTTGTTTTTAATTGATTTCAGGGAGGAAGGGAGAGGGAGAGAGAGAAACATCAAAGATGAGAGAGAATCATGGATTGGCTGCTTCCTGCATGCCCCCTACTGGGGATTGAGCCCACACCCCAGGCATGTGCCCTTGACCAGAATCAAGCCTTCAGTCCATAGGTGATGCTCTTAGCAACTGAGCGAATGCAGCCAGGGCCAAAGCACTAGTTACCAAATTCAAAACTGAATAGAAATCAGGAAAAGGAGCACTCCCCTCTACCCCCCCCCCAAAAAAAAATTGTAATAACTTGTACATGATTGACATTGTGCTAGGCACAATACAGGGGTTTTGTCATCAAATCTTCAAATCTTATGATAAAAATTTGTTTTACACCTGTTACAGAACAGAACAAGTTTTTCCACCCTGCACTAGCAGAGCCAAACACTTAACAAACATCGCAGTAGAGAGAGAGATTGGCTGTTTTATTTATTTTTATTTGTTGTTTAAGTGAGTTTATTAGTGAAGCAGTGAGACAGGGTGGGCTAGTCCACAGACAGCAGCCCAAAAGATTGGCTATTTTATAATGAGACCAGGAAGCCAATGCTCAAAGGCCCAAACTCCCTGACTCAGGGTTCAGAGTGGGTTTTTAAGGATATGGAGGGAACAGGTATGTGGAAGTGCTGGCAGTACAGGTTCAATGGGAGGGCCTTAAAGTGTGACCATTGATGGCAAGGGGCTTCAACAGAGGATCTTATTTCCAAAAAGGCTCCAGGGTTCAACTTCTGCTATGTCTCAGGCCTTCGGCTCCATGTAGGGGGAGGTGCGTGAGACTTTGGTTCTGGGTGCAGCTGGAGGTCAAAGGTCTCTCCTCTGCATAAGCTTGGCTGCATGACTTGCAGTTTTGGTCTGTCCTTTCTGAAAAGCAGCTAGGTATCTTGTCAAACAAGATAGGATCGTTTTGAGCTGGTTCTGCAGTTACACACACAAGGAAGCTAAAATGCAGAAAGGTGAGATGACTTAGTTCACACAGCTGGGAGCAGGTAGGAGCCAGGGGTAAGCCCTGATTTGTCTGCCTCAAGACCTACTCCTTGTTGGAACCCTTGTACACTGTTGGTGGGGATACAAATTGGTACAGCTGTCAGGGGGAACAGTACAGAGGTTCCTCAAAAGAAACTAAAAATGCAACTACCATATGATTCAGCAACCCCTGTCCTGGGTATTTTTTGAAAGGAAATTAAATCAGTACCTCAAAGAGATAGATATCAGCACTCCCATGTTTTTGCAGCATTAATCACAATACCAAGATATAAAAACAACCCGAGTGTCTGCTGATGGGTGAAGGAATAAAGACATTGCTATGTACGTTTAGCTTCAACAAAGAAAGAGATCTTGCCATTTGTAACACCATGGATAGAGGCACCTGAAGAATATTGTGCTAAGTGAAATAAGCCAGGCACACACAGAGGAAAAAAAGTTCATGATCTCACTTATATGTGGAGTCACACACTTACAGAAGCAGAGAGTAGGATGGTGGTTGCCAGGGGTGTGGAGGTGAGAGAAATGGGGAGGTATTGGTTAAAGGGCACAAAGTTGCAGTTATGGAGGGTGAATAAATATTAGAGTTCGGCAGATCTACTAGCTGTGGGGCCTTGTGCAAAGTACACAACTTTTCTAAGTCTCAATTTTCCTCATCGTCACATTATTAAATTTATGAAATAATATTTACTAGCTTGTGGAGAGGATTAAATAAGAAAAGCTCCCTGATGCACTTAGTATACAGTATTTGTCACAAAGAGAAAAGTACTGTCTTGTACATAGTGCACTGGTTTCGAGGTATTTGTTGCTAGCTTACTCGTTTGTAGTTAACATCTCGGACTTTGCTATTCAGCGTAGCGAGGGGACCAGCAACACCGGCCTCCCCAAGGAGCTAGTTAGTGCAGTGGAGGAACAATCAGTTTCCCTCTACTGTCCTAGGTTCAATGACTGGGGCCCTCAATCAAACTGATAAAGACAGATTAATAAGAAAAACAAAACAGTATATATATATATATATATATATATATATATATATATATATATATATATATTTCAGAGAGGAAAGGAGAGAGAGAGATAGCAACATCAATTATGAGAAAGAATCATTGATTGGCTGACTCCTGTATGTCCCCCCACTGGGGATCAACCTGGCAACCTTGGCATGTATCCTGACCCGGAATTGAACCGTGGCCTACTGGTTCATAGGTCACTGCTCAACCACTGAGCCACGCCAGCCAGGGAAGCATTTTGTTTTTTAGAAGTACTTTCGCAGGTTGATGTGGAGTTTGCTATAAGGTTTATAGCACTTCCTCTCTAGGCTGTAATTCTCCAACCATAGTGCCAACAACTCAATGGCAGGGTTGGGAGAGCATATCTTTAATCCTTAGAACACTAGGGAGAATCTGCCAGGAAGTTGGTGTCTATACAATGTTGGTTGAATCAATAGGCATTTAAAGTATTATTTTTTTTTTCTTTTGGTAATTTTCCTGGAATTCTCAGCTTGGTCCACCCCAGACATTCCTAGTTAGTACAGAACCCTATGAGTGTGAGTGTGGCTAATGGACCACAATGTTACTGTGGTGGGTGAATTCTGCCATAAATAGGCAGATGTTGATACCACAGAGGCAGAGGTTGATGACTTCCAGAAACCTCACCACTAAGTTCATTATCTTCTGGTTAAATGCTTTTGAAATAAGTTTTGAAAATAAGGCCATGGGTTCAATATCCTTCAGTTTGTATCATCATGAAAAAGCACATAAAGTACCTCATGTGAAAAATTCTTGTAATTTTAAATGATTTTGTCTGGTGAGTAGAATAGTTTTTTGTTTTCTTTTTAAAATATCTCTAGGGAAATTCAATACCTTATGAAATTGTTTAGCAAATGCCTATTAAACAATCATGAAAATAAAATAATTTCTTGTCAGCATTCAAGCCATTTTCTGGAAGTTGAATATATGTATTTTAAAAATATGGTAATATTGTTTTAAAAATATGTTTCGATGTTTTGGAGTCTTAGGAATACAATGTACTAAGCATATGAATTTCTTTTCTTTAAATTAATTTTAGAGAGAGAGAGAGAGAGAGAGAGAGAGAGGAAGGAAGAGTGAGAAAGAAACATCAATTTGCTGTTCCACTTACTTACAAATTCATTGATTGATTTTTGTATGTGCCCTGACTGGGGAATCAAATCTACAACCTTGGTGTATCAGGACGATGTTCTAGTCAGCTGAGCTACCATTTTTGATTATTATCATCATCATTATTCATACTGGCACTTTTAATATGTTCTATTCCTCACCCCTTTCATTTCCTACCATTATCCACTTCCCTCTTGATCTAATCCAATCTTCCGTGGCTGGATCCTAGCCTGGCTTAAGGACTCATGCTGTTCTTACTTCCTTAAATCCAGCAAGAGTTATAGTGTTGAAATTTGCTGTCAGAAGCCGAGACCTAAATCTCCTTCATTTTATTCTTGACCCACTAGAAATCTAGTAGCTTAATGGGAACAGCAAAATGAACTCCACATTCACTTCTGCACACACTTTGCCTTGGTTGAAGTTAATGATAGGCATGTTTGCAGCACTGGGGAGAGATTAGTTCAAAAGTGTATGAGACAACAGGGGAGTGGCGGCATGCATGGGGAGGAGTTTGGGATGGGAATGGGGGGATGAGGACAAATATGTGATACCATAATCAATAAAGAAATTTAAAAAAGTGTATGAGAGAGTAATGAGGGAATTATGAAGGGAGTATGAGAAGAAAGTATATAGAAGGCTGGTGAAAATATGAAATGAATGACAGCAGAGTGGATGGATGAGGAGGTAGGAGAAAGGCTTTGTCTGGATTAAGGAGTCAATGATAGAGGAAAATGTATGGGAGAGTGAAAGTATAGTGAAGTAACCATGGGGACAGACTCTTTTCTCCTAATACTCTTTCACCTTTTTCTTTCCTTATGCATCTTTCATTTTTAATAATATCATCTCAGAAAGTTGCCTTGTTTTAACCTGCAAGAATTCCAGAAATCTGTTTTTCTTCACCACATTTTCTTATGTCTCTAGAATGTGTTGCAGCTAGAGGTAGGCACATTTCAGTAAGATATCTTACAAAGTTAAAGAAACCCAGTGGGCTATGCTTCATATCCGCTGTTAGCATCTGTGGTTGTGCTCTGTGACGGAGATTGTCTTGTGGATAACAGAGGATAAAAGCATCCCAACAACGTGATTGTTCTCAGTGCCTGCATTAGTCCACAAGAGTTGCCGTAACGAAATACCACAGACTGGGTGACTTAAATAACAGAAATGTATTGTCTCATGGTTCTGGAGGCTGGAAGGTCAAGATAGGGTGTCAGCAGAGTCGGTTCTTTCTGAGGGCCGCGAGAATCTGTCTCATGCATCTCTCCCAGCGTTAGTGGTTTTGCTGGCATCGTTGGCATTCCTTGGCTTATAAAAGCATCACCCAAATCTCTGTCTTTATCTTTGTATGCAGTTCCTTCTGTGTGTTTGTCCGTGTCCAGACTGCCCCCTTTTATAAAGAGACCACACCAGGAATATTGGATAAGGGGCTCATCCTTCCCTAGTACAACCTCATCGTACCTAATTACATCTGCAATGGTTCTGTTTTCAAATAGGACACATTCTGAGGCACTTGGAGTAATGACTTCAGTATGTGAATTTGGTGGGTTACACAAGTTAATGCATAACAGGGCCAGTTTGAGAAAACTGAAATTTATTTACTGTTATTGGAAATTTATCATTTGGGTTGGGTGTTATTTCTTGGATAGGTCCTTTCAGTGAATACAACCCATGAACTTAAAGACCTCGAATTCAAAAGTACACTGTCCAGGCTATCCAAATAGAACACCTCTTGTATATCTCACATGGAAAAACCTACCTGTATGAAGGGAGAGCTGAGCACCGAGATGAGCTGGTCATGGGTAAGGAAGGGTGCAGCGAACATAGCGGCCTAGCTTGTCCCTCCCAGTGATCCGTCTCCCGATCACAAAGCCCCAAGAAACTGGAGGAATTCTAATGCTATGTTTTTAAGAAGCTATTTCTATACTAACTGTAATGAACTCTCTTCAAATCCATCTTCACCACTCAGATTGGTTAAAGGAAGCCCTTCATGAGATTTATCTCTAGTCTCTAGCTATGGGATCTAGTAATGAAGAACCTATCCATACCTTTTCAATATTACTTAGTCTTTAAGGAGCAAGGGAGGCTAGGAAGAGGTCATCTCACTTCTGGTTTGCTTCTAGAATATATTTACAAACCCCGTGAAAAACATTGAGTCCTAACCAAATTTATTGCACACATACCACACTCCCTCTGCCCCTCACATTTAGTTTGTTTCATTTATCTCTCTCTCCTCCTCCTTCCCTCCCTGTACTGTGGGAAGGTCCTAGAAGCAGCTGCTCACGAAATCTTTCTCAAAGTTCCTTGAGCAGTTGTTGTTGTTGTTTTTTGTGTATGTGTTGTTTTTTCTGCCGTACATAAAATTTACTCCAATTGTTTATCACTATGGAAAACAGAAAAAGGCTCCTATTCCTAATATCCCATAATAGATAGAATATATATTATAGAGTAAGGTTACAAAAGAGGGAAATGTAAAAAATTTATAATGGACTAGGAATATAAAAGAATTCCACAAGGTCCCTAGAAAAATCCAAATACCAAACTATCCTTTTTCAATAGCCTCTTAACACAGAACAAATAAAACATTGTAAAGAGATATTTAACCTAATTGCATATAACAATACACTTCCATTCGCCTATAAATCTAACAGGCTTCAAATGGAGAGAAAATATCATTAGATGTTTTAAGGGAAAAGAACTACCTATTAATTTTATGTACTATTGTTGAAAGACAACTCTTGGAATTATTTCACGTGAGCATTCACTTCTTTCTATTTTATTATTATTACTAGAGGTCTGGTGCATGAAATTTGTGCACAGGAGGGGGTTGTCCCTCAGCCCAACCTGCACCCTCTCCAATCTGGGACCCTTTGGGGGATCGGGCCTAAACAGGCAGTTGGACAGCCCTTTCACAATCTAGGACTGCTAGCTCCCAACCACTCCCCTGCCAGCCTGATTGATGCCTAACTCCCTGCCAGCCCGATTGTCCCCAACTGCCCTCCCCTGAAACCCCCAAATGCCCTCCCTTGCATATCCCCTCTTTATTATATAGGTCTTTTTCTTTAGCATATTGGACAGTCCTGACTGGTTTGGCTCAGTGGATGGAGCATTGGCCTGCAGACTCAAGAGTCCCATGTTCGATTCCGGTCAAGGGCATGTACCTTGGTTGAGGGGCACATACCCAGTGGGGTCTGTGCAAGAGGCAGCTGATCAATTTTTCTCTCTTATAGATGTTTCTAGCTCTCTATCCTTTTCCCTTCCTCTCTGTAAAAAAAATCAATTATATATATAAAGAAACATTTAAAATTCTTCAATATCGGCCTGGCTGGTGTGACTCAATGGTTGAGACCCCAGGCTGCCACCACTGTAAGGGGATCACACCCTAGCCAGGCTGAGACCCTAGCCCAGATATGCTACTGCTGGCCAGGTGATAGTGCACTGAGGATGCCTGGCCCTACTGGCATGAGATCCCAGCCCAGGCTGCCTCTGGTGCCAGGGGATCATGTGGCTTGGGTGCGTGGCCCTGCCAACCTGAGACCCCAGCCCAGGCTGCCACCACTGGTCAGGTGATCATGCAGTGGGGGTGCCAGCCTGAGACCTTAGCCCAGGGTATGGTGTAACTTGGATGCTAGGCCCTGCTGGCCTCAGATCTCAGCCCATACTGCATCTTTGGCTTTGGTGCAAGGCCCTGCAGGTCTGAGACCCCAGCCCAAGCTGCAGCCGCTGGCCAGGATCGTGCCTGGTGCAGGCGTCTCCCAGCCAGACACCTCGGGCTGCCACCACTGGGCCGGGATTGCTGTGTGGGGAGAAGGCACCTCCCAGCTAGATGCCCTGGACTGCTGCCGCTGATAGACTTGGGGACTCTGGCAGGGCTAACAGGACTGGGTGCCGCCATCTTGTGGCTATGGGTGCCACCATTTTTCTCGTGGAGTGATGGTTAATTTTCATATTACTCTTTTATTAGATAGGATTTTATTGAATTTATTGGGGATGATTAATAAAACCATACCAGCTTCAAGTATACAATTCAATAAAGCATCACCTGTATACTGCATCGTGCACTCACCACCCAAAGTCCAGTCTCTTTCCCCATTTATCCCCTCTTTGCCCACTTCCACCTCTCTACCAAACCCCTTTTCCTCTTGCTATCATCATACTGTTATCTGTTTCTATGTGTCTATGTATATATTTTGAAATGAGTGGAGATTCACTATTAACAAAGGTTCAATAAACACAATTTATTTACAACATCAATAAGATCTCTTTCATGTTGAAAGTTTTCTGGCATATAATGCATGGATTAATTTCTATCAAGCTTTCTTCTGTTACTTACATTTCTATTTCTTTTCCACGGGAGTCTTTACATGTAATGGTGTGGGACAATCCAAGTCTTCCTCAGACGGTTTACATTCAAGAGGTTTTATTCAGAGTCCTTTCATGTGTTGGAAAGGAACTGGGATCACTAAAAAAATTAGTTACGGTTTCTCTCCAATGGACGCTGTCTTAAACATTTCTGTGACAAATGAAGGCTTTTCCACATTCCTTACATTCATGAAGTTTCCCTCCAGTATGAATTCCTTCAGTGTTTGTAAGGAATGGGATCTCAGGAGGCTTTACCGCATTGTTTATATTCAAACAGTTTCTCTCCAGTGAGAGTCAAAGTTGACTTTGTCTCTGACAGTGTTGTACATATCTTTCTTTTATTTGCAGAATAAAATGTAACAAACATCCTTTGAAAAAAATTAGAAAAAGGTTATTTAACTAAGCATACTCTTACCATACTATCCAGCAATTGTATTCTTTGCTATTGACCCAACGGGGTTGCAAACTTATGTCCACACAAAAACCTGTACATAGATGCTCATAGCAGGTTTATTCATAATTGCCAAAACGTTGAAGCAACAAGATGGCCCTCAGTCAGAGAAAAGAAAAATAAGCTGTGGTACTCCTGACAATGGAGGTCTGGAAGGAAACACAGGGAAAAAACATGAAAGAATTGCAAATGCATATTACAAATGAATCTGAGAGCATATGTGCTGTATTACTCCAACTATATGATACTCTGGGAATAGCCAATCTGTGGAGAAAGATCAGCGGTTGCCAGGGGTTGGGTGTGAGAGAATGAATAGGTGGAGCACAGATCATTGTTAGGACAGGGAAACTACTCTGCATGGTGCTGTAATGATGGATATATGGTATCATGCATTTATCTAAATGCATAGAATGTATAGCATCAAGCATAAATCCTAATGTGAACCATAGACTTTGGGTGGTTATAATGTGTCAATGGGTAGTTTCATCAGTTGTAACAAACGTACCACTCAGGTGAGTGGCATTGATAATGAGGAAAGCTAACTATGCCTGTGTGTAGGTAGAGGGTATATGGGAAATCTCTGTGCCTTCCTTTCAATTTTGCTATGAACCTAACACTGCTCTAAAAATAATAATATACAGTCTTTTTTTAAAAAAAATAGTTACATTCGATCAAAACCAGTTTGGCTCAGTGGATAGAGCATCAGTCTATGGACTGAAGGGTCCCAGGTTCGATTCCGGTCAAGGGCACGTACATTGGTTGCGGGCACATCCCCAGTGGGGGGTGTGCAGGAGGCAGCTGGTCGATGTTTCTCTCTCATCGACGTTTCTAGCACTCTATCCATCTCCCTTCCTCTCTGTGGAAAATCAATAAAATATATTTCTTAAAAAAGATATATTCAACCTAGAATTCATAAGTTCAAATTATAACCCTATATCATTTCACATCATCAGAATGGCAAATGTTATAAACTTGACAATGCCAAGTGTTACCACGTACGTGGAGAAATAGAATTCTTATCCAGGGCTGATTGGAGTATACCTTTGAAAAAGCACTTTAAAAATATTTTATTGATTTTACACAGAGATGAATTGAGAGGGATAGAGAGTTAGAAACGTCGATGAGAGAGATACATCGACCAGCTGCCTCTTGCACAATCCCCACCCGGCATGTGCCCGCAACCAAGGTACGTGCCCTTGACCGGAATCGAACCTGGGACCCTTCAGTCCGCAGGCCGATGCTCTATCCACTGAGCCAAACCGATTTCGGCTGAAAAACCACTTTAAGATAAATTTTTAAACTCTGGTTAGGTTGGAAATGCACACTATAACTCAGAAATTCCACCCTGGAAAAATCTGCCAGGAACCCTGTCAAACTTGTGCACAGGAATCATGATTAGAAAAGCTGATATCAACAGTGGGCATAACAGCAAGGAATAGGAAATAAGCTAACCACTCATCAATGAGAAAATGGATAAATATATCTTTTTTTGTGTGTGTGATCTCATTTAATGATAAAACAAATGACCTAGTCCTATAAGTATTAATATGGTTGATTCTTACGAACATAATAGCAAGTTAACCCCCCCCAAAATGTATAATTTTATTTATATGAAGTTGAAATATGTACAACATTTTTACACATTTTTTTCAGCAATACTTATATATGTCTCAATGCTGTTGGGGAGAAAAAATAATTATCAATAGTACTGATAACTACTGTTTTCTAAGCAGGATAACCTGGATGTGAGTAGTCATGGTATTATTTTTATACTATTTGACACATCTTATTTCAAATTATTAATTTTCTTTATATTATATATAGTTATATTTGAAATATGCATGTGCTCATGTATCAATTCCATGACATATCATTTAAATAAATAAATGAACACTTAAAATGTCAATATTTTGATTTGTTTTAAAAATCATTACTGTGTTTAAAACCAAAGAAACCTTTGGCAATGGAATCTGGAGATGAAACCTTCTTTGCCTTTAAATTACACTGCTCATTTTCTCTACCTTCCTGACTTGTAATCAGAGACAAGTCTGGACACCTGCGTCTTAGTTTTTCACTGTGCTACCACCACTTACACTCTCTGATGGGCTCTAAATGCATTGTCTAGAGATTATTTGCTTAGTGGGTTTACTTTTTAAAGTGCTTGTTCCAACTGATCCTCTAAGAGTCAAGGACACGTGGGTCTAAAAATGAAATAACCAGAAATTCTGTACTTTGAGCACTTCCAGGGCCAAGCCAATCCTTCCAATCTTTCTCTCATCGCCTCGTTCTCTCTCTCTCTCTCTCTCTCTCTCTCTCTCTCTCTCTCTCTCTCTCTCTCTCCCCCCCCCCCACTTCACATAGACAAGGGCATGAAGAAGTAGGGACCATGCAGCCCTCATCTCCATGTGGCCATCTCCACAGTTTCAGCCATTAGCTCACCTACCTCGCATTTCACTGTTAGAAGCAAGCTGATGGCTAGATGCATCCTGCTTCTTCAACTTGGGATCTAGTCCAAAAAATTAACCACAATTCACTGCTAATATACAGGAATTTAAGCTATCTTTCTTATGAAATGTCCCATAAATAATTATCTCTTTTCTAATAAAGTTATACCAGTGGAGACTTATTTTTCTAACTGGTTCAAGCATATTGTGTTTCCATGCGTCATGTGGCCATTAGCAGTCTAGCCATACCTCCTGAACGGAACTGTGTGGAGAAAGAGGCCATGAAATCCTAATTGGTACCACCGGGAGTTTGAGGATGCAGCATGACTCTCTGAGTGGTTTTCTGTGATTATGTCTTTCTATGCCGCAGAAAGGAAAGTAGCTTATATATTTTACTCATTTCCGTTATTAGAAAAATGGCCAATTCTGTTAAGGCACCTGAATGTATTATAAGTTTCCCAGTTAAAGGAAGTGGTTCCCGGTATGTGCAGCCCTGTTTGTGAAACTGTGTTTCTTTGCAACATTTGGGAGGAAAAATAAAGAAAATAATTGGAATATTCAGGGCTTTGAATGCAAGGCCTTGATGAAGTACAGTGGCACATTCATATACTGGAATGTTAAGCATCCATTTAAAGTAATGTTTGAAAATAATATGACTGATACAGAAACATATTCACGGTATATTGTTAAGTGAAAGAAATAGATTTCATAGCAATATATACAGCATGATTTACCCTTTATGCTTAAAAATAACAATACATAATATAAAAATGGAACCAATATGCAACAAAATGAAGATAATAGTGAATAATGATTATCCCTGTGCTATTGTAGTTACAAATGCTTTTTAAAAAATATATATTTTATTGATTTTTTACAGAGAGGAAGAGAGAGGGATAGAGAGTTAGAAACATCGATGAGAGAGAATCATGGATCAGCTCACTCTTGCACACCCCTTACTGGAGATGTGCCTACAACCAAGGTACATGCACTTGACCGGAATCGAACCTGGGACCCCTCAGTCCCCAGGCCGACGCTCTCTCCACTGCGGTTTCGGCACAAATGCCTTTTTAAAAACCCTTTGTGTATCTTGATCTTCCAATAATTTCATAACAATCATATATCTCTTATTTAATAAAAAAAGAAATCCACTGGATTTAAATACACTCAAATTAAATACGATTGACAATTCAAGCAGAAATCAGAGTGTAGGTGTTAAAGATAGAAAAACAAACACTTAAAAAATGTGACCTCTCACCCCTCTTTCTCCATCAAATACATTTTAAAAAATTATTAGTAACTAAAAGCAAAATTACAAGAAAGTGTTGTCAATCTTTTTAAAAAGTAAGATTTACAAGATAGAGCCAGCTAAGGGAAGACTAGGAGTAATTAGTCAAATCATAATAGTAATTTATGGAAGTATTCAACCTTATCAGAGTGAATTGCCAACCATCCAGGGTAGGATCAGCCAAAGAACTTCATAAATTGCTTCTGTTGTTAACAGTGGGATTGGACAATTGGGAATGTCTGAAATAAGGATCAAGATATGGGTTTGAGAAAGAATGGTGATGAATGTCTTTCTTTAGAGTTGTTTTGATGGACTTTTCACCTGCTTAGGAGTACATGGCCTAAGGCATGTGGTAAAAATATTCATTTTTAGGATTTTCCCCCCAATTTCTTCAACTAGATGATTCCTCACTAAAAAGAAAAGAGGTTATTTTTTTAAAATAATGGTTTGATGTCAAAATACCTTAGCATTTGTAAAAAAAAAATTAGGTCCGCCTTTTTTTCTAACATTAATTTATTAGTAGCATGGTCATCTAGACACTTAGGACAGTATAAAATTTCCAGATTTGTAAATACACTGGGAATTATTTTTTTTAACCTTTATTTTATAGGAATCTACTTTTTGTGAACCTCTTGCTGTTTTTTGCTCGAATTGGCCTTATGTCTTTTTCTTTATCATCCTCTTTTAGTCACACTCACATTTCTTTCTGATTCCCTGCATGTCCTAGTAGTACAGAGTTAAAAAAATATAATCTCCATTTTCAAATATAAACCAATCACTTTAAAGTGCTCTGGGACAGGGCGGGCCAAGGCTGGGGCCAGGGAAGCTTTTTTCCATTGATCTGTGATAGGCGGCAAAGACCCCTCTCATAGCTTGTGAGGATGTGGCCCTGGGCAGAAGATGTGCTGAGAAGGCGCAGGAGGATGGCGAGTTGCCTGCTCTTCCTGGCTCTGGTGGCTGTGTCACAGCTTCTCTGTCCCTGTGATCTTCATAGGAAAGATTCCGGGAAACCTGGGAAATCTAGAAATCAAGTCATATATGGTCAAAAGAATGTGTGGTGAGGAGAGGGTAGGCAATGTGAAGAAAACATCAGCCTCTAAATCTCTCTGAACAAGAAAACTCTTCCTGGAGTAAAACCGTGGAACACAGTGTGTGTGGAAAAGTATTTATTATTCACCTCATAGTATGCACTTTGGATGTCAAACTGGATACAAGCCATAGGAGCATCAGAATTATGGGGAGAAGCCATATATCTGCAATGTATGTGGAGTTGTCTCCAGGGTTTTGAAGAACATGAAGAAATCACACTAGAGAGAAAACCTAAAGATGTAAGGAATATGGGGAAAATCTTTAGTTCTTCAACTCCACTTCAAATACATGAAAGAATCCACACTGGAAAGAAACTATATCGATGCAAACAGTACGGGAAAGTCTATATATATCATCATACTCTTCAAACACATGAAAGAACTCACGCAGGCAAGAAACACTCTGGATGCTTTTGTGGTAAAACTTAGAGTTCTCATCTAGATTTCCAAACACCTGAAAGAACTTGCTCCGGACAGAAAGCCCTAACCAGGTGAGGAATGCGGAGAAGACTTCATAATGTTACTGAGGTGTTTGAACACATGAAAGAAATCCCACTGGCAGAAACCCTGTGATTGTGAAGAATGTGGAACAGCCTACAGATATTACAGTATCTTACAAAGACACAGGAGGACTCATATAGAGAGAGAAACTATGAATGTAAGTTTAGACAAATGCATGATACCCTACATCCATCATTATAGCATCATACAGAGTAGTTTCCCTGTCCTAACAATGATCTGTGCTCCACCTATTCATTCTCTCACACCCAACCCCTGGCATCCGCTGACCTTTCTCCACAGATTGATAACCAGAGTATCATAGAGTTGGAGTAACACAGCACATATCCTTTCAGGTTCATTTGTAATATGCATTTGCAATTCTTTCATGTTTTTTTTTCTGTAGCTCATTTCCTTTCCTTTCAGACCTCCATTGTCAGGAGTACCACAGCTTATTTTTCTTTTCTCTGACTGAGGGCCATCTTGTTGCTCCAATGTTTTGGCAATGATGAATAAACCTGCTGTGAGTATCCATGTACAGCTTTTTGTGTGGACATAAGTTTGCAACTCCTTTGGGTCAATACCAAAGAATACAATTGCTGGCTAGTATAAAACTATCCAGTATGGTAAGAGTATGTTTAGTTAAATAAGCTTTCTCTAATTTTTTTCAAAGGATGTTTCTTACATTTTATTCTGCATTTCTAGATATGTCCAACACCGTCAGAGACAAAATCAACTTTGACTTTTAATTCCATGAAGTCCATCAGGGGCCATCCTTTCCTAAGGGCTGAAGGTTCTTTGTGGGTTAGGAGAAGAGCATGAAGTGCTAAGTGCTTCGGAGGAATAGGGCTGCCCTAAAGGAGAGGACCCAGAGAGGAGGATGGGCAATGCTGAAGGTCAACTTCCACTTCACAGGTCTGCCTAAACCTGACCTTGCCCAGAGTTTTAGTAAAGTCACATATTCCTCCTAAGGATTTACTGTTGCCTTCATAGGAAGCAAACACAATGTTGACTTAGAAAATATATATATATCCTATTGATTTTTTACAGAGAGGAAGGGAGAGGGATAGAGAGTTAGAAATATCAACCAGCTGCCTCCTGCACACCCCCTACTGGGGATGTGCCCACAACCAAGGCACATGCCCTTGACCAGAATCAAACTCCGGACCCTTGAGTCCACAGGGTGATGCTCAATCCACTGAGCCAAACCGGTTTTGGCAATGGGATATATTTTTCTTTTGAAGTTCAGAGCTTTCTGTGCAAGTGTTCTCCAGGGAGAACGAGCATCTATAGCTGCTGAAAAACTATGCATTTCTTTATAGCAAGGAAAAGTTCTTTTATGACACTTCAGAAGTAGAGGCCTCCCTCAGGCTCCTGCTGGGGACCAGCATGGTAGCTGCTGTGAGAACAAAATTACAATAGACTCCTGGCTTAGAAAAGTCCAGGGGAAGACGGGTCCCCTGGAGCAAGGGCTTTATCCTTTATGCATTTCAGATTAAGGTCTGATTTCAAAGGGAATCGTATTAGAACTGTGATAAATATCTGCCTACCTTGAAATGAGTTAGATCTGCCAAACCTATCCTTTACGTCCATAACTATTCAATTTCAGGTAACGGCCACTGACTGGTGATATTTATTTGGTATCTTTTTTATTTTATTGATTATGGTATCACATAATTGTCCTCATCCCCGCATTCCCATCCCAAACCCCTTCCCACATATGTCTCCACCCCCCTGTTGTCCATGGCCACTGGTTAGGCTCATATGGATGAACACAAGTCCTTTGGTTGATCTCTTTCCCTTACTCCCACCCTCCCTTACCTTCCCTCTGAGGTTTGGGAGTCTGATCGCTGCTTCTCTTTTACTCGGTCTGTTTTTGTTAATCAGTTTATGTTGTTTATTTGGTATCTTAACACCCACTCTGTGCGTTGTCCTCCTAGGGAATTATTTTGGTGCTTAGGATGGATATGGGAAGTGTGTGCTAAGCCATCAGTTTGGAATTAGCCCTAGGTTCCTGTGGTCCTTCCCAGCTGAGTCTTCCTCCTTGGGACACTGGCTTTGGGAATTTATAAGAGATTCATAGAGAGCAGCAGACACCAAGGAAAAGAATTCATAGAGCACTGAGGAAATGCTGAGGGTATAGGGGCCGGGACTGGTGAAACCAGAGAGGGGCAGGAGAAATGGAGATGCTTGGGGCAGTCAGTGACCTCAATTCTTATAGGTTTGAGTGTCTTCTATGTAGACTGAACAGCTTGAAGAGTGGAGTGATGTCATATCCACTTTGTATCTACAGTGAATAGGTGCCTGACAGAACAGGCAGTCAATCAAATCTGAAATAATGTCAACAATAAAAATGAAACAGAAAAAAAAAACAAAAAACAAACCACAGCCCACACTTTAAACAGTCGAAAAATAAACAGAAACTAGAAAGACATTTTATTTTCATTATCCCACTTGTGATAGTCACTAGTCAAATAAAACCTAAAATAAAATAATGATCTATATTCTAAGAGTCTCAAACAGAATTTTTTTTGTCTTGCTATCTTAAGTTCTACATCATGTTCTTTTTGTTAATAATGCATTTACCAAGATTAATGTATGGTCAGACGGCCTGTTTAGAAACTTGTAAGTCATAATATGTCAACTTTAACATAACTATGTCCCCATTTATATTCTTCTCTAGTCTTCCACACAGTATGTACGATCATAATTTACTACACTAGTGACTTTAAATGGGTGTTGTTGTTTTTTTGAGAGGAGTGGTTGGTTGGAGCCATAAAATGCACCCTTAGCATAATTCTTCAGAACGCCCTCTCTGAAAAAGCCAGCTACATGTATTTAAATGTCATAGTACATCACCAAACTCCAAACTTATACTAGAATTTAACCATCAAATTTCAGAAGTCCAGGCCCAGAGAGTTATTATCTGATTCTTACTATATACCCCCCAGAAAATAAATATGTGAACCTCATCCAAGTGCATGCTCAAACCATGGAAGGGCTTAGGATTATAGAGAATTGTTGAAGCACCAATTAGTGATATTTGGGTTATAACAGAAAATAATTATCAAATATTCTACAAAATGTCTATTTAACCAGGAGCTGGCAAACTATGGCCTATTGGAAGATATGACTGCTGCCTGTTTTTGAATAGCTTGGCAGCTGAGTTGTTTTTATATATTTAAATGAATAAAATAATTCTGAAGAATAATAATATTCTATAACACATGAAAATTACTTGAAATTCAAGTTTTGGATCCATAAATAAAGTGTGATTGGAACACAGCCATACTCATTCATTGACTTAGTGTTTAAGGTTGTTTTTATGTTATATCAGCAACAGTAAGTGGTTTCAGTCGAGTCAATATGGCCCAGAAAGCCTAGAATATTAATTTTCTGATCTTGTACAGAAAAAAAAAAAGATGCTCCCTGTTTTATGCCACTGTCAGAATTCTTTGCAGGAATCACCAAGGGTTAGAGCCAGGTATGGCTACTTCATGTTCTTTCATTTGTGTGAAATGCTTATAAATGATCTCCATTCTGCTCTTGAGTAACTTATCTATACTGTTCTGGGGTGGTTTTTTTTTTTAAAAAAAACATATATTTTATTGATATTTTACAGAGAGGAAGGGAGAGAGATAGAAAGCTAGAAACGTCAATGAGAGAGAAACATCGACCAGCCGCCTCCTGCACATCCCACACCGGGGAATGTGCCCGCAACCAAGGTACATGCCCTTGACCGGAATCGAACCAGGGACCTTCCAGTCTGCAGACCGACGCTCTACCACTGAGCCAAACCGGTTTTGGCTGTTCTGGGGTGTTTTATTTTATTTTATTAAAATATATTTTTATTGATTTTCTACAGAGAGGAAGAGAGGGATAGAGAGTTAGAAACATCGATGAGAGAGAAACATCGATCAACTGCCTCTTGCACACCCCCTGGGGTTGTGCCTGCAACCAAGGTAAATGCCCTTGACTGGAATCGAACCCGGGACTTTTCACTCCGCAGGCCGATGCTCTACCCACTGAGCCAAACCGGTTTTGGCTGTTCTAGGGTATTTTAGATAAAAAGTCACAGGGAGACCCCCAAATGTCCTCTAGTTCTTATATATCATTACCTGTGCACAGATGGTCTGGAAAATTAAGAAGCCCATTTCCTACATGGCCCCACTTGAATTTTCCTGTATCAGGAGACCAGCCCTATGGACTTCCTATGTGGCCCACATTTCTTTTGGTTTTTATATTCTTCGAATACCCACGTCATATTTGGGGATGTTCAGAAGCCATGTAGCTATAGGTGGGTTTTGTTTTTGTTTTTAATATATCATTTTTGATTTCAAACATTAGGGAAAGAGAGAGATAGAAACATCAACTATGAGAGAGAATCACTGATCGGCTGCCTCCTGCATGCCCCCTACTGGGGATTGAGCTCACAAACTGGGCAGTGCCCTGGACTGGAATCAAACCTGGAACTCTTCAGTTCCCAGGCCAATGCTCTATCCACTCAGCCAAACCAGCTAAGGCTATAGGTGGTTTTTAAAAATTATTTGTTGGCTAGCTTATTCCCATGATTGAGGCTGGAATTGGCATGCCTTCAAGATTTTTCAAAGGGATTTTACCAGATTACTAGGGCATTGAACGTCAAATAAAACTGTGCTGGCACCATGAAGCCTACTGTTCCTCTGGAGGTGCATCTGGGGACTGGAATTCTATCCTTTAAGTGCAGTGTTCTCTGTGGAACCCAGAACAATTGCTTCTGTTCCACAGCCGCAAAACCATGATTAATATTTCATGATTAACATTCTATTGGTCGAGTGTAAATGGGACAGAGCTCAGTCAGTTCCATTTCTGCCTGCAACTAATTTTGCAGGTTTAAGTTCCTCATTTAAATTTTATGGGCCTCAGGTTTTTAAATTACAAACCAGTGTAGTTTGACTAGATGACCTTGATGGCCACCTGTAACTGCAAAGCATCGTACACTTACTTGAATTTATCGAGGATTGGATATTTCCCCCCTATTGAATTGAATCCAAATACTTTGATCTTTACACAAGGAATATATTTGCTGCCTATCTGACACCTGGTGGAACTTGCTTTCTTTTAATGTAATTGACTATTGCAGTGAATAGATGTAATTAAAATATTGTGGTAAAGTATTGCCCATATAAAAAGAAATTATTGCCTACCACATTTAAAAAGTCATCAGTATTAGAAACCAGTTAATAATTATAGGAAAGCACAAAGGCAGTAAAAATAAAATGTTATGTCAGATCACTAGCTCTACATAGTAAAGTACAAACCTTCTGATGTGGAGGAGTAGTGGGGGGAGACGGGAGGGGGAAGTCTCTAGGCATTTAATTAAAAACCAAACCAAAACCAATCTTCCTCCATCAAGATAAACAAAAACAACTTCCCAAACCATGTCACCATGCTTCAGGGTCAAATTAGTTTTCTGGTATTTGTTAACTACTAAAGGCACAACATTTGTCAGTTCAACCATCTTCAGACTTTTTCAGTAATGAAAAAGGGAGACGGGCGAAGAGGCAGAAGTAGCCAATAGAGAAAAACAAGGCTCTAAGAAGGGAAAGAAAAGAAGAAAAATGTCTCTAAATTTTAAGTTGATTATACCATCCCAAGGCCAAATGTACACGTTTATTTTATTTTTTAGAAAAGAGTGTTTGACCTCATGAAACACCTAGTGAACATGTTTTGTTCTTCCTGACCCAACCTAAGAACAGAAAATTGAATTCAATATTGACAACAAATAGCCACTATCAGCAAGTTTTATTTGGTGTTTACTGTGACAGGACATTGTTCATCTTAAAGGTATTTTTGATGGCAATCTTAGATAGCCTGTTGTCTTTTTCCAGTAGTTCACTGGCATACAGCCCTCTGTTTGAAGTTAATCTCTGTCTTTCTACAACTTGAAGATTGGATCAGAAAAAGTAGCAGAAGAGTTTAGTTTTGAAAGGAAATATGTTTTAAACCAAATCACCAGGAGGAGGATATTTTTGTTATGTATAACTAAATTCTAGAAAATAACTTTTTACACCTCTCTCTCTCTCTCTCTCTCTCTCTCTCTCTCTCTCCTTACTCTAAACAAGTGATACTTTGTTGTGTCACATTTGTGAGACATTCCTCCCCTAACTCCACAACCAAATTGGCTGCTCCTCCTTTTAAAAAATATTATTTTTAGTTAAACCTCAGCTGAGGATATTTTCCATTGATTTTTTAGTGGAAGGGAAGGGGAGAGACACACAGAGAGAAACATCAGTTGGTTCAAGCCTGCAACTGAGGTATGTGCCCTTGACTAGAGTTGAACCCATGACTCTTCAGTCCATGGGCTGATGCTCTATACCCTGAGCCAAACTGGCTAGGGCAATATTCGGCTCTTGAAAGATATAAAAATAATTTCATTTCTTTGCATCCTGCTTTTTTCATCATTTAACCAGACTCATTTTGCCGACTTAAAAATCTCATATGTCGTTCTGCAGAGCCTAAAAATATAATAAAACAAATTTGCCTGCCAAAGAAATTTAAGAGAGCTCATTTTTGTCTAGAGTGAAAAGGCAGTTGGGAAAAGTTTTATGACAAAAAAAAAAATCCCTTGAATTGTTCCTTCAGAGAAGATGAGGGCTTTATTCATTCACTTTTTCTCCTTCCTTTAACATATATTTATTTGTTACTTATTGAAAATGCTGCGGACTACATAGTTGGGTTCAGGTTTGAAGACCGGCTAGAATGACTGCGTAGTCTTGGTTTAGGTTGCCTTCCCTTTGAAATGCTGCTCTATTAGCAAACAAACAGGATAAGAGTTGGCAAGAGATCAAGAATGGCAGTGAGTGGTTGGAGCTCCCTTATGCCTCTCTTGTTCCTCTATGGGAGCTCCTGACTTACAGCTCACAGGGAATGAGGAATCCATCAAGTCAGATGAGCATGTTTGCAATGTTATGAATTGTAAGGAGCCACAACAGCATTTCCAGCTCTACCCCATTATGCCATGAAGAAGTCAGTGCTGAGCCACAGTGATATTGTTTTATGTCTAATTTCCCTCTGTTAGGGGTCCACACAGTGTTTCAAGGCAGAAGGCCTGGTCATTATCCAATACAAAACTAATGCATAGGACTGCATATGGGGGCACGAGGCAGATAAGATTTCTGTCCTTATGGAGTTTACATAGACAGTGGGAAGGAGTGTCAAGAGGAAGGTGGACCCGTACAACTATGTGGAGGTATAGCTCATTCATAAAATATAAGTGAGTGTCCAATGAGTATCTCTGGAGTAGAGAATAAATGTACAAGGGATGGTAAGGGAATAGGCATGTAAATTAGTAGGAGAAATAAAATAAAGAACATTTTATCCAAAGAAAGATGTTTGGACATTATACTAACAATAATGAGTTAAGTCTATTAAAAAAAAAAGGAAGATGACGTTTTTGAGAAGATTAACGTAACTATAGTGTGTGGTGGAGTTGGAAGATCAGAGACTGAAAGAGAAAATATGAGTGTGAATTTTATGTGACAATTTCACCAGACCATGAGGGGCCCAGACACTTGGTCAAATATTATGTGTCTGTGAGGGTGTTTCTGGATGAGATTAGCATTTGAATTGGCAGACTGAGGATAGCAGATGCCCTTTCTAATGTGGCTGGGAATCCAATCAGCTCAAGACCCAAAGAGATTAAAAAAAAAAAAAAAAGCTGACCATCCCATGAGTAAGAAGAAATTTCCTGCAGCCTCACTGTCCTTAGCTGGGACATCAATTTTTCCTGCTTTCCTATTCCAACTGAAACATTGGCTCTTTCTCAGTCTTAGGCCTGCCAGCCTTCTGACTAGAACTACATATGCTATTGGTTTTGTTTCTTTGTAGAACTCTGACTAATACAACTAGGTAAGAGAATTTTTTTGGTGGTATTCCAGGTATAAGGTGGTAAGGGCAGGGACTAAGATGGTGACTCCTAAAAAGCAAAAGAAAAGAATAAATGGAAATAAAAGGAAAAACATTATAAGGAAAAGTAACCAGAACTTTAGTAAATCAATAATTGACTGGGTTGATGATGACAGAGCTATTGAGGATTTCTGGGTACCCGTTTTAGTCTAGTTTTCCTAAAAAGTAGAGGCCTGAAGCAAACCTTACTTGGTAAGACTTTATTTGGGTGTGGATTCTCAGGGAAGGGAACATAGAAAGATAGACAAGGAGAGAAATCAAATGCCAAGTGGCCACAGCTTTACAACAAACACAGATGATTGCTCTGCCAATCATCTGGAACTTTTCTGGAAAGACTGTATGGAATCACTTGGACTTCGGCTAGCTGATGGAAGAAGGTGAGAATGAAGTTTACTTTATTTGCCAGACATTTGCTCTCTTCCATCTCCTTTTTATCCAAGTTCATAGCATAGGACATTAATTCCCCATCATCTGGGAAGTGTTTAGGGAGGCCAGATCCTAGGACAGCCGAGATAGTGTCTAGGGCTCTGAGTGAGCCAGCCAGCTGGTGTTTCAAAATTTACTCTTTGCCTGCTCATCTGCCTCGGGACTTGGTTGGGAGATCCAATGCTAGTGCTTGAACTTCATGTAGTCATATATCTTATCATGCTTGAGCAGCAACAGAAGAGCTCAGATATGAGGTTAGAGGTATGCAACAAGAGGCACTGGACAAGGTGTGTCAAGAGTGCCTCTCAAGGAACCTGGGGACTAGATGCAATGGGCTGAGCTCATGGTGCTCTAAGAACTGGCCTCTGCTATTAAGGAAGTCATGTTTAGTAAGTCTCTTTCCAGGGAAGATCAGTTTCCTCTAGTTATAAGCACTCATCCTAGAGGGACATCAGAAAACTAAGGGCTCGAGAAACTGGAGAAGAGTAAAATGGGGTCTGGAATAGTTAATTCCTGAGAGAATAATGATGCTATTTACCAGGACAAGAAAAGGAGAAACAGACATTTCCCAGAAAAGGAAAATGAATTATTTGGATTTACACAGTTGATTGTAATCCTGAGGTGATAACTTGCAGTAGGCATCAAAGAATCATAAGTCAATGACAAATTACTGTTTGGTGAGACTTTAGAGACCACTGTGCTGAAGCTTATTTGAGGGATAGTGGAAGAGAAGATTTAAATAAGTTTAAGGATTTGCACAAATGTCACAAATGTTAGTTATAGCAGTAGGATGAGAAAATAAATTTCTTTTTGCTCAGGCTATTCTGACTCCACCACATGGAAGGCACTAAGAATCTTGAGTTCTCACTCCTGATTCTCTGGTGACAGTGGGTTCTACCTTTTAACCTCTCAAATGGGAATGTTGGACAAAGTAATCCCAATATCCCTTCCTCTGATGCCCTTAGGAGAGCAACATGCTTAACAAAGTAGATTTGTAAGCTTTGTAAGTTTAAGACTCCTAAGATCAATGCCTCCTCACTGTGGTTCCAAACATATGCTAGTGGCAAGTGTTCATCTTAAAGGAACATCATAAAACTATGAACTAGTGAATATGGAAAAGTACAAAGCTGGCTCTGAAATACGCAGTTTCAGAGAGAATGACGGCACCATTGACCAGAACAAGAAAATCCCAAGGACAAACTGACATAAAACAGGAAAAGTGACAGGTATGAACTCAGGTATGAACTTCAACCCTTTGGAATTTGGATATTAGGCTGGGTTCCCATCTATATGAATGTTAAATGTGCTGGTCTGTATGTAAATGTTAAGTTAGGTTTTATCTGTTAAACATGTTTCACTGGAATTTTAAGTCTTTATTGGATGGTCAGAGTGGCACGTAGAGGCTTATGACTAATAGAGTCACCTGAAAGGTCTCAGTAACAGATTGTATCCCTAGGAGCTGATAAGAGAATTCTTCTAAGGGAGTAATCCAGCTTTTCTCTGTGTGAAAATGCCTGGCTGGATAAGTCCTTGAGAATTCATGGCTTTTAATGAAGTATTGGACTGAGGCTATAAAATTTGGAGTTTAAGTCAAAATTGTTTATTTCTTTAGAAGTCAGGGTGACCTTAGCTTGGATTTGGGCTATGCAGGAGTTACCAGTAGAGCTGAAGGCAGGAAGAATATTTATTGTTAACACGGGTTGTTCGTTATAAGATTGTATGCATTCAATTAAGCATTGTTGACATATTCGAATCTGACATGGGATTATTTCTAAAGGACAAGAACCCTTTGATAAATATTTCCTGAGTATCTATAATAATGAAAAAAATAAAAGGACTTACTAAGATCACAACAAGCTTCTAAATCAACAGTTAATCTTAGGAGCAACCTGTAAAATTAAATTCATTATAGGAAAGCCCCGTTTAATTTATCACTTTAACAAATAAATAATTTGAAATAGAGATTGAGGCCATTTATAA
This sequence comes from Vespertilio murinus, assembly GCA_963924515.1. Taxonomy (NCBI): domain Eukaryota; kingdom Metazoa; phylum Chordata; class Mammalia; order Chiroptera; family Vespertilionidae; genus Vespertilio; species Vespertilio murinus. The sequence goes on from OZ004708.1 coordinate 69,180,600, forward strand.
CCAAAGATAAGGACAAAGCTACACTCCAGGGTATGAGTGACATTTGATAAAGCTCTCCTGTATTTCTGTAGCTGTATCATTCTTTGTTTATAAAGCCTTGGCTAAGAAATTTAATTTATCAAAACAGAGTTAAGCTTTCCAAGATGTTTTTATAAACAACTCAAAGACCACATTGTCTAAGATGAGCTCCTGCCCAGCTATAACTAAGAGTTAACACCATAATTTTCTAAGCCAATATTGCTAATGAAGTTAGAATCTGATAATTTCTACTAACTGGTGACTGTTCTAGGAGGCTATACAGAATGGTCAGTATGGTGCTGGGTAACTTAAGTGCTCTCAACCCCTGAAAGAAAGCGTCCAATTCTTGCTCATCTGCTGTATCAGTTAGGATGACACACTAGCAGTCTAATGTGTTTGCTACCTTCCTGTGAATTAGAAGAAAAGAAGACAAGAGAGGAGAGAAAATAAAAGAAGGGGATACATGTCTGATTAAAGAGGAGACTGCAAAATCCAAACCAACTTCCACCTCGAATACTGGGTATTCAGAAGAGAAACCTTTCCTACACAGACCATAGAGGTGGTAAAGAGACATCACCTACCATGAAGTCAGGAAAGAAGGAATTCTTTTATAACGTTGCCCTTGTCTGGAAATTTGGTTATGGTGACACTGATGAGCAGGTGGATAGTGTAGAGGTTGGAAGAAGAATAGTTCATTCATTTATCTAAAGAGGATCTCAAGGGAGAAATGGGAAGGATTATTATCTAAGGGAACTTGAATTTCCAAGAAGGTAGAAGGAGTATGTCTAGAATGCTTTCATTAGAAATAGTCTCTGATGTGGGAATGCGTTTCCTGATGAAATACCATCTTTAAATAATCTAGTCCGTTAGTCATCTGCTGCTACACCCCAGCAACAAACAACTCCGGGCCACTGCACTGGTGAAAGAGTTATGCAATCCCGTGTTTGCCTTAAGTGGCTATTAAAGACAAAGACAGTTAATCTTCCAAATCATTGAGTGTTTTCAGCCATACTAAAATTCTGGATCATGGAGTTACTTTAGTCACACCACACAGCCAGGAAGAAAATGTGAATCAGGAAAATAATTTTTTAGGGAGTCAATGACCTCAACATTGTGCAAGTTAATTAGAAACTGGCTATTTATATATTACATAATTAAAATGGTTAGACTGATGGGTCATGCAATAGGCCATATTGTTTTCCCATTGATTTAAAAAATATTTAATGAAAGAAATGTAGTATAGTTTCTCTTTTGTAAAGAACTAGTTTTTGTCTCTTTCTTTCTTTTCTGTTTCATTGATAGTATTTTAAAATGTGGTTGTAGCAGACTAATTGTGCAATGCCAGACGTGAAAGCGGTAGGCACCTAGCTTCCGAGGCATCTTGTATTTTAGTTCCTTGTCTTTCATTCATCCTTCTAATGGCAAAAAGACACAGTGCATGGCATAAATACAACTATTTGTTTCTCCCTTTCCTATCATCTTTTCAGCTCCTTGTTCCTCTTTTATTTCCAGAGAATTACTTTGATGATCACATAGTTTCTCAGGCCTCTTTTCCTTCCAGCTCTTGAATGAATGTTTGTGACAGTGATCTCAGAAAATATTTTTTTTTGCTTATTGCCATGTGTGTTTTCTGGGACCATCAGCTATCATGCTCAGCCTCTGGGCTGCTGTGACTTTGAGGTTTAGCTGGTCAACTGGAGATAGCTAGTCCTTCTATGGGGCTCTTCCAGCAGCACCAGAAGTGCCAACATTTTCGTCGGACATGAGATAAAATGGCAAATAAACAGAAATAAAGTGTAGTTTTGTTTCTGGCTTTATGACAGAATTTTGGATTCCAGGAGCAAGGAAACTTGGAATGGAACTAACTACTCTAAGATTGACCTTGTGAGGTCTTCGAAGATTTCCCAAGAGTTATACATTTCTTTCTATTTTAAACTATAAGTCAAGACCCTCGCCTTCTTTTAATTGGGGCTTTTTCTATCCTATAATGAAAGATAAAATACTAGGTAAGTATTTATCACCATTGTTACTGGAATAATGCAACAGTCTTTTACCTGGTGATCTGATTTCCACTGTTGCTTCTCTTTGTCTTTCATGCAGCAGAAAGAATTATTTAAAAATTTTAAAAATTGAACCATGTCTGATTATATCGTCCAATAGTCAAAGGACTCTGTGTTTCAGAGCACTCAATTTTACTTGACAGAATTGTTCTTAGACTCTGGACGAGTAGCTCAGTTGGTTAGAGTGTCATCTTGATAGCACAAAGTTGTGGGTTTGATCCCTGGTCAGGGCATATACAATAAGCAATCAGTAAATAAATGGAACAACTAATTGATGTTTCTCTTTCTGTCTCTGTCTCTCCCTCCCAAATCAACAAATTAAAAAAATATTAAGAACTGTTCTCAATCAAGTGCTATTTTTATTTAATCAATTTGTTTATTTGTATATAATATTTGTTTCTTCTATTAAACTATTAACTGTATAAGAGATTGTATAAGTGTCCACATATTATTTTTTTATTCATTTAGCATGAACAAGATAAAAAATGTTTCCTGATCACCTGGACCTTATAGTTTAGTAGAGAAAAAAAATCAAACAAGTAATAACTTATAGTGTGATATGCAACTTTAGAGAAAATACTATACTGTCATGGGAATGTATGGCAGGAATATCTAGAAAGTGTGAGATATGGGGGGGGGCTGTCAGAAAAAAAATTTCTGGTGTGACATATAAGCTGAAACTTCTTTCTTTTTTTATTTTGTTAATCCTCACCAAAGGATATATATATATATATATATATATATATATATATATATATATATATTTTTATAATATATATTATTTTTTATTTTTTTATTTTTAGAGAAAGTGGAAGGGATAGTGAGAGACAGAAAGAAACATTGATGTGAGAGAGACACATCGATTGGTTGCCTCCTGCAGGCACCCCAACCAGGACCAGGGAACCTGCAACCAAGGTATGTGACTTTGACCAGAACTGGACCTGAGATCCTTCAGTCTGCGAGCTGACGCTCTATCCACTGAGCCAAAGGGGCTAGGGCTAAGCTGAAACTTAAAAGATGAACAAAAGCTAACTAGGCAAAGAAAATAGCTAATAATGTTTCTGGAAGAGAGGAGATGTGCTTAAAGAATTAGTGTGCATAAAGCACACTAATTGTGCTTTATGTGTGAAGTACAAGTGACAGAAGAGGAGGCTGGACCCATAGGAAGGCTTTTATGAGGCCCATGAACCCTTAAGAGCACCAGGAAGCCATTGACGTGTTATAAACAAGGACTCAGACAATCATAGGGACACATTTCACTGTGAAGAAAATCTGGCAGAAAGGACAGAAGTAATCAAGTTAGAAGACAGTTTGAGCAACCCAACTGAGTAACTGTGGCGACTCAAAGTTGGACAGTGGTGGGGCCATTGAGAAAAGAGGAATATCTGAAAAATTATTAGGAGAAAGACATAGGGATAGCTGGAAGGGTATGTGCAGTTAGGAACAAAAAATTTTTAATATAGGAGATGCTCAAATCTGCTACCTACTCTACTGAACAATCAGTAGAAAGTGAGTTGAAGATACTAAAACAACCAAAGAAAATATTTAAATTTTATATTCTAGATATATATGTGGTTTTCTAGTATATGAGTAAAATCCAATACTGGGGAAAGTTACTAAGTATTACAAAAGTATTCTGTTTCCATGCAGTTTCCATTGGTAGTAAAATATTCTGGAAGATTTAAGTAAGGCATGAAATCTGTTTTGACTCGTAATTTCCTTAATGATATAAACTTCATTTGGATTTTATTATTTACAAGATGTTGGAAATCTGACTTTTTGGAGAATATCAATCATGGCAAAAGTCTTCGTCTCTCTGAGTAACACTATCGATCATTATGTTCAAGATCCACAAGGTGAAAAACTATGCAAATAGATTGCTCCAAGTAAAGTAAAAAAGTTTGTGGTATAAACTAATCAGATATGTAATGTCAATGAGAGCAAAATTAGTCTTGACACATTTCTGGCAGGTCTAGGAAAATATGAGATATATTTCCTACCGCACACGAAGAATTGCACCAGAGTAACAAAGAATGTCATTGTTGAGCCTGGAGAGGGCCAGAGAAATGCTGAACTTGGACAGATCCTGCCTCCCGGGGGGACCAGAGTAGAAGCCTCAGTGACGGTAGGTTGAATCAGTTCGGAGATTTGGGAACTATCTAGAGGTTTAAACTAGAAAGTAAGGGGCCACCATTGAAGAACTCAGGAGGTGACAAATTCCACAACTATGTGCATTTGCTGAAGACTTTTCACTTGAGTGAACACTAATTAACTCCTCTACAAGGTGAGTGGAAACCACAAAGAAGTCTTAATGGGGATTATCGGATTACTTTTATTTCATTCATATTTTTTTTTCCTATAAAGTTATGGGAAGCATTACAAAAAATGAAATAGAAAATGCAAATGTTGGTTGTTAGTTCAAGAACAAAACTGCTGTGATTAAGTTTTTGGGAAGTTTGAAATGAAAAGAGTTCAAAAAAGATAGAGTAAGCTACAGCCACCACATCGACCCACCTGCTTTCGTTAATAAAGCCTTATTCAAACACAGCCTCATTTATTTGTTTATGTCTTCTCTATGGCTGAAGCATTTACTAGTTGAGACAGAGATCTTATGGGAATCAAACTGTGACCTCCTCGATCATAGGTTGACGCTCAACCACTGAGCCATGCCGGCTGGGCAAAAAATACACATCTCTTGACCCAACAATTTCTTTCATCCTAAATAAATTCTTAAGAACATAGCCAAATATTTAGGTGTATAATGTACAGGAAAAAATTCTTTATAATAGATAAACGTGGAAAATCTCTAATGACCAATAATAGAGGATTTTGTTAAATAAATTATGGTGTATATATTAAATGTCCTTCATTAAATAGCCAATGCATGATATTGTAGATAAATATATCTGAACATGAAAGATATGTATTATCATATCTAATTGAAGGAAACAGGATATTATATATATATATATATATATATATATATATGTATATATATATATATATATATATATATATATATATATATATACCATATACCAAAATATATATATTTTGGCCCACCTTTTTAAATCCTCACCCAAGGATATGTTTTATTATTATTATTTTTAGAGAGAGAGAGACACACACACATAGCGAAAGAAAGAGGAACATCAATCATTTGCCTCCCATATATGTCCTGACCAGGGATCCAACCTGCAACTTACATGTGTTCCCTGATGGGGAATTGAACCCACCACCTGTTGTGGTATGGAATGATGTTCCAATCAACCCAGCCACCTGGCCAGGGCTGGTCCACTTTTTATTTAAAGTTACATCTTTACACCTATATCCCAGTTTTTAATCCTAAAACTTATATACTTTTAATATAGACTAATTTAGAAATATATGTATCAACGTTTTAATAATGATTATTTCAACGATGGAATTATATGTATTTTAAATGTTAAAAAAATAGTATATTTCCCTTTTCCTAAATAAATAAGTTTTCTTTCTATGCAACAATATTATTTTACATTTTGCTAAAGACTGTTGCCCAGTAATTAAATGTAAAAATGAAATTACAATATATTTCAAGTTCAATTGGATAATTTTGTTCATTATTTAAATTTTTACTTAATTTATGGAATTACTTTGAAAAGTTTCTGAAATGAAAGTGATAATATGAATGAATTTGACTTTCTTGAGTAAAAAATCCAAGAAATGGACTTTGATCTTAGCAGTCTTTTATTTTACTTGTTAATGCTCATATGAGGGTATTTTTCCATTGGTTTTTAGAGAGTGGAAGGAGGGGGGGAGAAAGACAGAGAGAGAAATATTGATGTGAGAGAGACACATTAATTGGTTCCCTCCTGCCTGTACTCCTGACCAGAGCCAGGAATTGAACCTGCAACCTAGGCATATGCTTTTGACTGGAATTGAACCCGAGACCCTTCAGTGTGCAGGCTGAGGCTCTATCCCCTGAGCCAAATCATCTAGGGCTGTGGTCAGCAAACTGGCTGGCGAGTCACATGCAGCTCTTTGGCCCCTTTTGTGTGGCTCTTCCACAAAATACCATAGCCTGGGCGAGACTATTATGAAAAAGTGGTGTTAGAAGAAGTTTAAATTAAAAAAAATTTGTCTCTCAAAAGAAATTTCAATCATTGTACTGTTGATATTTGGCTTTGTTGACTAATGAGTTTGCCAACCATGGGTCTAGGGAAATCTTAACAGTCTTGATTGAGAAATAACCAAGGGCATCAAACTAGATAAACTTTGAATATCATTTTAAGTCTCATAACTCATTGAAAATACCAGAAGATGTCCTCAGGTCCTAACTGCCAATCATAGACTCAGCTGTTAGAAGTCTGTAGAAACTGGCATCTATATATATAAAAGCCTAAGCAACCATTATGATGGAATGGCCAGAATGACTGGAACCACCAGTCACTATGATGTGCACTGACCACTAGGAGGCAGACACTCAACACAGGAGCTTCCCCTGGCCCTCAGGCCCTGATCGGCAGATGGGGCCTGCCAGCCAGCCTCTCAGTTTCTTCCCCTACCCATCTTACCCCCCTCCACCCCATTGCCTGATCAAGGCCGGCCCTGGGCTGGAATGAGGAACCAGGTGTGGGTGGTGGCAGACACGGCCCCTTTCCCAGGGAGCCAACGGCTGGCGCCCTCCTCAGGGCTGGTGGCTAACCTCCTGGTCCCTTTCCCTGGCTGGTAGGCTCTGATTGCCCAATTGAGGCCGGGCCCCAGTCTGGGACAGGGAACTAGGGATGGGTGGTGGCAACCAACCTCCCTAGGTGCCTGGGCAGTGACCTCTCGCCAGCTACCTGTGGGTGAGGGTGATGGGGACAGAGGTGTGGGTTGTCTGCCAAACTCCCTCTCACTCCCCCTGCTACCCTCCCCTGGGACACCAGGGCTTGTGTGCCAGGGAAGCCCCAGTACTTAGGTGCTGGGCACTCTCGAGGAGCCCGCCCCACACCCACGTGGCCTCTTTTGGATGAGCGGGGCTGCAGCCGCTGGGACCACAGGTGCCAGTTGGACTCCCTGTGGGTTTGCCCAGGAGCTGGTCTATGAATCCAGCTGGGAGAGAGCATGCTGCCTACCCAGCTTCCATGCAATGCCCCTGGATGGTCCAGAGGCCCACGCTGCACCCTGGACCACAGCATCCAGCCACACTCTGCATAGGGACTCGCATGCCATTACTCAGGCAGAATAGGGCGCCTGGGGTCCTCGCAGCCCAGGTGCTGCCCAGGACCCAGAGGTCAGCTGGGACCTGCCTTTCCATGCTAGATGCTTGCACTTTAATCACTGGCCAGGCCTAGAGACTGCACCCATGCAAAAACTTCATGCACCGGGTCTCTAGTGAGTTAAATAACTGTGGTTAAAAAATTCAATCTTACAAAGCAAGAATTAAGTTCATTTGTCAAAACAGGTGATCATTTGTCAAAACTCCTTAGTGAAAAATAAGTCACATTAGCTAAATAAAGTCCATCCTCTAGTTCTTTAGTTCACAGTGTTTCAGTAAAGCAGGTGAGGTCTCATATTATGCCACAGCTGGAGTCATGGTCATGAATCTAGGGCTTCTCTTTGAAAGGATCAAATTCATGTTCATGGAACTATGATTTTTCTATTATGCATTACTTGGTCACCTCTTTATTAATATATATGGTCAAGATTTAAATCTTGATGCACTCATAACTAAACGACTTATAAAGGAGCTTGAGTTTGTTTTCTAACCAGATAATCTAGTGTGGGTGTCCTTTAGATTGAACAGTGAATAAGAGGAACTGGGGTTTCCCTGTCTTTGGTAACTTTAGGTAAAATGTGGTGGGGGGAAATAAGAATCTCAATGTCATCTTTTCTATTTAAACCTAAAGTTTAAACTATGTTATTTTCCTAAAATTGCACATAGTGATTTACTTTGGAAGTTTTTGCAAGGGGAATCTAATCACCTGCACTGAATATTTACATTTTAAAGGACATTACATTTTCCCAAGGGGTCTTTGATACACTTAGCCACCATATGGAGTCTCAGGTACATTGGAACATGTTTTTACATTACTGCTTCTTATAGAGCCGATTGACTCACTATTAATTGTCAATGAAAGGAACATAGACTTGAGAGGTTTTGATTTGACACAGTCTCCTATATAAAATGGGCTTTTTAAAAAAACAGAAGGCAAGGTAACTATTTGACTTGCTAGCTATATTTTAGAAATTTGAGAAAAAGAAATAAAGTAAAATTTTAATGTGAAAAAAGTACTAATTTGGCTCCTAAGATTGCCAAATTTAATCAACACCAAGGTTTTTAATCACTACTCATTTATTTTGTTCAAAAAACCTTCCACTTTATCAACCTTAAAGGCAAGGCTAAGATTCACATGGCTGGGTATTTCATTTGATGCTTTAGACTTTTGGAACATAGTGATGTAATAGTAATTGTTTTCCTGGGTAGACTGCCAGTATTTTTATGCTTTATGAAAATCATTGGTTCACTGCTGAGGCTGGATTTTAAAGCTACATTTCTGATCCATTTTCCTCTAGAATATGGAATTTTGGAGCTAAAGTGAGCCACCGAATTCTGTCAGGACACATTTAAACAAAGCCTTTACTTCTCTCTTTTTCTCCTAAATGTACAATGTTCAGATATGTATTTTAAAATCTCGCTCTTCAAGACAGTTTGCTCAGTTTTACATAGTGAAAACACCTGTACTTTATAAGGCATTGTTCTCTGCGTTCTTTTCTCTTTTTTTCCACACTGAACAGTCTTACTCTTAGCATAGTGTGTAGATTAAATGTTATCTTTTTTATTTGAGTCAGGTTACTTCTTTGAGGGTCAAAAATTATCGAGAAATGTACATTACAGTCATATAATATTTTATATTCATAAGTTTGAGAAAGGTTTGTCTTGCTTTCTGATTGAGATGTATCAAGGGACAAGAATGTCCCAGTGACTACCAAATTTTAAATTTATGATTCATCTCTCTCTCTTAAATTCCAAACCCACGTTTTCCTGTATCTACAAAATTTTACAACTTATGTCTCACAAGCACTTCACATCCAATCCATGGCCATATTGATTACCTTACTTACTATATTGGCTCTTTGTTTTTTCTCTTTCCACTTAATAGAATCATCACCAATCCTATATAATGGAACACTAATACCTATTTCTTTTTCTCAAATTTCTCACATATAACTAGCAAGCAAATTACCTTGCCTTCTGTTTTTTTAAAAGCCCATTTCATATATAAGACTATGTCAAATCAAAATCTTTCAAGTCTATGTTCCTTTTATTGACAATTAATAGTAAGTCAATCAGCTCATGTTAGAATCATCACCACTCCTGTATAATAAAACCCTAATAAAATAGACCAAGCAGCAGAATGAACAGCAGAACAACCAGTTGCTATGATGTGCACTGACCACCAGGTGGTGGTCACTCAATATAGGAGCTGCCCCTGGTGGTCAGTGTGCTCCCACAGGGGGAGTGTCACTCACCCAGAAGCCAGGCTCATGGCTGGTGAGCATAGCAGCAGTGGTGGGAGCCTCTCCCACCTCCACAGCAGACAGTAAGTAAGGAGAGAGGGCTTCTAGACTGTGACTAGAGGATCAGGCCTAAGCTGGCAGGTGAACATCCCCCAAGGGGTTCCAGACTATGAGAGGGTGCAGGCCAGGCTGAGGCACCCCCCACCCAGTGCATGAATTTCATGCACCCAGCCTCTAGTATTAAATTAATCAGAGAGAACAATGTAGTTGACCTAAACAAATTTTATTTCACACTTCATGAAGCAGGCAGACTACTCTTGAGAGTCCAGAGAACTGCAAAGTAAGGGGGAAAGGCTGCATGCGTTAGTGGAAAGAGGCCAGTAGGAAACCATGAGGAAATACTTAGCTCAAGTTGATTGGCTGAAGTTGTTTATCTGACCTTATTTAGAATGATCAAGGAACAAGAAGTAAGCACAGAACCCAGAGCTGGCTTGGTGCCTGGCAGTTGGCTGGCTGCATATACTGCATTTCTGGTCAAGAATAACATTTATAGGGACACAAAGTTATCTAAGCTTCCGTGTGCACTCTGGATAGGAGCAGCTCCATCTTGGATCTAGAAGTTTAGTTCAATACCCTGGTGCTCAAACATCATTTCCGAAGCTAGTTTAGTGCAGTGTGGGGTGGGGGAAAGTGTAGTGCACTTGAGTGTAGGGTAGGGATGAGTAGATTATTTTCTAAATAGGTTCAGGCATGCCTCTGAGATATTGTGTGTTCAGTTGCAAGCCACAGAAATAAAGGAAGTACCACAACAAAGGGAGTCACGCAGTTTTCTTTGCTTTCCCAATGCACATAAAAATTATGTTTACACGATAGTGTAGTCTATTGTGTGCAATAGCATTATGCCTAAAAATAACACTGTGCATACCTTAATTAAAAAATACTTTCTTGCTAAAAATGCTGACATCTAAGCCTGTTGGAAAAATGCCACTGAGTGACTTGCTCAGCCAAAGGTTGCCACAAACCTCTAATTTGTAAAAGAATGCAATATCTGCGAAGCTTAATAAACTAAAGTGTAGTGATATGAAGTATGCCTGTAATTTAACTGATTTAACAATATGAAAAATGAGAAAAACACAACATTTTCTAAGTTTGTTATGATATTTGTATGAGCTAATGGGAGTGTTTTTGTAGAAAGCAGAAATTTCCTCAGTTATTTTTTATCTTTCCTGGAGCAGCATGTTCTTGGTTGCACTGTTTGTTTTCTCTCTCTCTCTCTCTCTCTCTCTCTCTCTCTCTCTCTCTCTCTCTCAATATTTTTATTTATTTCAGGGAGGAAGGGAGAGGGGGAGAGGGAGAGACAAAAACATCAATGATTAGAATCATTGTTCAGCTGCCTCTTGCGCACCCTATTTGGAGATTGAGCCTGCAACCCAGGCTTGTGCCCTGATAGGAATCAAACCATGATCTCCAGGTTCCCAGGTCGATGCTCAATTACAGAGCCACACAGGCCGGGCTGTACTTTCTTATTATCTCTCAAATTTGTTTCCTTATCTCTTCTTCCTGTGACTTCCCCTGTTAATTTCTCATCCTGATTATCTCACTCACCACCTTGTCCTCAGACTACAACAGTACCACACCCCACCATCCATGGATCTTGCACAGTGCAGGAAGAGTGATAATAATAAAGGGCAATGCAATTTTTATTTCTCTGGCTCTTTAGAATCCCTCACTGTTTGCAAAGATGAAAGGTAACACCAGGGTCAGTAAGCTTGCTCCAAACAGCATCTCATATGCTACTGATAGGAATGAAAACTGATGTTTTTCCAGAAAGCAATCTGCCCTATGTACCAAACCTCTTTAAATAGCACTTTTCCCCCAGCAGTGCCACTTCCATGTATTTACTCTGAAATAAAACAAGAAAACATGCTCTTGGCTTCTGTCCAAGCTTCTTTTATGAAAAAATTTCTAAAACTGTCTTGATTGATTGATACATTAGAAGAAAAAATAAGAATAGGACATCCTATCTAATAAAAAGAGTAATATGCAAATTGACCATCACTACAACACACAAGATGGCCGCCCTCATGTGGTCAAAGATGGCCACCCCATGTAGACACAAGATGGTCACCACAAGATGGCTGCCAGGGGAGGGCAGTTGGGATACACCAGGCCTGCAGCAGAGGGCAGTTGGGAGGCACAAGGCCTGTGGAGGAGGGCAGTTGGGGACAACCAAGCCAGCAGGGGAGGTCAGTTAGGGATGACCAGGCTGGCAAGGGAGGAAGGTTAAGGCTGACTGGACCATCAGGGGATGGCAGTTGGGAGCGACCAGGTCTGAGGACAGTTAGGGCCAATCAGGCTGGCAGGGGAGCAGTTAGGTATTGACCAGGCTGGCAGGGGAGTGGTTATGGGGTGACCAGGCTAGCAGGAAGAAGTAGTTAGGGGCAATCAGGCAGGCAGGTAGGTGGGCAATTGGGAGCCAACAGTCCTGGATTGGAGAGGGATGTCTGACTGCCTGTTTAGGCCCACTGAGATCAGGCCTAAACAAGCAGTAGGATATCCCTCAAGGGATCCCAGATTGGAGAGGGTGCAAACTGCACTGAGGGACAACCTTCCCCCCCGCCCCAGTTTGAATTTCATGCACCGGGTCTCTAGTGTTTAAAATAAAAAAAGCAAACTAAGTTTCTTAGCCCTAAGAGCAGAAAACAGCAACCACATATCACAAAAGCAAAGAAGTATCTGTAACATCTAGGGGACATTTAATCAACCTGAAGGAACCCAAACTGACAGAAAAATTCATTGTTGTAGAAAATAGATGAAACATGGAAGACATACGGTTAATATCAGGAGAATTGGGGACATGTATGCCTTATAGCAGTAGCACTGCAAGGCTGTTAGAGGCACAGCTATGGTATAATGTGTCAAGCCACATGATTATTTACTGATAATATATAAAGTGTGTTTTATTTTCTCCTTTGTATTTTCCCCATTTGAACATTTCCATTGATGAATGAGGATTGATTTAATTGACAGGAAAATAAAAAATCAATAAAAATCTTTTAGTGGCTCCTCAATATCCTTAACATAAGAGGCAAGTCATTGTCATCTCCCTGTTTTATACTCTAGCTCTTCTGAAATATTTAGTTTCCAAAATGCAATATACTGTTTTCTCTTCTACATCTTTGCAACTGCTTTCCCCTGCAACTAACCACCTAGGGGGTTCCTTGGGACTATTTGTTCCATAAAAAAAGTTCTTACAATTCCTGGTTGCGTTTATTTCTCATTGTGGTAATAAAGAGCTTTAACATGCACTGTGTACTTATAGATGCTCAAGAAAAAACAACAACAAATGCTTTTATTTCTCACTATGCTCACCTGCCAAGATAAATCCTGAGCAGGGCTTTTCGGCTTTAAAAGATTAGATTTATGGAAAATCAAAATATGTTCGTATGCAGAATGCTTTGTTAAAAAATTTTGATATGGCCTTTTTGGACTGGAAATGCCTGATGTACCTCTAGGCAGAATGGTTCCCAGGCTCTTGTCCAGTGGAGTCGAAGGATGAATCCATAGACAAAAGGTGGTATGGCAAAGGTGAACATTTATTGAGAATCCTTGGCTTGTAGAGGGTGCATTTTTCCTAATCTCTTTCCTGAAGTAATGGGTTAAATAAAATGAAATGTTGTGGGCATGTCACAGTCTGTCTTAGTGACTCATATGTTGGCAGTAGCCACATAAATAGAGCTAATGTGTGTGAAGATAATGGGTAGCTACGAGCTACCTTCTTGTCAGTTCAATGTAAAAATGAACTTGAAAGAATTTCAAAAACAAAGGCTGTTTGCAAATATTTGATTCCTGGATCTTTGAATTATGTTATGAGATTTTTCATTAAAATAGGATAAAACATTGACTTCAAAACCAAGATAGGCAGTAGTTTTGGATTTTATTCCTCTGTTCCAATTCATCCTTTGCATTGTTCAAAGTTAATTAATTATATAAATTTCTGGATTTTTTACCTTGTAGATTTCTCTAGGATATGAAAAGTGTACTTAAAGATAGTTTTCAACAGAAGGGTGTCCTGAAGCCAGGATATATTCCAACATGATAAGATAATGAAGCTGAATCTTTTAAAAAATATATATTTTATTGATATTTTATAGAGAGGAAGGGAGAGAGATAGAGAGCTAGAAACGTCGATGGGAGAGAAACATCGACCAGCTGCCTCTTGCACACCCCCTATTGGGGATGTGCCCACAACAAATGTACATGCCCTTGGCCGGAATCGAACCTGGGACCTTGCAGTCCGCAGACCAACACTCTACCACTGAGCCAAACCGGTTTCGGCATGAAGCTGAATCTTAAGCAGACTGTCTCCACTCCTCAAGAACTAGTCCAGAAAAATTAGTTTAACTGATGATTTTGAGCAATTTCTCTTGAGGGATATGACAAAACAAAAGCATTGGAGTTATTAACTGTCCTAAAAACTCCATGGACTATCCAGGTTAGTAGAAAGTCTACTGGCTCTCCACGCAGGTAGGACCAAGCTTTGAATTTTAATTTGCCAGCTACAAACTGTGAAGTTACGCAAGTTCTTCTTCTTCTTTTTTTTTTTAAGGTCAAAGAGCTACTTTATTTTACATTCTTCTCTCTGTGACTCTAATAGGATTGTCATACCATTAGTATAGAATCTTACATTTTACCCTCATAACTGGGTGAGCAGTGACAGGAAAGCTTATATAAGTGCAAGTTGATGTCTAACTACAATTATATAACATCTAGAAACAGAAAGTAAAAAGACAGGCAAAGTATTACTTCTTAACACAGACAACCAGTGGCTGCTAGCCAGTCATCCACTCTCAATGTTAATCAAATACATTCTCCAGTGAAAACATAATTTGTTAAGCCAACAAACAACTGATTTTTCTCAAGAATTTAGAAAGCCAATCCTGTTCCTCATTTAAGTTAGTTCTTTTTTTTTTTTAAAGGTCAAAGAACTTCTTTATTTTACATTCTCTCTGTGATTCTCATAGGGTTGTCAATACAATAGTAGTGAATCTTACATTTTTATACTCATAAGTGGATGAGCAGTGACAGGAAAGATGATTCAAATAGGCAAGTTCTTTATCCTCCTGGTAGGTTCAGTTTCCCATTAATAAAGGGATAAGGTCTAATCAAACTTTTTAAGGTAAAAAAAAGAGATGATATATGTTCTTTGTGGAGCACCATGCTTGACATAGGTAGAAACTCAATTTATGGTAGTTATTGCTATGTTTTAGATCAATAAACTAAAGAACAGGAGGCAGGTGCACCCATTAGTACCAGATGGATCAAGAAAGAGTATTTTAGCAAATACAAAACTTCATTAATCAAATTTATACAGTGGCTCAAAAGTGTCAGTTTATAATGTGTTATTTCTGTAAACATTTCAGCACCATTATTTGAAACAAATGAATCTAAAATAGACAACATCTTGAGAACAGGTATATTTTATTTGATTGAAAATAAATTTGATTGAAAAGCAAAAGGTTGAGTTATCCAGAACTAGTTTGATTCCTTGACTACTTCAGCCCTGCAGCTGCAGGAACTAAGAAATCATTTTGAACTGTTTTAGAAAGTCACTGGGTTTCTCAAGTGTTTGAGTTGAGCCAAGAATTTATTTTTTTAACTTTTAGTAATTAATTTTTTTCTGTTTTAACTCTATTTTATAATGGATAAAGTTATGAGAATAATACAGCTTCTTGTAAAAAATAAATCAACACTACAAATACATGTGAGAAAGTTAAAAGAAAATGAAAGCACTTCACCCTGAGATAGCAATGAGATTTTGGTGAATATCTATTTATACATCTCTGTACACATCCATGGAGCTTTGAGGCCTGCCTCTCTCCAGGAGCCCCAAGAACTCCATGCCCTCGGACTTACAACTTCAGTTCTCAAAGTTCTTCTCCGGTACGAGAGGAACTAGGTTTTGTGCTCACTTTCTCCAGCAAATTTTTGGAAGAGCAGAGGCCATATTTGTACCCTGGAGCCCCTGAATCTGCCCTGCTTAGGAAAGGACAGGGTGGTTGATTGGATTTGAGAGAGGCAGGATTCACGCCTCCCTCTTTCAGAATCCCTTTAGTAAAGTGTCTAGTGACAACAGGTGAACCCTTGTCACACCACATCTTAGTATTCTTCATGTACTTCATGCATTCTCTGAATTGGGCAATATGATCCTGATAAAGCCTTACCCCAGAAGGTACTTCATCCTAGAAGACCACAGACAATACAGATTTTACATTCTTCTCTCTGTGATTCTCATAGGATTGTCAATACAATAACCATTTGTTCATGATTTTTTTTGCTATAACATCTCTATAAAATTTACCACCTTGTAAACAACTCCTATCTTTTTTAGTATGCCTATGTTTACACCCACATGTACTTATAATATATGTATAGTATAAGAAGTGATATTTCAACATTATGTCTTAGACAAAGACATGCTCATCAATAGACTTGACATAGGTTATAGTCTCAGAACATGATAACTGACACGGTGAAGATTCTTTTTTGATACCTCTTTTCCTTATTATTAGGAAAACAAAATTTAAAAGATTGTATTGCTACTTTTGAGAAAGTCCCATGTTGGAGGCAATTCAGCTGAATGGTTCAGAATTCAAGTTTTGGATCTTGAGAAATGAACAGCTTTATGATCTTGGGAAAGGAACTTGGCCTTTGATTTCATTATTTAGAAAATGTAACTGGTAATTCATAAATCACTGGGTTGCACAGCAACCTGACAAATAAAACCCAGTACATACTAGGTATTGAATAAATAGTAGATATCATTGTTAACTTGGGAATTATATATCTTGGAAACTTCAGTATTGTCTGAAGAGATATTTTTCTGGGATGCTTATATTTGTTCAATATTTATTAGGAGAAACTGGTGTGTTTAATTTTCCCAAAATTAGAAAGGTCAGTTGATCATTGCAGGAGAATTATTAAAGGATAGGACACAAAAGTGACATGCTTCCATGTTAAGCCTAAATATTTTAGAGTCAACTGGTGACCTCTAACCAGGGAAACCTGGTTTTTGCATGTTTGTTCTCTGTTCATTAACTTGTTTTTATTCTATTTCTTTCTCATTCTCTCCATCTTTCTCTCATCTCTACCTCCATCTATCTCTCTTAAAAACCATGAGAATCCTTTATACCCAATTTTGTTTAAGTTTCCTTCTCAAATATCCATATAGCTCTTTCTAAGGGTGAATTTAAACATGTAAAACAACATTTTTTGAAAGATCATCTCTTTGTTTTTTTCTTTTAAAAAAATATTTTATTGATTTTTTACAGAGAGGAAGGGAGAGGGATAGAGGAAGGGAGAAACATTGATGAGAGAGAAACATTGACCAGCTGCTTTCTGCACACCCCCAACTGGGGATGTGCCTGAAACCAAGGTACATGCCCTTGACCAGAATCGAACCTGAGACCTTATTTAAAAAAAATATATTATTATTGATTTTCCACAGAGAGGAAGGGATAGGGATAGAGAGCTAGAAACATCAATGAGAGAGAAACATTGACCAGCTGCCTCCTGCACACTCCCCACTGGGGATGTGCCCGCAACCAATGTACATGCCCTTGACCAGAATTGAAAATGGGACCTCTTAGTAATCCGCAGGCCGATGCTCTATCCACTGAGCCAAACCGGTTTTGGCTATAAAACAACAATTTTTATAAATTTTTACTCTCTGTTCACCCAAGCTTTAGTAACAAATTTTTAAAATTATTTTGCTAGACAAACGTCTTCTTTAACATGTGTTCCTGCCTGCACACATATCTGGTCATTTGCTGTGTCTGCTGCATGTGCAAGAAGAGGCTCCAAGGCTTTTAAGCACATACTTTCACAGCTCAAGCCTTTATTAGGGTAACTTAGAGTTCATATGTCTTGATCCCTATAATGGGAGTGTCCTGGCTCAATCACCCAAATCCTATTGAATTTAAACTCATGACTTAGGGTGTACATGAGAATAAACTGAGAGTTTAAAAAATACTAATAACTGGGTTTTCATCCACAGAGACGTTGATTTAATAATTGTGGAGTGGGCCTGGGCATCCATCATTTTTCAAGTTCTCCCAGGGGTTTTTAAAGTTCAGCCTTGAAAACCTGTATTTTAGATCACAGCAGGTCTTCAGGCATATCTATCACCCTAAACTAAGCCGTTTGTGAAACAAATCTTCCACCAGATAGCTGATGGCTGGTTCACTAGACATGCTGGGTCTTGATGGATGATTATGACACATTTCACCTTTGACATGTAGCCCACGAATGCACTGCGCCAGTGAGCAGCAACTTCAAGTAGACCCGGAACGTGATGGTGATGTACCAAAGCAATACCGCAGGGAGTTGTGAGGCAAATGTTGTTACTTTTGGAGAGTTAGGTGATGCTGATGCCCTTGCCCTTAGCTTTGTTCTCTGAACTTCCTACGGTGACATTTTTTAGGCTGGAGCCAGAATAGCTTAAAATGTAAACCTGATGCCACCACTGTGCTATCAATCTGTCAATATCCCCCCCTTTTTTCTGGATAAAATTAAACTTCTTTAACAAGAACCTTAAAACCCCCTCTTAATTTGTCCCCTGAGTAATTACCTCTCTAGCCTCACTATTTCCAGTTAGTATTCCTTAACACCTTTTGCATTTAAGCCAGGCTGAATTGATTTACTTCTCCAAAGATTCACTCTGGGTCTTTGTACATACAACTCGTTCTACTTTCAATTATCTTTTCCTTTGCCTACTGTCTATCATCTTTCTATCTTAGTTGGCAATTTCTCCTGGAAAAGTAAGGTGCCAGTCCCAGGATTTGTCACCAGATAACTGTCTCTTTATTTGTCTGTATTTCTCATGTGACTGTAAATTACTCAGAAGTATGACTTGTATTTTACTTATCTAGCACTGCATCCCTGTATAAAGCAGTGTCTAACACACAGCACAGCTTACATTTGTTACATGAATGAGTATAGCTTTTAGCAAGACTCTGAAGAAATAATTGGGAATAGTAATAAGTTCCGGGTCTTTCTTTCTCTGGGTTAGATGTATTTACCTCAATTATGAAACTTGCAATGAATGAAGATAAAACCCAAAATGTAAATATTGTCCTTAAGTGTTTTTATTTTATTTTATTTTGGCATATGATGGTCCCCTTGTCTTTTTAAAATTGAATTTATGGAGGTAGCATTGGTTACTAACATTATATAAGTTCCAGGTGTACAATTGTATAGCATGTTATGTGTATATTGCATTATGTCTAGTCTCCTTCACTGCCCAAAGTCTAGTTTCCTTCTATTACCATATATTTGACCCTCTTAATTATTTAATCCTCTTCTTACCTCCTTTATCTCTGGTAACCTGATATTTTTTAAGCTCCTACACTGATAGTCATATTTAAATACCCACTATATTTTCCAGTTTAATGCATTTTGATCCACAATAGAGAGTAAACATATCTATTACTATATTTATAGCATAAAGTCAAGCTTGCCATTTAAATAATTATATGTATTCAACAAACTTTCTCAATTAACTTGATCAGAAATTGAAATTTAAGAGATGAAAGAATATTTTGCATGCTGACATTTAAATCATTTTAGATAGGTCTACTTTGGAAATTCTGTTATTTTTGTATTTATTTTATTAGCATGACCAAGATTCAATATGTTTGCTGGCAACATAGTCAAGGAATTATACTAACACAGTGAAATAATAATATTTCCAGTTTGGTATTCTTCATAATGCATTTCCATCAGCATTTATTTATTTGGTACCAAGTATGAACCGGCCACTAGAAATAGAAAAATTTTGGTAGGGCATAAGAAATGCTAAGTAGCCTTGCTTTGGGACAAATATAACAGAGTGCAGTCTGCTTTTCTTTCTTTTAAAAAAATATATATATTATTGATATTTCACAGAGAGGAAGAGAGAGCGATAGAGAGCTAGAAATGTCGATGAGAGAGAAACATCGACCAGCTGCCTCTTGCACACCCCCCACCGGGGATGTGCTCGCAACCAATGTACATGCCCTTGACCGGAATTGAACCCTGGACCAACGCTCTACCACTGAGCCAAACTGGTTTCGGCTGCAGTCTGCTTTTCAATAGGATACATGTAGAGTAGCATAACATGATACTGTGTGACTTTGTTGGTTATCAGCAGAAATCATGCAAATAACACTCCTGCAAGCAGCTTTACCAACATGGCACTTTGGTGAGGAGATGGTGTGAGTAGGAAGCAGACCCACGACCAGTAGCAATAACAGGGCAGTTGGCAAGTCTCAAAAGTCTTTCCACAGAGGCTGGAACCAAAGGAGAAGGAGAAAGTTAGTGTCATATGGCAGCTGAGATGGCTTTCATAGGAGGGCATAGGGGACACAGCTGGAAACTTTCAGTAATAACAATGTAGTGAATCACCAATTTTTCCAGTGAATCAGGGCAAATTCCTGATACTTATTTGTACTTAAAGTGTGACTTCACAGTTCTTCTTAAATTGTAATGCTCTGAGAAAACACAGGTTATTATTCTGTTTCTGAAGGAATATTTCCCCCTGTAGTTATATACTTTTGATATCATATGCTATAGATAATGAGCTCACTTATTCTTGCAACAGTGGTTGGAATTTACTAGATAGAATTGTTTTTACTTCGAATAGATAGATTGATAGAGAGATTGCAGACAGAGCGATTGATGCAGAAAAAGTCTTTATGTGTAGTCATTCAATAGCTTCACTAGTCAATCACCCAGATATAATGCCAAATTTCTCTAACATCTGACCTTACTCTCTCTTGTTTATGATATAGCCTTGGGAGAGGAGGGCCAATATCCAAAATCCTGATAGTTTATGGTTATTTGAATTCCCAGGAGGTAGTAGAAACCCAGGGGCCCATAAGTTAGGTAGACAGTTCAATTTCACTGGTGGCTCTCCTCCGCATTTGTTGTGTGACCTTTGGTCAGGTCAAGAGGCTTCTCTGGGTTTCATGTTCCCCCTGGAAGACAAGTTGCGTGGGCCAAATAAGAGACCGTTGACCCAGGGCCAGTGGGTCCTGCCCTCCCTACCGAAACGGTAGCATCCTTCATAAATGGGTTTCAGGAAGTTGACAGATTGAAACTTCTGTGTGACACTGGGAACACATGCAATTTTCTTAGCAGAGAGTTCAGAGATAGCATCACAGATTTTCAAAGCAGTCTGTGATTGAATATTACTGGCATCAAAATTAGAATATATAATTTCAAAGCCGCTAATTTGACTAGAATATCTGTGGTTCTGAGTATTTCAGAATTTAAGGTGATACCAAATAAGAAAAACACTCCTCCAGTGTAATTGTCAAGTACTAATGGTTATAGGATTTCAAAACAAATAGCCCCAGAGGAATGTGAATAAACACAAGAGGGCAGTTCATAATATTGTCATATCTGTGTCTTGAATTCTAGTACTTGTAAGTCTCTTTGTTTATTCTTATTTCAGGTTGTATGTCTACATTTCCTTAGTGAGAAGGCCTGAGAAATTGTTGAATCATTTGTTTTGCAGACATGTGAGTGCTCTAACTTCTCACAATATGTTAATGTTTAAACTTAAATGCTCCTAAGAAGACAAATTTGGTTGAGATCCCAATATATGAAGCTCATGGTTTTGGTTGCAAAGTCAATTATGTTGAAATTATTAAATTATTCTAGGAGTTGTATTTGACTTTTTTTTTTGGGGGGGGAGTGAGATTTGGCAGCAGTTAAGGGAGTTTCCTCAAAGTGTTTGAATGCTGATATTATTCTCAGTGGGTGTTTGCCAGCAGGACACTTGGATTATATCTGCTTTTAGCAAGCTAGGGAATTCTTATCATGAAAAAAAAATAATAATTTGTTATTTGGAGGATTTAATGAAATAAAATAGTGATCTAGCTGGAGGTCAGGGACAGATTGAATGATTCTCAAGTTATTTTTTTTTTAGCCCCAGACTGTCTAATGTGCACATTCCAATGCAAATGCCCTGAAACAGCTCTTTCTAGGCAAGAATGTTGCCAGTTATTGGATCAGTGTAAAAACGAGGCTATTGCTCTAAGGTCATGATATTCTAGATTGTCAGAGGTAGCTCTGTCTCTTTTACTACTGCTCTTACCTTCTACCTCCATCACCATTTGCAACTCATGCTTCATGCTAATGTTTTCTAGATTTCTCTCTTTTCATTTCCACAATCACAATGTAGTCTTAAATCCATTTTATCTCTACTGCTGTTACTTCTCCAAATGCCTTACCTTTTCTTTTTCTTTCCATGATATTTTCTCCTGTGAGTTAATTTATATTGAACAATAAGAAAAAATGCACACAACCAAGCATATGAATCTGGAAATACATATATATATATATATATATATATATATATATATTTCATATATATTTCAAGGTCCTTTAATATCAGTATACAAACAACCTACAAGCACGTGTTTTCCCCTCCCTGTGTATTCTCTATCTCAGTAAATTTGTTTAACACATATGTTCTGTGAGGCACTTGATATTAAGAAGAGGAAAATAAGAGAAAAGAATCTTTAATGATGATTAAATAGACATATAGACAATTATAATTTTCTTTTGAGCACTTGTCAAAATGGTAGTTGTTTGATTTACTGTTTGATTTTATCTTCTTCATCAGGGAATGAACCATGGCTCTAAATTCAATGTTATTCCCAATATCTAGTCCAATGCCTGATAGAAATAGGGGCAGAATGCATATTTGCTGAACTAATCCCTGGATTATAGGTTGGACAATAGTATTCTAATATTTGATCTTCAATGGAGACAGTTAGGATCTCTTGATCTGGCATAGATCAGAGAAGATTTCATGAAAGGACAATGTCTGAGCTGAGACTTGTGAGAATCAGAAGAAGTTGAGGAAAACAGGTACACTAAATACTGCTGTGGCAAAAAATAAATATGGGAACTGTTAGGAGACTGAGCTGGAAAGAATTTTTTTTTCTCTCTGTCAGCATTTCTGAAAGTGTGTTCTGAGGTCACTGGGCTTGCTTAGTCAGAGAAAATAGTTTTCTAGGGGAAGTAGTGTGCTGGTAAATGTTTATTGAAAAAAAATTAAAGGTTCTAATTTGTAGCATTTGTTGGGAAGTGATGCAGAGCAGCAAAGCATTTAATAGTATTTCAGATACAATAGACATAAATATCTTCAAAAATCTAGACAGTAGTAGTAACATGTAGTAACAGTATAGGCAGAAAAATAATTTTCCCTCTTCTGTGTAATAAAACACAGTTAGCAAGAGTAAAAAAAAAGTTTATTAACATGCATACCTCATGTGTACAAGGGAGATAACCAAGAAAAGATGAGTAACTTCTGAGGTGCTTAGAATTCAGGATTAAACGCCACATTAATAAGGAAAGAGGAGGAAGCATGTAGGATTATTTGGGGGAAGAAATGATTTTTAGGAAAGATGAATGGGCCCTGAGAAGTATAAATGGGAGGTACAACTGCTTGTGACAAAATTTGTCTGGGTACAGTATCTACTCTCCTCTCTTCTTCTGACAAGAGTCAGTCCTCCCTGGTGGATACAACTCTTGAGATGAGAATTTATAACAATTGAGTTCCTTTTGGAGGGTTTGTTTTGTTTTTTTTGTTTGTTTGTTTAAAAAATATTTTTATGGATTTCAGAGATGATTTCAGAGATGAAGGGAAAAAGAGATAGAAACATCAATAATGAGAGAGAATCATTGATTGGTTGCCTCCTAAAGGCCCCCTCCTTCACACACACACACCCGGGGATCAAGCCTGCAACTCAGGCATATGCCCTGACCTGGAATCAAACCGTGATTTCATGGCTCAGTCACTGAGTCACACCAGCTGGGCTGGAGGACCTGTCTTTATGCAGATAAAGGTTCTCCCTGTACTTTCTTTTTTTCAACAGTTCAAAATAATCAATGTGCCAAAGGGGTATATTTTGAGGTACCCATTCATAACATAATTATAAAGTAATGAATTTTGAGTATAAATTCCCTTAGCTCTTAATATAATTTATTTAATTATAAGTTTATATGATTTAATTTTTTATAATGGCTGTGTTTACTGACTCAAAATTTGTAAAAGTAACAGTTGCTTCTATAAGTTAATAGCCCAACCCAATATATTATAGGTCAAGTATACTTACTAGTAATATAGTTTCTTTTTAGAGATTTATCATGAATATATGTTATTAAGGGTCCTGAGAAGCAAAATCACATGTCTATCTTAGTTTTCTGATTGAATAATAAACTCATTTTTTAGTATAATAGGTGTTAACAATTCTCAGAACTAGAATAACATGGCTTCATATATTTAGGGACATGCTGATTCATTGTCCAATCTGCTTATCTCTATTCTGTAATTAGAAATAATAATTTACTATTTTCCATAATTCCCCCATTTTTTAAAAAACAAACAAACAACTGCTTATAAAAGTAATTTGTCTCCACTCCAAATCATATTCTACCTTTCCAATTTCTGCGTGAGCCACACTTCTTTCCCAAAGGGGAAGGAGACCCTCTGGTCCTACATGGCTTACTGGAAGATGAGAAGCCCAGTTGACCTCTAAGTAACTGGGCAAGGACAAAAAGCTGGTTTGTTTCACAGACAGATAACTGAGGAACTAGCTTTAGAGTGAGATGATTTCTCCCTTTTCTGTGATATTTTCCTTCATGTCTAAAGGTCTGATGCTGTCTGTCTCCTCCATGGAAGGAAAGCTAGTTGGCCATCTCTTTGAACATGAAGAATTAAAGAATGTATTACAACTCCTGGAGAATTAGCCATTTACAAGGTGGCACCTTAACATTCCATTTTACCATGGTCATGCAACAGTAGAGACTGGTAAAAAAAAATAACTACCTGAATTACCATTATTCTTTCAAAAATCTAAGATATTTCATTGAATGCATAACTGTTAGTAAAGACTACTGAGTCCCATTCAAAAAAAAAATAAGACAAACTGTCAAAGGCAGGAGGTCCAGAGAACAATTGTAGTTAGATTCTGATAATAGGAGAGATGCACATGGCACCGAGGAGGACATAGGTGATAAAATGAGCACACCCAAAAGCAACCCCACATCAAAGAAATTTTAATTCTGCCACCATCAAGTAACTGACCATGATCCTGTCCTTCCATTGGAAAAATATATTAACCAACTGAGTTTACACATTGGAAACAGGCAGTACAGGACAATGATCTTTGAGAGAAAAGGTACAAATAAAGTGAGCCCAGCAACTACCTTTGTTTTCTGCCTTTCTGTATAGCTTCATATGAAGAGGAATCCAAGCAGAGGAAGTGGTTTCAAAGAGTCCACTGAGGAGATAGATTCGTATTTAATGTAGGACGAGGGGCTTCAATTTATATGGCAAAATAGCAGTGAGGAAGCATAAAAAGAGCTACAGAAATGTGTGTGTACCTACTCCCTCGATTTTATTGTTGAATCCTAAGTTGTGCATTTTATTGTTGAATTCTAAGTTGTGCATTGAATCCTAAGTTGGCCTGAAACTCCATCAGGTCAGGCAAATAACTCAGACAGAACTGAAAATCCATCATGTTTCAGAACTCACACCAGACTGAGAGTCTATCAAGGTCCAAATAACTATAGTAGAAAGGCCTCGATAGGAATATAAGCAAAAAAAAAAAAAAAAAAGAAAAGAAAGAAAGAAGATATAAATTGATGACATGAGGAATAACAATGGCGCCATCACTCTAGATCCTTTCAACATTTAAAAAATATATATATTTTATTGAGTTTTTACAGAGAGAAAGGGAGAAGGATAGAGAGCTAGAAACATCCATGAGAGAGAAACATCGACCAGCTGCTTCCTGCACACCCCCCCACTGGGAATGTGCCCGCAACCAAGGTACATGCCCTTGACAGGAATCGAACCTGGGACCTTTCAGTCCGCAGACAGATGCTCTATCCTCTGAGCCAAACCGGTTTTGGCGATCCTTTCAACATTTAAAGAATAATAAAATAGTACAATGTGGTGCCAATATATTTGATAATTTTAATTAAATGGGCACATTCCTTAATGATACAAATTACCAAAACAGACACAAGATGAAGTAGAAAATCTAAACAGTAGTTTTTAAAGTTACCTCAGGCTGAGATGATACTTTAAGCTTTTCCAATTCTTTTTTGCAGCAAAGTTGTTTCTTAGCAAAATTCAATGTAAAAGCCACATGAAAATTATGTGAAACAATAAAACAGAGAGGTATTTAGACACAAAGTCACCAAGGTAGGGAATGTGGAGTGATAACAATACAAACAAAATCTCCTCAGAAATCCAGCACTGATGTGTCAAAATTATAAAAGTGAAGCTTACACAGGAGACTGAGGAATACCAGTTAAAGAGAATAAAAGGAAAACAGTGAGGTTGCTTGCAATCAAGTCAACAGGGAAGAATTCACTTAAGATTCAAGTAATAACTTACAAAATAAGGATAGAGAAGAGGCAGGTGAAAAGAATCTTAGGATAGGGAAAGGGGTTAGTTTTCAAAATGAAAGCAGAATATTTCTTTGTGACAAATTTGAAGGAGTGGGCATGAGGAAATAAGATAAACTTTTAGAAAACAAAGAAATTGAGGTTTACTGTTAATGGCTTAAATCTTTTTAATGATATAGTCCCTGGGTTTGGATGTACAAGAAGTATTAGGAGTTTGAGGACTGTGGAAATTATTTAAACCATCCTCAGGGGAAATAGTGGAGGAAAAGACTACTAACTAGTTCAATCCTGGTTGAATTTACCTAACGTGCCCTTTGAATGGGCTCAATCCATGCTAGTGGGTATAAGAATGATGGAAACCCTGGGATTAATTCACGATAGGGAATTTTCCTTGCTGGTATGACAAAATTTAAGGATAACAGAGAAATCATAGGGGATTTTTGGACATCAATGAAATGACTTACCATGAAGTCTAGGCCAGGACAATAAAAATGGCACCAAGATACAAAAGGACATAGGAGGAGCTTAGAGAAGGTTCTCTGAGATGTAGTACCAGTGGGGTAAGTGGTCAGGTTTGTCTCTTGTGTCTTAATGTGTTTCCCAATCATATAATCTTATTTTTACTACAAATAAATGTTCTTTATTTTAAAATATTCCATTCCACACAAAAATATTAAATCATGCCTCAAACCTTCAAGAGAGGTAGCTAATTACAGTCAATAGCATCCCCACTCTCAGGGAGATATTCCTTATTACAAAATTGTACTTTAAATTAATTTCTCTTAAAGGCAAAGCCCAATTTTCCCTTTAATTTCCCCAATGAAGAGACCTACTGGTTGTTCAGTCACTCTTCTTTTC
Source organism: Vespertilio murinus (assembly GCA_963924515.1). Taxonomy (NCBI): domain Eukaryota; kingdom Metazoa; phylum Chordata; class Mammalia; order Chiroptera; family Vespertilionidae; genus Vespertilio; species Vespertilio murinus. Next base: position 69,207,488 of record OZ004708.1, read on the forward strand.
TCTTCACCAAGATAATTATGTGGCTATATCCATGTCATGTTTTTAATATTCTCCTAACAATCTATTAAGTTGAACCATATGAAACTGCCATTTTTATAGATCATAAATGGTTGTATATGTGGTTTCATATGGCTTAACCTAATATTTCAAATTTCGTTTCTCTAACTTTGAAAATATTTGAATTAAAGCCAGAGTCTGGTTGTTAGTGAGTGAAGAATTGCAGTTTGCGTATGCCACAAACTATTTTAAATATCAAGCTTTTAATAGTAGTACAATAATAGCACTGCTGACTTTGGAAGGAAGAAGCACCTCTAATTTCTAAAAACAATAAACACACGATTCATCCTCAGGTCTTTTCAGTCATGCTCATTTGGAGCCTATTCCTCTCTTTTATTTCTACTGTGCTTTTTTCCTTCTTAGCTCTGTTATGCAACTCTTCATTTAAATTTTCCTCATAAACTTTAATATTTAAAAAAATATATTTAAAAATATACTTATTTAAGAACATATATTTTAAGTAAATATATTTTTATTCATCTCAGAGAGGAAGAAAGAGGGCGAGAGAGATAGAAACATCAATGCTGAGAGAGAATCATTGATCCGCTGCCTCCTGCACACCCCCTACTGAGAACCCAGCCTATAACCTGGGCATGTGCCCTGATGGGGACTGGAACAGTGACCTCCTGGTTCATAGGTTGACACTCAATTACTGGGCCACACCAGTCATGCAACAACTTCAATTTAATACTTGAAGCATCAAATCAGTTTTCAAACTTAATGCAAGTGTGTCAGTATTTCATTATGCAAGTAGATTAAAAAAAAATCTTATAGCCTCAGAGTCAGGCCCCAGTCTTTCATTGCTTCTTCTCAGCATTGACGTGACAAGAACTCTCTGCTGCCCAGATTTGTGAGTTGATGTGATGCTTAACTTACCAGTTGACTCCCCTGGGTGATAACAGAGTAGAAAGACCATGGCCAGCACAGTTCTATAAGTCAATGGTCTAGTTATGGCATGGCCAGATTCTCTTCTTAGGGTATCACAAGGCTGAAATCAAAGAGTGGGCTGGGCTGAATTGTCATCTGGAGGTTCCTGGGTAGAAAAATCCACCTTCCAAGTTCATTTTTGTTGTTGGTAGAATTCAGTTTGTGGTGATTATAGAACTGTGGTCGTTGATTCCTTGCTGGCTGAGAGTCAAGGTCTGCTCTGTGTGTTTAGAGCCTGTTCACATTTCTTGACACATTGCCCCTCCATCTTCAAGCCAAAAATGGAACATTGGAATCCTTTTCTTGCTACTTATCTCTGACTCTGTCCACAACCTTTTTTTGTTCATACAAAGCTGAATGAGGATTGTGAACCTGCTGAAAAACTTATAAAAAAATTACAAAGTCCTGAACAAGTCATTCAAAATTATCTGTGGCTCTGACTGCTTTATTACTGAGTAAATTTATAGTATCAGTGCAGCTATTCCAAAGTAATGATGCTGAAGAATCTAAGAAAGAATAATCTAAATTGGTATCTTCTTAAAAATAAAAAAGATGATATATGTTCTGGAGTTTGTGCATCACCCTTGACTAATCAAGGGTAATGCACAAATCCTTTGAAAAATAATACCTAATTTTTATTTTCATTTGTAACATATTTCTCTAAAGCCTATCACAGTAAGTTCTAGATGCATTATAGAAGAAATATTGCTTTTTTTCTCTATAAACTCTCTCATTTATTTTGACTGAGTACTTATGAGTCACGCTTCAGGCATTATTTATGCCAACTATGTCAAAGATCATTTGGATTTCTTTTTGTTTATCTCTAATCTAATGTTGGCTTATGAATATGCAATTGCATTTCGCCATTTCTGTTGTTTCTTTATATGTTTTTTTTCTCTCAGAACAAAATGTTTTTACATTGAGTAAAAATGCCAGTTTGAGGTAAGCTGCATTTTACTGATAATCTCATGAGTGCTTGATTAACACATACAAGTCCTAAAATGAAGATTTTAGTCAAAAGCATGAAACATAAAATTAGTAGTTTACCAGCTTAACAATATTTTACATTACTTGCTTTTGCATAGATTGATAAAACCAGAAAATGCTAATTTTTTCACTTTCATTTCAGAAAAGGGATGAATTCCTAATTTTAAATGTCCTATCATTAGATACCATTACAAATTTAAGTTATATTACTGATATTTGTCATTTTGATTAGCCATGTATATGATTTGATCTAGATATGGTGTAAACATCTCCCAAACTTGGCAATAAAGCAGTACTTTCCATATCAATATGTTAGCCAAGTCCCTGTATTAGCATTGTTTATATCTGTCCTCCTGAGACAATTCTAAAATGAAACATTTTCTGGTGAACAACTTTCCTAGCTTTAAGGCATCTGTACACTCTATTTGTTTAATTTCAAAGAATAACTCAAAGGATTTGGCAATAGGGAAATGACTGTAAAACATCACAATCATGTGCTAAAACTTTCTTTTTAAAAAGGCCAGAGCCTGGCTGGTATGTCTCAGTGGCTGAGCACTGCACAAGGAACCAGGAGGTTACAGTTCTATGAACCAGGAGGTCATGGTTTGATTCTCAGTCTGGGCACATGTCCGGGTTGTGGATTCCATCCCCAGTGGAGGTTGTGCAGGAGGCAGCCGACCAATGCTTCTCTCTTATTATTAATGTTTCCATCTTTCCCTCTCCTTTTCTCTCTGAAATCAATAAAATTATATTTAAAAAAATTTAAAAGCCACAGAAATGGCAGTATCTCTACAAGTGAGCACTTAGTATATTCTACCTGCCAAATATATAAATGCTTATTTTATCCCTTTGAAAATGGAAGAATGTATAGGTTCAATAAATGTTTAAATATTCTTTGTTTTGTAATATATCTAACCCAGCATTAAGGTGAAGAATGTTCTTATGTCATTTCTCTATGGCCCATTGCTAGAGGACAAATCTCCTTTGGTATTTCCTGGGTTTCTGTTCTGCGCCACCACCTGATGTTTGTCTCATTTCTCAGTCAGTCTCAGGGGTGTGTGTGTGTAGGGAAGTGTGGGCGGTGAGGTAGAGGTGAGGTTAGGTAAGTAAAAGTTCCAGAAACAATCTCATTTTGCAGAATGTATGCAACTATGAAGTGCATTGGGCTAAATATCTCTGAAATCTATGACAGATTATAATTTCCTAAGAAGCAAATTAACTGTAATTCATTAATTTTCTTAGGAAACAGTAAAATCTCTATTGCTCAAGTTTTCACAGCCCCATTCCTTGGAAAACCATGCTTGCACTTTCTGGTTAAGAAGTGGGAAACAGGCCACTCCACTCAGTAAAGTCAGTGGTAACTGGAGATGTGGACAGGTCCATTCCCGGGAATGGAGATGGCCAGGTACTGAGCAGAGGAAGAGCTAAAGTGACTTTCCAGCTTTTCCGAGTCAGATCTCTAGGTTCTAAAGGTATTACTTTGAAATGCAAATTCCCAGAGTGTTAAGCAAACCCATATTCCATTACAAGTACAGAAACAAAATTGAAGGCCAGCCACTGTTGAATTTTGAATTTTTAAATTACTTGTCACTTTGATTGGTCCTGTCTCCCCTCCCCCCCTCTTCTTCTCACTCCAATTATTGAATAATCAAAAGCTGTCTCTGTGTAATGCAGAAAACAAACATATTTCAATGGGTAATTCAAACGAGGGGTTTTCCTATGTAGATAGGTGCTCAATTGATCAGAAACCCTCTCTTCTTGCTGATGGCTCTGAATACTACCAGGTATTATTGATGTGCTGCTTCTTGCTAGTACAGCTGGTCTTCGCGAGCTCATATCCAGTCTGGTTGCTGTTGGGCCTGTTCTCTCACACGAAATTAAGGGGAAAGCTTACTAGATATTCTATGTTCTGGCAAGCCTTGATGCTGAACTTGGCAGGAACATTAAAATGTCTTTATTAGAAGCCATGAATCAAGTTCCATCACAGAATTCATAACCTCCCAAATCTGGCTGCCTTCTTTTGTCAAACCTCACAGAAAGGATTGGCTTAAAATAAAGTTTATTTTCAGATATAGAGATTCAATGAGAATGATAAATCTTGTTTTATAGCATACGTGGGAAGTCTTCACTTAAATTAAAACAGCCAACCTGTGATGTAAAAGTCTGTCTATGGCGGTTCCAGATACAATCCAGAGAATTAAATAAGCCTTTCTTTGCTAATGAAAAGAGTTGAGTTGTAAAGGAACTGTGATGGATTTTTGAAAAGCAGCAATATTTTCTTTGAGTTGGATGAAAATCAGTTGGCTTTGCTTCTTTAAAGATGCACGTTGGAATAGTTATAATGGGAAACTGTTTGTACTACCTTAGAGCAAAGGATTGAAATTGCTCTTTCGAAGTTGTTTCCAAGTTCTAGAAATCTAGCCTGGGGGAGTCTAAAATCTCAGAGATCGACAAGACTTAACCTGTCATTCAGGGCCTGGGCCCAGCTATCAGGGAAAGCTACAGCAATGAGGGGGTTACAGACTCTCCTAAACCCAAGTCTTGTTTTTATAGCATGAACAGCAGCCTGGAGGCCCCTCACAAGTGAAGAGAGATATACAACAGACACAACTGTAGAACGGGTCCTCAGAGAATCCCAAATACACCTTAGATCCTAGAAATGGTTGGGCTGTGGTTGGAGGGAGAAGAAGCCATTCAGGAGTGGAAAAGAGAACATCCGTCCACAGAGATGAATAAAGGTAAGATAGATTCTTCAAGGAGTGTTTTGGTGTGTATTTTGATTCTGTACAAATGACTAGAATAAAAATTCTGAATCAACTCTGAGAATCCTAGAATCGTCCAGATGAATAGGGTGTTAATGACATTGTCTATGAATTTATACGTTCTGGATATGAATACTTCATAGACAGATTGCTTTGGGCAATGTAAAACTCTTCTGTTTTATTGTTTATGAAAATATTGTTGGTGAGGTGGAGATATTAGCTTTATAACAAAAAAATTAGTGTTTTGGATGTTGTAAGTGATTATTCAGTAGAGAACAATTCTTTTGTTAGAATAGAGAAGGAAAGCCACTTACTGTTTCAGCTCCTATTACTGATCCTTTGAAACTGTGATAATTGAGCCGTGGATTTAGTGGTCCAAAACCCTTAATGCATATTATGTCCCTTTAAGTCTCTTGTTACCCAGAAATGCAATGTTTCGGTTGTGTAAAAGCAGCTGACTGAAAACACGGAACCAGGTTAAATCCTATTACCTTCACAGTGTCATCTATCCCTCTTAATTGTTCAGAGGCATTACCCAGGGTGTAACCCTGTTATTTTGAGAGGATGAATTAGGAAGTGAAACACCTTAGCTAGGTATGATTGCACTTAACATGCCACCTGGCTCCTCGCAAGGTCACAGTGTGCTGTAAACACTCCTTGTTGATGAAGTATTACAACACAAACTTGGCTGAGTGGCTGAGGAAGCAACACACCATTGTTCCCTCTGTGGTTGCCATTCATTGAGAACATTTTGGCTTGGAAGCTTCTCCTCCTCTTCCTATGTACCTAAAGCCTCTGTCAGAAATTAAATAAAGTTTGAACAAACTTCCAAAGATCTGGGAATGTTTTGATGAAATTCTGTGGGGTTTTTTTTGGGGGGTGGGGGTGGGGGAGGGATTGCTAGGCAGTTCCTCTCTGGCACAGACCGCTCTCCACAGAAATCCCCATAAATTAAACTTCTTTCCATGAGGTGGAGAGATGAGAAAAGAGCACCTCTGTTTTAGTTTCTTCCACAGAATAACGCCCATTTGCTTTATATCCTAAGAAGTTGACAGGTTTGGACTCTGCTTCCAGATGTCCAGATGGCTTGATTAAAAGAAGGATAATACTACATGACATATTTTCTTTTTTCGGATCCAGAAAGAACCAGCTTCATGTCAAATCAATTGCAAGTTGTAAAGTTGAAGGAAACTATTATGTAAATAGAGAAGACTGATAAAACAGAAGAAAACAGGGCAGGTAAAGGCACTCTGCCCAGAAAAAAGAAGAAAAGAAAAAAAAAGACATGTAATAAAAGTGACTTCTTTTAAACAAAGGCTGAAATGTTTATTTGATTTACCACAGTCTGAATTACATGGAGCTCTAGCCCCTGAGGTCATCTCAAATCCAATATAGTTGCAAACAGCTCGTGCTCTAGAGTCTTTGCTATAAAATACAACAAAAAAGGCCATATTTAAAGTTTAAGCTCTGAGAAAAAAGAAACAATATGAATAAGCAAGCCAAGACCAAGGCAGCTTACCCAAGGCATATATTCGTCAACATCTAGAGTCTCTAGACACATGCTCCTTGGAAGAAAATGGATTTATTCTTTCAGAAAACTTTCTAACCTCTAGAAATTAAGAAGTGCCTTTCCAGTGTAAAGTTTAGTATTCTTAAAACCTCTTGACTATATTTTAACAAAAGTACGTGTACATAGTTAGACTTAAAGGCAACACCTTAGATAGGTCTTTCATTAGGTAGTAATTATTCAAGAAAAAGCAAGGAGCTGATTTTAAAAATAAAAGTGAGCTCTACCACAAAGGAACAGAGATCACTCTCAGAGGGAAAGTAACCTTAACTGGTGTGACCTCCTTCTTTATTTTGAGGCCTTTGGACTGTCATTGAAGTGGATATCTTATGAATTGGCCAATATATAATCTAGTGGAGTAAACATTAAACATTAGTGGGAGGTTCAGGTTATAGTCTTAGCTCTGCCAGTGAGTCAGGTGCCTTTAAATATGACACAGGAACATTAGGTAATCTATTAATAATAAAAACAAAAGCAATATGCTCAAATGCTTTGGAAGAAAGACATTTAGATTCAAGATATTATCATCATTATTATTAGAATACAAAAATAACATTTATTGCTATAGTCCTAAAATATTTTTTGTGATTTTATTTATTTATTTATTTATTTATTTATTTATTTATTGTTAATCCTCACACAAGGATATTGTTTACTTTTTTTTTTTTAAGAGAGTGGAAGGGAGAGAAGAGAGAAAGAGAGAGAGAGAGATAACATCAATGTGAGAGAACTGGCCCTTACCAGGGCCAGGGATGGAACCTGCAACCCAGGTACCTTCCCTTGACCAGGAATCAAACCTGTGACCCTTTGGTGTATAGATTACACTTAAATCATTGAGCAACACTGGCTAGGACAATTTTAAAATACTTTAACTGGAGCTTAATTTTCCAAATATTGAATGAATGTTTTGGCCCATTTTCTTTAAAATGTGTGGGAGTGGCAGAAGCGAAATAGAGGAGGTAGGTCCATGGGTACAAAGTAGGAAAATGAAACATTAGTAGATCACTTATAAATCTAAAATAATATTATATGTAATACTAGAGTCCCATTGCCCAAAATTTGTGCACTAGTAGGGTCTCCAAGTGGCTGGTGGTGGCCAGGTACTCCTTCACTTCCTCTTGCTGGCTCCGCCCCCTGGTCAAACTCCCCGAAGAACTACTGTTAGAGGAGTACAATTTGCATACTACATTTTCATTATATAGGACATGTAACTCAACTGCAAGTTTTAGATTGCCAATGTAAAATATAAAGGAAATGCTGGTGGATTATTCTTCTTAGAATAATAATTCTTACATAGGAAAGTAAGAATAATAACTGATGTTAGGTACTTTTGTTGAAAATGTTGATTTTATAAAAATATAAATATGCTCAGTATTTTGTTCACATAGAATCTAGTGGCTTTTGTAGTTTTGTTTTGTTTGTTTTTTCTCTTGAAAATATGCCAGTGTACTTAAGGTTAGAAATCATATTGAGAATTTAATTTTTTAAGATTTTAACTAGACTCTGGGTGGTAAGCACATAATGGAATATACAGATGATGTATTATTAAGATGCACACCTGAAACTTATAAAATGTTATAAACCAATATTACCCCAATAAATTTAATTTAAAAAGACTTTTAGAAAATATAGCCTTGTTCTCAAGTATCATTTAGACACATAAAGATTCTATCTTTGAGGTAGAGATTTTCAGAGGAAATTTTAAAAAAAGTTCCTGAATTTGCCTCATGTCATTTTTTTCAATAATTTTTTATAAGTACTTTGCATATTTTCTGGAAATTGGATTCAGATTATTTGGCTGTAAGAATGACATATAATTATCAACTCATCATGAGGACCATAGTGAATATGATATGTGAGTGGACTTTCTGAATTCTAGGTTTTTGGCATCATACTTATAAATGTTTGATTATAAATTTGTAAACACGTTTAAATTGACCTTTCTTCTAAGTCCAGGATTCTCTGCTACACTCTATTTGACTTAGTAACTTCAGGTTCCTTTCTGGATTGTATTACTAATTTCTAGGGTGGGACTGGGTGTGTGGGATGGGGAGTAATAAGACATTGTAGATCTTGTGGTTTGAGAAGCTTTGATATTCTACCGTCTTAGTCTACTTCTGCCAAAGCCCCATATAGAGAGAAGGACAGCTGCTGGCAAATGAGCTGGTGTGAAATTCAGAAACCTAAAATAAACTTTAAGTTTAAATATTTCCCGATTAAACAAAATAAAAGTAAAAGGTTAGAATATCAAGCAACGGGAAGTTTTGGCATTCACCCACTGGTAAACTGGTACTTCAGGGAAGGGGAAAAATTCCACTCTACCTCCTCTGGTTCTTTGGCTGGCTAAATAACCAAGTCAAGAAACATAGTCACACACACACACACACACACACACACACACACACACACACACACAGATCAAAGTTAACTTTGTGCACATGGGAGCATGAGAGAGTCAGAGACCACCACACACATGAGAGTTCTGAGACAGAAAGGGAAAATGAGGTATATACTAGTAAACCATTCTGCGCTAGGGGTGAGCTAATGCACCTTGGCTTCACAAGGTCATTGCAGGGAGAGCACATGTTCAGTAATTAGTAGTTTGCCCTGCCATACCTGTAGGCCAAAAAGATTATCCCTGATAATCTCTTATTATGGGCAAGGCTCCTCATTCACATTCTAGATATTGGGGGAGGGGCCAGAAGTTTCTTTTGAGCCCACAGGGTTTCAGTTGCCTTTAACATAAAATAATCCACATCCCACTGAGGCACATCTTGGGGTGGCTTGTTGTGAACCCCACAGCACCATGAGGGAGCTAAATGAGGCTTAAATAATGTTTTGTCCCCTGAAAACATACCATAATCAGATATATAGAGCAAGACTTTGTTCTTCAAAACAATAGTACATGGCATTAGTTTTTCTAAGGATTGCAATTTTACACACCAAAGAGTTTTCTTAGTATTACAAATTTTTATACAATATTAACTCAATACCAAGCAGTCAAGTGGTAGTTGTACTCCTTAATAATATAATAATACCCCCTCCCTCTCTTTCTCTTTCTCTCACTCTCTGCTAGAAGAAATCAAAGCATGGGTTTTTTTGAAGAAAAAAAAAAGTATTTTCCAAAGTGGTTTTATCAAGATTTTTCTTTCAAGAAACTCCATAAATATTTGGAAACCCATCTCAAATCAAATAACCTTTTATTTGATGTGTTAGAGAAAAGGCAATTAAAGATGTAGTACATAGATAGCAGAATAGAAGGGGAGAAAAACCCATTTCTTTTAGAAATGCAAAGCTTATTAAATAAGAACAGAACCAGCTTCAGTTCTATCTGGATGCAAGTGTTGTGGTTAATCATTGCTTTCTCCCAGTGAGACAAGTAGAAATTTTTCTCGAAGCTACGTCATTTTCAGTTTGGATGTACAGTATAGTAATCATGAAAATATCTTGCAAGGACAGACTACCAAGAAAGTATTAACTGGCAGGATTGGGGAAGGTGAGGTGGGTATGGAAAGGGACTGAGAAAGCAAATTGTAAGGCTTAAAATGTGGCAACTGTTTCATTTGTTTGTAGCAGGTTGCTGGCTTGAACCCTCTTCTAGTTCTACAGAATGTTCCTACTCCTTTGACAATTGTTGGTGTCAGGGTTCATACTCATATAAATAAGTAGCCCAAACATTAGGATGTAATTTATTAACATTTCTACATAGACTGGCTCTGGAGTAAATTAAAGTAAGTGAGGCTGGTTTTTAAATAATGTTTATCACTTCCCTATTTTTTCCTCACCCCTAGTCGTCATTATAATCTGGTCTCTACTCAGACCTACTTTCTTCTATAGATTATCATGGTTCATAACTCTTTCTTCTGCCACCTAGTACAATTTGTGTTTGATTTCCTGAGGGTTATTTCTCTGCTGGAGCTAGTCTGATAAACTAATGCCTGCTGAGTTGTTTAATAATAAATGATTGCTTTTACCTTGCCCATCTAAGATTATAATTTTGAATAGTAAGATCTTTCAAAGTCTTGTCTTGTAAGCATGAATAATTTGGGGCATTTTATGCAATAGAGCAGTTTATTAGTAGAAAGAAAATTTTAGATGAAGCAATTGGACTTTCAAAGTTGGCATCACTAAAAAGCACTTGAATTGACTCACATATTATACAATATAAGAAAAGTATTTGGTCCTAATTAACTGCATTTTTTTTCCATCTGAAAATTTTGAGTTCATAAAATACTACAGTGAGTGGAAATAAACAGTAGTGCTCCACTTAACCTTCACTATATTCTTGTATTCATTTCCTGGATAAGTCCACCTTTGCAGATGCTTCATATATTAGTCGGGCTATTTTGGTTGCAAATAACTAAACCTCAACTCAAATTAGCATAAGTAATAAACCAGATTTATTGGCTCACATATCTGAAGAGTCCTGGCATGTTTCGATTAAGATGATATCCCAGTTTTCTATGATTCTCTTGGCTGTACCTTCCTCTAGTAGTTTGGCTTCATCCCCAGGTTGACTTGATCATTGTCATAAAATGGCTGCCAGTAGCAACAAGAGCCACATGTTACATGATTCATACCCAAGGGGAGAGAGACTGTCACTTTCTATAACCATTTAACAAAAGTCTTAAGATTTATTCTGATTGGGCCAATTACTGTGGCCCGAAAGAAACCAAATGCTGATAGATCTGGGCTTGTGTGAAAGCCTCTAATGGACTAATTCTTTTGTTTTAAATAGGGAAAAATATAATATAGCTTAGAACCTGAATGGAGTCAATCCATTCAAAATCCATGGCTATTGCACAAGAAGGGTGTTTGCAAAGAAAAATCTAAACACAGTTAGTAAAAGTGAAATAAATTCTGAGCACATAACCAACTATCACGAAGTTCATCTATATGGAGTCTATTCTTTCAATCTTTGAAAAAAAGTATAGGAAAACATTGATACAGAGGTTTGTTTTCCAAACAGGAAAATTGTATGTGACTCATATTTAGTTTGGCAAAGAAAGTCCCTTTCTAGTCTATAGTAACCAGATCTTTACTCATTTCTTAGAATGAATATACATATCTAACCATGTGAGAGATTCTAAGTACTATATAATTCAATGGCACTTTTAGCCCCAAGACATGTGGAGGATTTCTAAGAGACCATGTGCAATTAACTTATGAGGAAAATGACCAAGATGGTACCAGCCAAAGTTGTGAATTCCGCATGGCCTGGTATAAGGTTTAGAATTGAAGACAGGGCATGCATGAATATCTAGTTTATGAAAATAGAATTCTGAGGAAATAACCAATTCAGCACTTAAAGGGTTAGCTAGGAATCAATTTTCTGAAACCTCATCTGTCTTCTTAGTTCTGTGGCTGCTATATTTTCTAACAATCAGTAGTTAGAAATTTTAATTTGGTGTCTTTATGATAGCTCCTACTTCATCTCAAAAGAAAAAAGGGGTGTCTTTTAAATAAATGAAGGGGCCGAAACCAGTTTGGCTCAGTGGATAGAGCATCAGCCTGCGGACTGAAAGGTCCCAGGTTCGATTCAGGTCAAGGGCAGGTACCTTGGTTACGGGCACATCCCCAGTAGGGGGTGTGCAAGAGGCAGCTGATCGATGTTTCTCTCTCATCGATGTTTCTAACTCTCTATCCCTTTCTCTTCCTCTCTGGAAAAAATCAATAAAATATATTTTAAATAAATAAACAAACAAACAAACAAACAAATAAATAAATAAATAAATAAAAAGAAAATAAAGAAGAAATTTATCTTCAAATTTCTTCACTTTCATATCATCGTGTTCAAATATTTAAGGACAATCCCATCAACAGAAAGTAGCAAATAATTACTTTTCTGCTTGGTATAGGCATGTGGGCCTGTGGCAGCCCTGTTCTGACACCCAACTTGATTTCTACCAGAGTCTCCATATCCAAAAAATACCTCCTTACCTTCCTCTGGTGCCTAGAATTTTTATCTGTGGGAATCATTCCTAATTTGCATTCAGACCTTGTCTAGACAAGTTACTTTTTAGAATGCTTAATACAGCGTGCATAGAAAAACATGCTACTAATATGCAGGTTAAATCACCATGTCAAGCTTAGAATGTGAAATGCTTGGCTGCTTGGCTCTTGCTCTTCCGGCCTTGGCTGCATGTCTTTTTCACCTACATGTGGTGAAAGGCAGCTCTGTTTGCTGCCCTAAGAGAGCAGGCATGGTGAGACAGTGCTGTGGAGAAGACCGGGGTATGAGTGTATAAGAGTGGCCCTTAAAGAGAAGGTATTAAAACTCATGGGATGCAAGTTGGGTAAGGAATTGGGGAGACTACTACTATGAAATATTCCATTGTTCGGGCTGATAATTTGAATCTTTTCTGTTCATCAACTCACAGCAATGTAAATATGGCATCCCATGAGTTTTAATCTCTATGTATTAGAAAATTTTCAGAATTGTCTGCTCAGCACCCTTCAGTCTCATGGGTACTATCAAGCTTGCTTTATAATTCCTCTCTCCTGTCTCTGTCCTGTTCACAGAAGGACACCATAACTGACCTGAGTCAACTGGAATCCTTGTAAGAGTTTTACAATGAAAGTAAATATCTGTCAACATGTCAGGAATATGGATACAAAGGTAAAAGTGTGGAAGCCATTAGGGGGGCGTGTATTTTACTCTCTGATTAGGACAAGTCAGAATGCAGAAACTAGTGTGGTATTTAAATCAAACAAAGACATGAAAGAGATGTTACCTAAATCTAAAAGAAAACATTTTTTAAAAATCCAATTAAGTGGTGAAAACTGTCAGGTAAAATCTCTGGTGGCAGAATTTCATTTATTCAAATCAGATGAAAATATTAGGAAAAAAATTGTCTTGAATCCTGTTGTCCAAGGCAGAAGCAGAATCAATCTGTGTGTCTACAGTCCCAGGTATTTCATCCTGGCCCCAAATCATAGATCAAAAGTAATTTTAACACACTGAGATGTCAATACCAATTTTTCTTTGAAAAACAAAATTGCCTTCCTGAAAAGATTTAAAATGAAATACAGCATCAAATCAATACTTTAGTATAACAAATCTTCACTTAACATTGTAGATAGATTCTTGGAAATTACTATGTTAAGCAAAATGTATCAAATGAAATCAATTTTACCAGGCTAATTATATGAACAAAAGAAGTTCCTATGGCATATTTCTGCTAAAAAATCATCACATCTTTGAAATAAAGATCCCGTTTCAATATTAAACAGCAATGTGAGTTCTACATACATTTAAAGAAAGATCAATCAAAACAAGCAAGATTATTATTTTCCAACCCCCTCATTTCATGTTTACAGGTGACCAGAGCCTTTCCCAGCAGCTCAGGGGACAAGACAAGCACTCTCCCTGGACAGCACACCCTTTACCTTTTTTCTAGAATCTCTTCTGTAGAAATGTAATTGGTGAAATGCAAACTGGAGACAACACCTTCTCTAGTCATAGTCATTCTAAAAGAGCCAGAGAATCTCTCCAGCATGGGTGTGAGGAGACTGAGTGTCATTCCTGAGCTACCATCATCCAGCCCACCCCCACCCCAGGGAGGTCAACTTCCCCATTTATTAAAACAAAGTGGATTTTATATTTGACCCCTGCCTCATGTGGATATGGAGAAAATAAATCATGAACTTCAAACATTTTTTAAAATGATAATCCCAGTTCAAGGTTGCTGGAATTGCAGTCACTTTTCAATAATCTCCCCAAAGCAGTTTACACTTCCTTTATTTTGTAGTATTGGGGTAATAATGGGGTCTGTCTTATAAGATTGTTATAAGATTTGAAAGGAAGTGCTTGGCTTGCTGTCCAGAACAGAGTAAGTTCTCAATAAATGTTATTGATGCTGCTGCTGTAAAACGTTGTACATGGCATCTAGAAAACCAGTGAATGGTCCCTCCTTTTCTCTGCTCATCGTTCATGTGACAGCGCTGATTCTGATTCCTAATTGTGTCCTGTCCATGTTTACCTCTTCATCTCCATTATTACTGCATTTATTGAGGCCTCTACCATCTCTCCTATGGAATTTTGAGATATTTCTCCACTGAGTTATCCAGACTTTCAGGCCAGCCCTTACCTACTCCATTCTGAACCCATCTCAAAATTATATTCCCAAACACCAACCTGTTCATTTTACTTCCTATCAGCATCCATGGAAGTTTCCCTATTGGCCACCAAAGTGCAAACCTCTTATAAAGCTTCAGACAACATCAACCCTAAGATAATTACCATTTGTTGAGCTAATTATACATTTTTCCTCTCCCCAGAACACCTTCCCCCCAAATTCCTAAACATCTTTCAACACTGGGCTCAAGTGTCTCCTTTTTTTTTTTATGAAGCCTTTTTCTTTCTTAACCCCCCTCAAGCAGACTTTTCATTATACTTTTCCCATCATCCTTACCCATAAATATTTTATAATCTTTATAACATTGGATGATGACTTTCCCCTCTGTACATATTTGTTTCCCAAACATGATTGTGAGCCTCTTGAAATCAGGCCTGTGACTATTTTATCATTAATTCTTTGGTGTCTAGCACTGCGCTTGGCACAAGATGGCTATTCAATAAATGTATGGGAAATTGAAGGTAGAACTATTGGTATTCTTAGAACTTATAATATTAAATGTAATTGAAATTTAAAACTAAATCAAATTTAAAACTTCACGCAGTAAATACCCTGCATAAGAGCTTCAAGAAAATTAAGTTTTCTCACAAAATTTCCTTCTTTTGGAGGAAATGACTGTTTTAGATTATAAGAGCACTAAATTAAAGTAAAACAAGCTTGTTTCCTTAGAATCTAAGGCTTAGTGGGGCAGGGAAGAATAAAAAAGTTTTTCATTACTTTTGTTTTTAACATGTAGCTTACTACATCGTTAAAATTTGATTTGTCATTCATAAACTGAAATACAAGAGTTGGATTGACTATATTTAAGTAAAGGGGACTTTGAAGAAGGGCTAGTTTCCCCACTTCTTACTGCCTGTTTCCATGTTAAAGGGGAAGAACACAAATAGGGATGGATTCAGTGAAGCTCATGATTGAAAATGACTACGGGGATGACTCAGTCTTTTCTCTCTACTCCGAAATGCTCAAGTAGCCAAGAGGAGGTAATGAAAAGAGACACTAACATTTGCCTTAGAAACCTAAAAAAAATGAGTAGCCTTTTAAAAAAGAGAGTTTTATTGGAGATTGCTTGGTTTTTTATTCATCAAGTAATGTTTTTGTGTTTGTCTGTGTGTGTGAAGAGCTCTCCAAATAGAGTTATTCTGCTTAGTTTTTAGAGTTTTGAATATTTTACAGCAATGACAAGAAACAGAACTGTTTGGAGTTCAGCATTCCTCATTAGTCACTCACCACAACTTGTAATAAGATGAAAAAAAGATAATGGAAAGCAGAGATCAATCACTGCTCTGTTGTATTGTGCATAAAATGATATTGAGAGACACGGAGCAACCCAGAAACCCAGCAACCTTGGGGCCTGATATGTGGGATGTTTTAGAACACAAGTAAAAAGAACTAGCTGGAGTTATGGCTGATACCCTCCCCTGCCACACACACACACACACACACACACACACACACACACACACACCCCAAACAGTTCAAATCAACCAGCAAGTAATAAGTAAGCACTTACTATGCACCAATGAGCTATTGGCAACCTGGAAAGGCCTGCTGTTCTGTGTTAGGTCCTATGATTATCGTATGAAAAATGTATTCATTGTTCCATTGAGTCCAAATCAACAATGATTGCAAACATCTGTACGCATACAATTAAATTTAAAAAAATGTATTCCTTATGCATTTATACCAGGCGAAATATGAAAAACATATTCCCCTGAAAATCATCCAAGTCTCTTCCTACTATCTTTACCCTAAAAGGCCCATCAACCCCCCTACTCATCCCAAATATTAATTTTCTTCCAGCGCAGGATTTCTATCCTACCCATCCCCCTTGCACTTTTTCCTACTCTCTCCTAAGAAAATTTACAGATTAAAAATAAAAGAGGGATAAAGTAAGAAAAATCTAGAGCTGGAATTTGGGAATCCTGTAATTTGATAAGGATTAGCCCTGATAAGGTGGGGCTGGTGAATTGTGGTTTAATTGTGTAAGGCCTGGAACGATTGTCTGGAGGGCTGGACTTTGTGCCTTTGGAAAACAGAGGCAGGAGGTTTGGAGTTGGGGACTGACCCACTTAGAGGCATGTGTTAGATTACACCAACATAGTATTTAGGGTTAAGTGAATAGGACAGATGCTGGGAGCTGGAGAGCAGTTATGATAAAAATCAAAATACATTAGCACATGTAAGATGTGAGAACTTGACTTTGGGATGGATCAGAGAAAAAGGGCAAGGAAGAATAAAAGATTTTAGGCAAGAAAGATGTAATTTTTCTGACTCAATTTTATAAATAGCAGCATGTTTGCCTCCATAAAACCATAGGTGTCTGCTTGTATCACTCCTGTATATTTACAAAATCCTTTGTAAATAAGATATAGGAAGAGAAGACCCCCACCCAAAAAAAAGACAAATCTTATGATAACACTTTAAAGGCCATCAGATAGGGATGATAAAATTTACTTAAGAAAACTTATACTCCAAACATCCTCCTTACCAAGGAAATCTCCCCACACCCATTCCCATGGACAGGAAGGATGGCCCAGACCATTCATCAGCTAACATACTGTAAGCTCTTTGACACAAAATCTAAATAAAATAAGCACTGGACTGATCCAAAGTTGGGTGGCCTCTGTGACTCTTTAAAGACGTCCCTCCAGAGGCTGGAAGTTCATACCTAGATGGCTGTACAAGATGGGGTAGCAAGTGCAGAAGCAGCAAAGTAGGTCCACACAGCTCTGAAAAGCCTGCTACCAAGTGTCCCTGATATTAACTAAGTAGGAGAAACTGAATATTAACAAAAGTTAGAACAAAGCAAAATAGTGGATGAAAACCATACTGGCCTTTTCTGATTATGGGAAGAATAACAGTGAATGCTATTAACTTGATATAAACTTAAAGGCAAGGACCATTATGTAGTACTATAGATTAGAAACAAAATTAAAAGTAATTTAAAGCCCTTTGGTCCAACTTTCCACTTACACAGATATGCTGTGCACTGGTACAATATCCCTAATGGGTGGCGGTCAGCCTCAACCATTTCAATGATCAATGAATTTTCTGCTTCCAGGGCAAATGTAATGTCATTTAGAGTATCCTAATTCTGATGGTACCTCATACCACATTCCTTGTATCTCCAATTACTAATAATTCTATTCTCTGGAGAAAAACTGTGCCCATTCTGTCTTCTTTACAACAACTCCAAAATTTGAAGCTTTGTATACTTCTCCCATTGCACTTAAGACAAAGCGTAAACTCCAGATAGTTAAGCCCTCTTAAAATGTGATACTTAAACTCAAACATAATATTGCAGAAGTCATCTGATCAATACAAACAAGAGTGGAAATATTAACATCTGGTTTGGGTCTATATATATATATATATATATATATATATATATATATATATATATATATAATGTTTTTATTGATTTCAGAGAGGAAGGGAGAGAGAAATAGAAACATCAATGATAAGAGAGAATCATTAATCAGCTGCCTTCTGCATGCCCCCCCACTGGCAATCAAGCCTACAACCCTGGCATGTATCCTGACTGGGAATCAAATTGTGACCTCCTGTTTCATAGCTCAACACTCAACCTCTAAACCACACCAATCAGGCAGGGAACTTATATTTTTTTAAAGCAGCTTAGGAACTTTAGCCTTTTAATAGATATTTCATTCATTCATTCATTCATTCACTCATTCATTTAACAATTCATTCATTCATTTACTCATTCGTTTTACTTTATGCACACCATGTTCTATGAATTGAAACAGATCAAGTCCTTGTTTCTATAGAGCTTATATTATGGCAGAGTAGAAAAACCATATGAACTTAAAAAAATAGCAGAGATAAACTCATAGAGAATCAATCTTATAAAGATAAAAATAAAAATAAGGGCCATGTGAAAGACTAGGGTATAATTTCTAAATAGGTTAATTTAGAGTAGTGGTAATGGGAGGTCATACTGAGGTTATATTGGAGCCAATAATGTGTAGGCAAACATCCATCTAGTTAGAAGAGTGAGCACAAAGGCCTGGAGGGGAGAGAAAGTTTGACACATTCCAGGGTCAGCAAGGCTGCTGACCTAGAGAGAAATCAGACAGAAGGGGAGTGAAAACAGGTGAGATTTTATTCCAACTGCAATGGGAAACCACTGAGGGTGTGGAGAGAGGTAAAGATGATTGCATTTACAATTTCATTACTTATGCACCTATTTGTTTTCTATTGGGTCTCTCATTATAGATACTGATTTTTTTCTCCTTTCTATTCTTTAGACTGAACAACCATTATTATTTTAATTTCTTTCTTTCTTTAATTTATTTTCGTTGCTGACACTCTTACAGATGTCTCCCATTCCCTCCTTCTTTGCCACTCTCCACCCAGCCCCCCCCCCCACCCCACTCTGGCCCTGACCACGCTGACTGTGTCCCTGGGCTATGCACATATGTTCTTTGGCTAATCCCTTCATCTTCTTTCATCCAGTCCACCCCACTCGCCTCTCCTCTGACATCTTTTAGTCTGTTCCGTGCATCCATCCTCTGGTTCTGTTTTGTTCATTAGTTTATTTTGTTCATTAGATTCACATATAAGTGAGATCATATGGTATTTGTCTTTCTCTGACTGGTTTATACATTATTTTATATATTACATTAAACACTACTGATTTCTTAATAGTTAACATCACTTAGTGGTTTTTACCAAGTCCCAGAAAACATAAATAACTTAGAACACTTTTCTATTTGCTCCCTCTTGACTTTTTGTTTTCATATATTTCTAATCCTAGAAGTCATGATTCTCATTGCTTCTTACATGAAATCTCATCTCCTCACACCTTTTCCTTTTTCATGACCCCTTATACCTCCCTGCATCTCTCTTAGTAACTGAAAAATTCCTTGTTTGCATTTCTGTTTGTTTGGTTTGTTTTAAAAAACATCTATCTTGTACCCTTAATTTTGAAAGTTTTTCTTCTCTCTGGGCTTATTGTTTATTTGTTCTGGAATTTTGAAATATTATTTCATTGTCTTCTGACTTATGTAGCTTCTGTTATAAGGACACTTGCCAATTTTATTTATTTTTATTTATTTTTTATTATTATTTTTAAAATTTATTAAGGTATTATATGTGTACATAGCTTACCATTGCCCCGCCCCCCACCTCCCATCCATGCCCTCCCTCCCCAGAGTTCTGTGTTCGTTGGTTGTACTTATATTCATGCATACCAGTCCTTCGGTTGTTCTCTTATCTCCCCCCAGGTCTCCTTCCCCTCCCCGCTGTCATTTGACAATCTGCTTGTTTTATGGTGACTATCTCAGGACCACATGAATAGAATCCGCTCCTCATTTGGCAGTCTGCTTGTTTTATGGTGACTGTCTCAGGACCACACGAATAGAATCTGCTCCTCCTCTGGTTCATACCGCCCCTCCCCCCGGGTCCCACTGCTTCCCCGAGGCACACGGCTCTCCCGTGGCACACGGCCAATTTTATTTTTGTTACTTTAAAGATAACTAGTGTCGTGTGTCGTTGTCCCCCCCCTCCCCCCGCTCTGGCTTTTTTCCCCCTTTGCTGTTTGTTTTGGTCTGGTCATTGGTTTTCTGTAGTTTTTACTATTATTTGGCAAGGTGTGCTTTTCTTCTTGTTATTTGTATTATTTCTTAAATCAGTAGCTTGGATTACATTTGGAAAATTCTTGAACATTACTTCCACATTTTGCTTTTGCCTTGATCTCTTCTTCTTTTCTAAAACTCTAATTGTACCTCTGTTAGACTGTTTTGAGTTTCATTTTCCTCTCATGCTGTTTTCCTGTATTGTCCATCTCCCTCTTCTTTTTGTTTCTGTCTAGATATTTTTAATTTAATGCTAGGAATTGTACATAAAAATTAGAGAAGTTTTGGATGATAATTTTTCTCCAGAGAAGGTTTCATTGGCTTATGGCAGATAAGTAAATTAAGTTAATTTGAACCTGGGTTTCAGTTTCTGTAAAGCCTGGTCTCTATTTCTGGTTTGCCCTTATTTCTAAAGTAGAGCTTTTTGTGAGCCACAAATGAAGCCTGGGGATTCTCTATTGCTCACAATCATAAAGAACACGTAATTATTTTTCACCCTCACATGTAATCTGATGAGAGTTATGCTTAGTTTTTCCAGTCTTTTAGCGGCCACCTTATACTTAGTGTTAAATGGCTTGAAGTGAAACTGGTCCAGATCTTTGTTTTCTGTAGTTCTTTTCCCTATATAATCTTTTCCTCTCAAATTCTAATGTTTCAGTAGTCCTAAACTCCAATCCCCACACCCCAACCATGTAACACTTTAAAACTGTTTTATTCTACTTCTCTGCAATTTAATAGTCATGCTATGCTAGTTTCTCGTCATCTCCATGAATTTAAAAATTGGTCTCAGTGGAAAAGTACCCAAAACACCACAATTATTTTAGTGAGCTTCTCTTTTCTCCAATGTCTTGGTCTCTCAAAGTCTGATTGCCTGGGTGGCTTTCCTATGCCATCAATGATATTTTTTGCATTGACCAAGCTTGCAAAAAAAGATTTGTTTTTATCCCTTCCTTCCTTCCTTTTCTTCTCTCCCTCTCCCTCCCTTTTCTTTTCTTCCTTCTTCCCTCCCTTCCTCCCTCCCTCCCTCCCTCCCTTCCTCCCTCCCTTCCTCCTTCCCTTCCTTCCTTCTTTCCTTCCTTCTTTCATTCCTTCCTTTCTTTTTTCCTCCCAAGAAAGCCAGAAGCTACTTAATTTTTGTTACCAAAATGCTCTATTTTATTTATTCATTAAAATATATATTATTGATTTTTTTACAGAGAGGAAGGGAGAGGGACAGAGAGTTAGAAACATCAATGAGATACAAACACTGATCAGCTGTCTCCTGCACACCTCCGACTGGGGATGTGCCCACAACCAAGGTATCATGCTCATGACCGGAATCAAACCTGGGACCTTTCAGTCCGCAGGCCAACGCTCTATCCACTGAGTCAAACGGGTTTCAGTGATGCTCTATTTTAAATGTCTTTTTTTCTGTTTTAGGATTTCCACCTTTTTCCTGTAATATCTTTGTTTTCAGAGCCTTCCTGCGTCAGTTAGCAATTGCTGCATTATAAAGAACCCATACAATAGTGGGTTAAGACAACTATGTATCTCACAACTCTGTGGGTTGGCAATTTGGGTTGGGCTCAGCTGAGACTTTAGTTCTGCTGCTGTGAGTCAGCCTTGGCTAATCTATGGGGCTCACTCAATCTCTGCTGCTGGCTGCTGGGTTGGCTAGGAGCTGGCAATTAAAAAGTGTTTTGGTTTTTCTCTATGTGGTCTCTCATCCGTCAGCAGGGTCTCCTCATCCTCATACTTGTTCATGAGGTGGCAGGATTTCAAACACAAAAGCAGACACATGCATACAAAAGCTTCTTCGGAAACCACAGGATATTGATTCTCCTGCATTGTTTTGACAAAAGAGGTCACAAGGCCAGCCCATATTCAAGAGGAGAAATAGACTCCACCTCTTGTTTGGAGAAACTAAAAAAGAATGGTTATCATATTTTTAATCTATAACACTTGCTGAAGTCGTCATGAATTCTAATATGCAATTGCTTGTACTTTTGTGTCCCCAAAACATATATACACACTTTAACAGCTGATGGCTCAATTGATGTTTCTTTCTTTTCAGCTGGATTAACCTGTGGACAAAGGAGATTTATCCTAAAATGCTACTGGAAGTCTGAAAATGCAGTCAAAGTACGAACACGGCCTTTATATTTATTCAAAGTATGTATCCATTTCTTGGGGCACACCCCCACAATGTATACACACTTTAAAAGCTGATGACTCAATTTTTACTCCGTTTCAGATTTAACTGATTTAAATAATGGCTGAAGCCAGACTAAGCTTTGGACAAAGAAAATTTATCCACTGGACTATTCTATGGGAATACCTAAACGATAAAACTTATGGTACAAAACCAGCTATAGTTGACGAATTGAGGGCCCTCAAATACCAAACAAAATGATTGTTGATGTTTGCATTTCCATTGCTTCACATTACCAACAGGGCATGGACCAGAATGGTCATTGATTTGAAAACAGTCATTGACCAAAAAAATTTATTCATTTCTGTAGATTATTTTAAATTTTGAAAATGGACTGTATTTTAATAAACACTGACTTTGTAATCCTTCAAAGTGTGTATATATTTTGGGGGGACACTCTATATATTAAAAGTCTCATCCACTAAAAATAATGATAATTTTTTTCCTTTCCAGTTTTTACATTACCATTTCCTTTCATTGCCTGATTGCACTTCATAAGCCATTTCCTGTACAATTTCAAATAAAAGCAGTCTATGTCATCATGAGAACTGTATAGGAAGAACTCAACATTTACAACAGAGCTCTGTGGCTGTAACCACCCCTCCTCTTGACTTTTTCCCCTCCTTTCTATCAGTTCCTCTGCATCTTTGTCTGGGGCAGTGTGTGCAAGTGGCTCCCCATGTCTGCATGACCTGAGTTGCAATCCTTTGTTTTTCCCGGAATAAATCATTGTCAGCGATGGAATACCTAGTTATTTCTGTTTTCCAGTTGACACTGGGTTGTACCATCATTCCATGTTTGGCTCTTTAGTTATCTTCCTATACTTTTAAAAAATGTTTTAAATTGATTTTACAGAGAGAGGAAGGGAGAGGGCTAGAGAGATAGAAACATCAATGAGAGAGAAACAGAGATTGGCTGCCTCCTGCACATCCCCTACTGAGGATTGAACCTACACCGGGGCATGTGCCCTGATGGGGAATCAAACCAGGGACCTTTTGTTTCACAGGTCAATGCTCAGTCATTGAGCCACACTGGCCAGGCTCTACTACTTTTGTAACCAATAGATTCTTTCAGACTTCAGTGCCATTTTCCAGATCAGACCTTAATCAGTATGTGTCTGCACCAATATTTACATAAGACACCCTATACTAAAACTTGTGTATATAAATTTTGCCCTAAAATTGCTCAATAATTACTTATTGAATGAGTGAATATATATGTGTCAGTGTTATTTGAAAACTGGGGATGGGGAATAGTTTAATGGTTCAAAGTTAAATTTACAAAGCCCTATTAAAATTTAGTGTAACTACATGCTGATGATGTAATTTTGGTAAGAAGAATTAGAAGTGGTGCTAATAAGTTTGAATGGAACTAGAGAATTAAAATGGTAACAGTCAGAAATTCAGAAATGAAGGCTGTCTAGAGACAGTGATTGCAGTCAATGTTGAAACAAGTAGCTTTTGAACCCTTTATGCTTGGGTCCACAATTAGAAATATAATTTACATTGAGAATGAGCATGAACATATATGCATGAGCACAAACATGTATGCCTGATGCAATTTTTTATTCATTTTCTTCTGTCATACCCTATCCAACATGATACATACGGATCGAGGCATGCTATAGGAACCCCAATAGTCTGTGAAAATTTTTCTAAAGGATTAAGGCATAACGAATCCGTTGTTCACTCTGTCTTCCTCTACAGAGGCTATCTCTGGTTTTTGTTCTGGTAATGGCAGCATAATTTTCCTCTTGAAGATTATCCCTCTCCTTTTCTTAGTCCATAGGATGCAAGTCAATTTTTTGCCCATGTTTCGTGTCCCCCAGCACCCTCCAATTCAACCAGCTCTGGGGAAGGCATGTCATTTGGTATCTCTCTGACTACCCGGAACATCTCAGTAATCTGCACCTAAGCTAAGAAAGGCAAATGAGCTCTGTTGCCAAAAACAAGCTCTTGTTTTGCCAGTTTGGAGGTTGGAGAGGTTCAGGCTGTAGCTCCTGGAAGCATCATATGAAGAAAGCTGCCTAGGAGGGAAGCCAACCAGAGGACAGAGATAGAGGACGGATGACATCCCTTGTGACCTTAGATCCAATCACCTTTTCCAGTGCACCAGTTAAGTGTGCCTTTTGAAATTCTAATGTAAGAAAAAGCTACCCACCAAATGATATTTAGTATATGAATGACTTTAGATTTTATTAAAAATGTACATTTTCAGACCTCTTCTGCGTCCTAAATTTATGAATAAATAAAGCATAGATGGAAATCATTTACATTATCACTTGTATCTTAAATGGTACTACAAGTATCTAAGAGTACTGTCATATTGAAAAAAGAAGTTTGTTGGACATTTCAATGTCAATAGCAAATCTCAATATTTTTTCAGTGCCCACACATTTTTAGTTTTGCTGCTCGGCGAGCCCTACTTCTTTTATAGGAAAAAGACATTAAAAAAATACATATTAGCCAAAACCGGTTTGGCTCAGTGGATAGAGCATCAGCCTGTGGACTGAAAGGTCCCAGGTTTGATTCCCGTCAAGGGCATGTACCTTGGTTGCAGGCACATCCCCAGTAGGGGGTGTGCAAGAGGCAGCTGATTGATGATTCTCTCTCATTGATGTTTCTAACTCTCTCTATCCCTCTCTCTTCCTCTCTGTAAAAAAAAATCAATAAAATATATTTTAAAAAAACCATATTAGTCACATTAGGATTTTCACTGAAAAATACAATTAAGGGAACTAAACCCTCTCCCTAATTTAATATTTATAATTTTCCTCAACCAACAAATAGAGATATCACATAACATTATCAATTTATTTAAAGCTATTTATAGAGGATACATTTTAATGTAAAAGAACTTTTTAAAATATAAATCACATTTTTTAGTTCTACTTAGTTGTAAATGTCTTCGTAGTTTATTAATTTGAAAAAAAATAAAAATCAAAGTACAAAGTATACTGAAGACTAGCAATACAAAGAATTATCCATAAAAGGAAAGCTTAAGCTGCTGCTTTAAACATTACAGTGGAAAAATGTACACAGTAAGTGACACACTAACATATAGTACCCACGCTACTCACTGATTGGTCACTGCCATAATGTACGAACAATGTTTTGCTAATTATACAACTTATCTCTATTAGACATTCACTGATGTTCATTTCTTGGTGGTTTTTAAAATACATTATGTGAAGATCTAGGCAACAATTACTCACATTCAAATTCCCCTTTAAAAAGTGAAGGCCACTTGTTCTCTGTAGCAGAATTAAAACAGAGCAGGATATGGCAACACTTCAGGATCTCTAGGAAATATTTATTAATCTCAAGTGGATACATTTTGTTCCAAGCTGGGAGCTCTGGAGTTAGCAGACACCGTGAATCACTTATACAACATTTACATTTTGTATTTTGTATAAGTTATAAGAGGAAAGGATTGAATTAGAAATCTTGTGCTTTCACTATTATTAGCTTCAATTATTGCTTGTAACTAGGGTTACCCAAAGCAGGTGCACTTAATGATCCCATCTTAAAAGACCTGACAGGGAAAACAGAAATACACCACAGCTATTTTTACCTCTTGTGATTGTGGCTCTGAGCATACAAAAACATCTACAGTTGAAGCTGCAACAAATTGGCTCCTCTTAGCTATACATAGAACACTAAGCAGCTTCTGGAAATGAGGGAGGCGGGACGTTTCATCGAAAGGAAGGCACTTTTGAAATTAGTAAAAATAAATGAGAAGTAATCTGAAAAGGAAATTTACATCTGTATTTGTTTTCTTAATAAGTGTTATCTTAAATATAACACTTTGGGAGCACTAACTATCTTTTCTGCTGTAGCTATTACAAATTTCATTCCTGAGATTTTTGGACTCACTTAAAGTTTTTAAAGTAAGCAAGGAGGGAAAAAAAACGCTTTTCCCAGATGGGAAGCTGAACAGTGGATCAACAACTCAGCCAGTTACGTTCTGCGATCTTTCTGTACATCAGATTTTCATTTAGGATTGTATGCACACTATAATTTATTCCTTAACTCCTGCTGCCAAATATGCTACAACTTTAAAAGCTGAAAGCTGGTGTATAAGGAAAAGTTATTGTTACTAAAAATTTGCCATTGTCAGTGGCCTCCCTCTTTTAATATTGAAACAAAATGAGGCGTGTTTTTTTACATCTGGTTTGATTTAAATAACAATTCAAGTATCCCCTTTAAGATGATGTTCTGAAAAACATCATTTATGAACCACAAATTTAAATACATTTTTTTGAGAAGCAGGATAGTCCTTGAATATCCCTTGTTTTAATCATTACCTCTAGACCATAGGATCAAAATCTAGCTTTGATTCACATCATATTTTTGACAGTTTCTAATTTTTTTAACCTATATATTTAACTAATCATTTAGAAAAAAATAAACATCGAATGCATGAAGGAAAGTGTCCTACAATAACATTTCACTTTGAAAGTCATATTCAAATGAAGATATGGTCTGAAGACAAGTCGCTTGTGCTTATTTTCAGTTATGGCTGAAATATAAGATGTTCACTGAGTTTTCACAGGAAGTGGAGTTGCTTCATAGTCATGAAAATGAACTCCCTTAGATAATGTGATCTTCATAACAGCGCCATTTAAAGCATCATCTTCGATGAGGGTTATTACTCCTTCGGCAATCGTTGATGGGCTAAAAGGAAAGGAAACACTGGTGTTTTAAACTAAAGATGAAGGCATAGTTTTCACTTTATTTTTCAGTTACTTTTGAATAATTTTACTACCTTTAAAATGTGATAGGTGAATGTTTACCAAGGAGCTGATACACATTTTTTTTATGTTTCATTCAATTAGATATTAACTAAGTTATATGATAAATTAACTAGTAGATTTCCAAGCCTAGCCTGCTATCTTTTTGATAGGAAGGACTTATGAATATTTATTTATTATTTACATTGACAAAATTATTATTTTCTCATCTTTATCCTACCAATACATCTTAATCAGACAGAAGTGTTATTAGAGTAAAAAAATAGGAAGAATTATAGCTAGCATTTATTGCATGTCTGTTATTGAATCTGTTGCTGTTTTAAGTACTTTAGATGGATCAACTTATTTGTGAACTTTCAAAAGTCCTCTAAGCTTGTTTTAATATTATCCCCATTTTACATGTGAGAAAACTGAGCTTGATGGAGAAGTTCATGGTCAGGAGTGGAGTCGGGATCTGATCCCAGATGGGTCGGATTCCATCAGCATGATAGCTATGACTGTGAAATCTGACTGCTCTAATTCAGACACTGTTCACCAAACACATGTGTTGATCCATTGTTTAGTATAAAAATGACTCAAGTTAGGGGGCCATATGAAATTTCACAAAGAGTATAGGTAAATATGGCTTGGAATTTAGGCAGATAAGGAATCACTGCTTCCAAAGATAACTAAACATCACCTTTTCACACTATGCCTGATTGTGGCTAAATGTATTAATGATGCATTGTCTATATCTTTAAGCAAAATTCATAATGTATAAACACATTCTATTCAGAAACCCAGAAAAGATATTTTCTTTCACAGAGTATGCCAAAACTAAACTTTGAAGTTTGCATTAGTTTCTCAACTTTAAAACTTTATTCCCCTCCCCTTTTTATTATTTATATGTAGACTAGAAGGCTGGTGCATGAAATTTGTGCATGGAGGGGGGTTCCCTCAGCCCAGTCTGGACCCTCTCCAATCCAGAACCCGTTGGGGGTGTCCAACTGCTGGTTTAGGCCCAATCTCAGGGATCAGGCCTAAACCAGCAGTCGTACAGCCCTCTCACAATCTGGGACTGCTGGCTCCAAACTGCCCCTCTCCCCACTGGCCTAGTTGCCTCTCATGGCCTCCCTCTGCTGGCCTGGCCATCCCTCAATGCCACCCTCTGCCAATCTGGTCACCCCGCACAGTCCCCCTCTGCCAGCCTGGTCGCTCCTAACTGCTCCCCCACACTGGCCTGGTTGCCCCCATGCAGTCTGCTGTTCAGTTGTTTGGTCATCCTTTACTAACTCACTTGCCATACTTGCTGCCCCATGCAGCCTGCTGTTCCTTTGTTAATGTTAGGGCATCCTGACCAATTTGCATATTACCCATTTATTAGTATAGATAGTGCTTTGATCCAACAAATTAAAAAAGGTATAGCTTTACTCACTCCAAAATCCCATAGTATTTCATCATATCCTTGATATGGTATGCATATTCCATATATTGTCCCATGTTTTCTTCTTTTTCAATGGTTTCAAGGATGGGCGTATTGACAAAGCCTGGGCAAATGGCATTCATTCTCACACCGCTGTTCATAAGATTAGCAGCCATCTGCCAATTGGAAGAAGAAAGTGTCAGTTTTCATTAGTCTTGCAAATGCACAGCACAGGAAAAACTGATAATTGAAGCTATTCAAAGGCTCTGATGTGAAAAATGCTAGTCAGATATCCTTCTGGCTTTATAAAAATGATAATATTAAAGTTGGTTCATAGCAGAAAGTAAAAAGAATATGTATCTAAAGTGTTGAATTAATTCTGGAAAGCCTCACCTAATTAAATTTTTAAAATGAATATTACTGGAAAACTCTTGAAAATGCTTAATTATCTAAACTGCTCTTATCTAGTGAACACTGCTTCTTTCAGAGATTGGGGTTGTATAACAGAATAGTTGCTTAAATAATACTGTTAGTGGAAAGTTTTAAGACTTGGATAGATTCTAAATATACTCTTAATTATCTGGAAGACAAATTTAAGTTATTTTCAGACTGACAATTTTTGGCTTAATTTTCACCCCATTGATTTATTGGAACTAGCTGTAAAACAAAATGTAGTTGATTATTTGGGGATTCCATTTGCTTACTTGGTAAAATTAATCTGTAACCCCCAAATTCCCTAGAGCTTTTAGGGTCATTTGTGGACAAGCCACAGAGCAGTGACAAACTTGAGCTGCCCAATGCCAATGTTCCAACTGAGGTTCAACAAAATAACACTGTTTTCTTGTTTCAATTCTTCTAACTATAAACAAGTTTCTTTTTCATAGTGCATTTAGTCCATGTATTCTTATTTTTGTGCGTTTTGTTTGTGATTTTACTAATTAAATTGCCTCTTTGCCCAATCATAGTGCTGAATCGATGTCTAGTGTTCCCAAGCAGGCCTTACAGAGAAAATACGTGTGTCAGATAAGCTTCACTCAAATGAGAGGCATAGGTGCTGTTGGCCATGAGTTCAACATCAATACAATACATATTAAGTAAGGTATCTTTACACAGAAATTCACATATGTGTTAATTGACCAAAATGTTGTGACCAAAGGCTCCAAGGAAATTCCAATTCAGTGTTTAAAAGTGACTTTATAGACCATAACTATCAGAAATAAGAGTTGACTGTATAAGTACCCAGTATTGCATTTGTAAATATGAGATTTCTGGTCTTTGAGGTTTGTTTTGATTTTTAATACTTTTAAGTGTTCATTCAAAGTTGAGTTAAAGATTAAGCCTGGCAAATTAAATTTCCAGTGAATTTAAATTAAGATTGTGAGAGCTTCTTATCTTTTTCTGATTGAACATTTACATCTGTCTTCTTTATCCTAGTATTTCTTCTGTTGTTAATATTTTTCTCTTCATATGTCTGGACTCTCTCTATATCTCATCTAGACTAACCACTGCAGAGACCTCCCAATTTCCTCATTTCTTCTATATTTGTCCTCTCAACATATTTTCTAAATAGCAGTCAGAGTGGTCTGTTGAAATGGAAATCTGATCTTGTCACTCCTATGTGTAAAAAACACACTGATGGTTTCACTTTCAATAAAATCTCATTACTACAACACATAAACCCTCTTGACCTGGCTCTTCCTTACATCTTTTGTCATTTCTCATCCTACTTTCCCTTGCTTATCTAGCTTCATCCAATCTACCCTTTTTTTCCAGTTATTATGAAAGGCATTTTACATTATCTTTTATAAAAATTTTATTTCAGAGGAAGGGAGAGAGAGATTGAAACATCAATGATGAGAGAGAATCATTGATTGGCTGCCTCCTGCATGCCCCAAACTGGAGATTGAGCCCACAACCCAGGCATATGCCCTGACCGGGAATCAAACCATGACCTCTTGGTTCATAGGTCAACTAGTAAGCTGGGCCCCTTTTACATTATCAATGCACATGGTCAATTAGGTCTAAATTTTTTTAAAAGTTGTGTACACTTTACACGCTAGGGTTCCATGGAGACATCCTCCTTGACTTCCCAGTGAATCCTGCCCCACCCCTTCTGCCCATCCCTATGCTCTCACACAGTGCCAGGTAATGGCTGGAGCACACTGCAAATTCTCTTTAAGGAAAGCTGAAGTTAATACTTGTTAGATTTGGAGTAAATTTTAAAATTAAAAACTATCTTCCCATTATTTAGTCTCAGAATATTTTTCAATAACACATCTATGTTCAGAATCTACTTCATTTTAAAATTACCTATTCTTACCCTAACTGGTTTGGCTCAGTGAATAGAGTGCCGCCGTGTAGATTCAGGTTCGATTCTGGCCAGGGGCATGTGCCCAGGTCCCAGGTTTGATTCTAGCCAGGGGCACATGCTCAGGTTTTGGTTTGATCCCCAGTAAGGGGTATGCAAGAGGTGGCCATTTAATGATTTTCTCTCTTCATCGATGTTTCTTTCTCTCCCTCTCCCTTTCTCTCTGAAATCAGTAAAAATGTTAAAAAAAAAAAAAAGATGATCTATTCTTTATTTGGTCTTTTATGTGATCTAAAACTATCCTATATACTAAAAGATAAATATGCAAATTGACTGAATGGCAGAATGACTGTTTGCTATGAAGTGCACTGCTCAATGCAGAAGCTGCTCCGAGGTGGTCAGTGTGCTCCCACAGGGGGAGCACTGCTCAGACAGAAGCTGGGCTCATGGCTAGTGAGCACAGCAGCGGTGGTGGGCGCCTCTCCAGCCTCCACAGCAGTGCTAAGCTGTCAATCAGACATCCCCGAAGGGCTCCCAGACTGTGAGAGGGTGCAGGCTGGTCTGAGGGACCATGTGAGTGCATGCATTTTGTGCACTGGGCCTCTAGCTTTTTCATAATAAAGACTGAACTATAATAATATTCTTACTTTACTCAGATGCACTGAATTCTGAACTTATTCCCCTTATGTGGAACGCATGCTATACATATATACAGAGAGAAAAAGAGATTTTGTGGTTGTTACATCCTCACCGCTGCTGAGCGTGTGAATCCAATGATGCCATGCTTTGAAGCGCAATAAACAGGCTGTTGTGCAACTGCCATGAGTCCTAAAACAAACAAATTTAAACAATTTTATTAAACAATAAGCAGATGAAACCAAATAATTGCTATGCAAATGAATAATTTGTGCCTGTTCATTTTTAAATTAATCTAGAAAATGCACTGAAATAATCACCGGACAGCTTTGTAGAATTCACTCATCTTAGCATGGTCACTCCTTCCATGATCTCTATCTACTGCATTGCCACGAATGCACTGTAGGTAAGTTACAGCCGAGGGATGCAATCAAAAGCAATATATAACTTTTTCTGTCTCCCTGACTTTCTGTCAAGAAAAGTCAATGTTATCTAAAACTTAAGAGAGAGTTGTCTTTAAACTGAGTAAATTACCATCTCATTTTCAGTCTTTTAGTCTGGATTTTTAAAAGTACATAGTCTACATTTTTAAAGGTTTCCAAATGGCTGACAAGGCTTAAATTGCTTAAGTGGAATTTAGAGAATCTATGGTTTTAATTCATTTCCTTTCATAATCATGTACAGAATCCAAACAATATTAGAATTTGCTTAACTTTCCACATGTAGGCAATAGGAACTAATCAAAAATATAATTAAATTCACGATCTGGAGAAAAAGCAGTGCTGTAGCATATATAGCATCTTTTCTCCTCTGCCTTCTAGCCCAATTCTTCCCGTCCCCTCCCCCCAATAAAACAGCAAGAAAAACTCAATTTACTATAGTAACTGTTATATCAAGCCTATCTCATATTTGTCCATTCTCCATCTAGTCAACAGTAAGCCTTATAGCTACAGCTATTTGTATATTTCATTTTTTATCTAATTCCTTGAAGTAACTCATTTTCACAACTTTAAAATCCATGATTTCTGAGTCAGGAGACAGCGACCCCTGATTACTCTAAATGGCATTACTATCAAAAGTCATGCTAATAATGCTCCATTATTCTGCTTGAGGCGTGCTCATCTCCACCCAGCTAACTAGCCCCAGAGCACCACCAATCAGTTGAGCGTGTTGTGCCAAAGTTCAGCAATAAATGCAGACTTTAACCACTCCCTGGGTGCCTGCCAAGAGCAATTCAAATCCTGAGGCTGGTAATTCACACACTGTGCGCCCGCCCAGTGATCTCCAAGTACTGCAACAGGTGGCTCCCTCCTTGCTTTGTTTTGTTTGTAGGTTAAGCAAATGTGTACGTTACAAGTTCGGCGATATCAGTCATCGAGAAGTCACGATGCCTGCACCCGTGCACACAGGTGTACTCGGAGTGGAGATGAAGGCAATACATAGTCGCACCAGGCGTGGCCGCTTCTTGTTCTTTGGAGTTAGTTGCTGTTTTTTACTCTCTCCTTAAAGTGTTTCTCAGACAAAGGCAGTACTGGTTGCGGGACGGTGGTCACGGGCTGCAGGAAACGCCGCGTGAACCTGCATCAGAGATAAGCTGGTTGCCGCAGCCACAAAAAAAGCACAGGGATGCTGTTCCTAAGTGTTGTCAGAGTTGAGTTTGGAATGAATCTCTGTTACGTAAGCGCAGGCACTGAACTTCTGAACCCAAGCCGGTTCAAAGAGTCACTCACGGGCAATATGTCAAACACTGTTGTTGTGTTGTTCCTGGTTAAGGAGCAAGCAAGCACAAGACATACACGTTCCTTTAAAGGTAGATCTGAGCACGCAGCCAGAAAGAGAAAGAATTTGTTTGCATTTTTAAAATGCCACCTGGTTTTATGAATCTTGTTGTAACATTTCGATGACATTTTCACTGCTCTCCTGCAAAGACGTTTACTCTTGCGTTGTTTCACTTTTTGATATTATACAGATCAAAAGCTGCATAAATTAATTTCAGATGTGCAGAGATCGTGCATCCTTTTCTCTTTATATTTTTTACAGCTTTATTGAGGTATAACTGACATACACTATAAGTTTTGACATATGCGTACACCCATGAAACCACAACCACAATCAAGATAATAGACATCCATACCCATCCCCTAAGTTTCCTGATGTCCCTTTGTCATCTCTTTCCCCTGCCTTTCCCCTCCCCCTAGGCCACCACCCACCTGCTGCTTTGTGTCACAATAGATTAGTTTGCTTTTTCTGGAAGTTGATATAAATGTGGTCATATAGTGAAAACTCTTTTTTGTCTGACTTCTTTCACTCAGGATAATAATTTTGAGATTCATTTCTGTGGTAGTGTGTATCAATAGCGCATTTTTCTTTTCTGAATAGTATTTCACTGTAGAGTTAAACTTATCAATTGTATATACAATCACCTGCTGTTAGATACGTGGGATCTTTCCAGTTTGGGGATATGATAAATAAAAAGAATTATATTTTTCAATTATTTTATTTAGGCAAGTTGCAATTCATTTAGTTAAATAGAGAGCTTTTCTTTATCTCTGTAATACACGTAGATGTTAGTTGTTGCTTCTTATATGTCCAATAGGTAGGATGGGTTAGTGATCTGCAATGTTTTTACCCCAACTTGCCAAATGGCTTTCTTTCCCACTGCCCAAAAAGATAAACTTCTTCTTGGCCTCCTGCTCCCCCAAGGGGTGCCCCAAGTCTGCTGCCTTAACACCTCAGAACTTTGGCGTCCTTGACTTCAGACACCACTTTGCCACCCACAATCCTGTGGGTGTTGGTCTTTTGGATGGAATTGTGTAGAGTTGCTGTTGCCCAGGGAATCACTGAGATTGAAGTCCTCCTCCTCTTTCAGCAGGCACTGGTTGGTGGTGATCTTGGCCTCCAGCTTGACCTTGTTTAGCAGGGCCTCATATGCCTGGGCCTGGTGCTGCCCCTCTGCCCATGGCTGGGCCAAGTCTGACTCCAGCTGCAGCAGGATCCCAGTGAGCTGTCCATCTGCATGACATAGCCCGTCTCCACCTCCCTCAGGCTGTTCTCCCAGCTGGTTTTCAGATTTCTTCTCGAGTCCAGGTTGACCTCCAAGGACTGGACCATATGTCTCAGATCCGGGACTATCATCTCAGCGGCACCTAAGTCAGTGATCTGCAAGGTACCACTGTGGTGCTCACCTCATTCTGCTGAGACCAGATTGGATCCTCTTGATTCTTCTGAGCCAGCTTTTCTTATTGGGACCAGATATCTGCCATGATCTTGCTGAGGTCCTAAGATTTGGGGCATCCAACTCCTTGGTCAACCCAGTGTTGTCAATCTGGTTTTGTAGCCCATTTACTTCCTCCTTGTGGTTCTTCTTCGTGAAGAGTAGCTGCACCTTGGGAGCCTCGATCTCTGTCTCCAGCTGCAGCGGAGTGATATTGGCATCAGCAATCACAGTGTCTTTGAAGCCCATTGGTGTCATTCTCCATAGACCAGTGCATGGCCAACTCCATTTCATACTTGAGTCTGAAGGCATCAGCAGCAAGATGGGCATTGTCAATCTGGAGAGTGATGTGGGCTTAGTTCACTGAACTTGCAAAGATCTGAGCCCTCAGGTCCTTGGTGGTCTTGAAACAATGCCCCCAGGCTCTGACTTGGGGGTCCCTTCTTTTCCAGGTGTTCCCAGATTTTGCTCTCTAGTCTCTGATTATCAGCCTTCAGACTCCTCACCCTCTCCAACTAGGAGGCCGGGCGATCATTCGGGCATTTTGCATAGTCTCCTTCTCACTCTGGATGATGCCTATAACCCTCCAGATCCCTGGACATCCCAGAAGCCAACGCTCCAGTCATCCAGCTGTCCCACACACTGGTGGAGTGGGACATAGAAATCCGGGAGCCCGAGCCCCCAACACCCGCATAGACACTGGACAGGCTGCTGGCCGGCTGGGCCCAATGACTCAGCAACTAACTGCACAGAGCTCAGGGTCCGGTAGTTTGTGAAGGAGCTGGAGCAGGTGCTGAAGCTCATGTTGTTTGGGGAGGAAGGTCAAAGGTTCAAGCAGCTCAATTGACTTTCAATTGAGAGATTTACTATTTACCTCAGCCTGCTGCTTTGAAAAGATGTAATAAACGGAGGAAGAAAAACTCGTTTTCAAGCCAGATCAACCGTATCCAAAATTTTAGTTAGGTTAAAAATTTTCAGAAATCAAACATTTTCTATTGGTTCTTAAGACATATTTTTTTTCTTTATAATAGCATTATTGCTATTGTGGTTTAGTTTAGTTTCAGTATTGGTTAACCATACTTCTATTATTTACCTTAAACCCACACACCAAAGTATAATGTTTCTATGTGCTTCAAACAAAATGTGTTCTGGTGTTGGTAATAAGGGTCAACATGGAGAATTGTGCCACGTGTGCATGCTATGGATTCTGGGGACACCATTCATGTGGTAGTTTGAATAAACAGCACTCCCTAATGTGTGCAGTTTACAACCTACACAACTATATAGAGCAGTCTTTTATGATAAAGGAAAGTGACTAAGCAAAAGAGACTGAGAAAATGTGAAGGGATTAAGAAAGAAAAATAAAACCCACCTCATAGACCCAGACAACACCAAAAAAATTATAGTGATTACCAAAAGGAAAAGAAGGATGGTGGGTGGTAGAAGAGAGTAAAGGGGGAAAAACAGTAACAGAAAGAGACTTGACTTTGGGTAGTGAACACACAATTCAATATACATATGATGTATTATAGAATTATACATTTTGAAACCTATATACTTTTATTAACCAATGTCACCCCAATAAATTTCACCAGAGTGTTACTTCTTATAATATTTAATCATGTAAAAATGTCCTCTCAATTAAGTTTATCAAGAGGGATTACAGCACAGTGGTTTTGGACTTTGATTGTCAGACTAGCTGAGTTCAAATCCTGAATCCACCATAATGAACTATGTTAGCTTTGGAAAGGGTAACTGCTGTGTAACACTGTGTTTTACTTCTGTGAACTGGAATAGTAATTACTGTTGAGCCTTGCTTGAGATGATTTAATAGAATACTGAAATCAGGGCTTGGCAAATAATAAGGATTACTATTTGCTATTCTTTTTATTAAAATATTAATTAAATACCACTAAAATCTGGTAGAGAATCCTAACTTGGAATAGTTACTGGATATTGGAAAGCTGTGAACTGTTGCTAATCCTAGTTCAAAAGGATTTATAGAAGTGCATTTATCTAAGATTTATGTATAGTACCTTTCAAGTACAAAGTATACTGAAGTAGTATTTAAATATACTCTATTGAAATGTGTAAAACCAATGGGAGGATCCCGGGTACAGCGGTAGGGTAGCACTTCATTGATAGAACAGCCAGATCAACTCTATCCAAATTTAGGGAAGGTTTGCCAGTAGAATGACACAGGACCAATTAATTGCTGGAATTAATTTGGGTTTTTTTAAATCTTGCAAATTAATTCCCATATGGATAGGGAACTTATTTGTCTTACTCTTAAAGGACGTAAGAGTAACAATGAAGCATTGTGACAATAAGAAAGTAGTCTCTTGCCGAAACCAGTTTGGCTCAGTGGTAGAGCGTCGGTCTGTGGACTGAAAGGTCCCGGGTTCGATTCCGGTCAAGGGCACATCCCCGGGCGGGGGTGTGCAAGAGGCAGCTGGTCGATGTCTCTCATCGAAGTTTCTAGCTCTCTATCTCTCTCCCTTCCTCTCTGTAAAATATCAATAAAATTTATTTAAAAAAAAAGTAGTCTCTAAAGAAATATAATTTTGCTTAATGTTGTGAAAAATCTTTTATTTGTGCTTAAAAAATGAATAACTTACATTTTAAAAGTACACATTTTTCAATACTTATTCTAGGCCCATCATGGTGCAAGTTTACTTATAGAATTGTATAAAGGCTTTCAAACTATAACATGTCTAATTAGTAACAGGTGTATGTCTATCATAACTATAGATTTAGAAAAATATATATCAATAGAAGGAGAGAGTCTACCCATAAGACAGAGACATATTTTCTATAACCACTCAGGATAATAACACCAAATGGCCACAGACTGATGAAATAATTATAAACAAATAAATGCCTGGAGATTACATGTGCAATTATAGGAGAAATAAGGAAGTCATTTAGAAAAATAAAACATAATTTCCATATTTGCTTGTCCATCTTTAATATTCTTTCTACCCATATTTAAAAGAGATCACTTTAATCCCTACATCTTATAGAAGATAAAAAGCTCAAAAAATTATCTTAAAACTGGTACCTTCTCAGATAAGGCAAGTGTACTATATCATCATTTTCTTTTAAATAAAGAGTACATAGAAGTGCAAAAGAAATTCAACTTAGAAAAATAAGTTGAGAATCTAAGGATAATGATCTTTCCCTGACAACTCAAACTCAGCAGCAGTGCCAGAAAGCAGAAATTTGAGTCCCTCACATTTCTTAACCGACCAAAAAACCCTCCCACAAACACAAAGCAGTCTACCCATCTTTCTGTTTTTAACCATCACTTCTCTAATACGAGGGAAAAAAGGAGAACTTCTGAAAATCTAATCATCAATGTTCGTGCAGAAAGCTGACCAAAGTAACTGGTGGACTTCCCCATTATGTGATTTTCCCACATAACAGGACACGTTATCTGATGCTGCTTTTACCCTCAATCTCATGTTCACCATAGCAAATAGCATAAGATCTGAAGTGTGACTTGACATAAAAAGTGACACAAGCTTTCATAGAACTACATTTCTATAACTAAAATCTTTCCAGAAAGGTAACTTTAAGAATTAACATAGTTAATTCCCTGAAAATTGCTTCTAATGTTCCACCAAAACCCACCTTCCTAAAAATTCAGTCATTGCCTATGCTGAGATGAGCCTCCTAGCCCCTCAAAGAAGATCCTTCTGCAAGTTGGAGGCTGGCACTTCAAAGTGTGGTTCAAGGACCAGAATCAGAATTTCAGGAGTAGAATTTTAGGAGACCCTCCCAGACCTACTGAGTCAGAATCTGCATACAAACAAAGTCCTTAGATATTATCTATGCAGCAAAAATCCTAGAAGATATTACCTAGTAGTCTTTTCATTCCCCAGGCTAGGAAACCACATCATTTATCCATTCCTCAAAAGGTCAATTTATAACTATTTAATCATTCTTACTTATTCCTGCTAGTCTGTCTTCTTAATAATTTTATGCCACAAGACTACAAAGTGAACAGCATGGAGAACTGTGCCAGGACTAATCAAGAAAAATAGCTCACATATTCATAACCCTTGGCATCTAACCAATTAAGATCCAGAAATATAGGCTCATTCATCCATGACATACACTAAAATATAGCGAATAAACTTACTTCTACTACTACTACTGCTAATTCTCACCATATTTTCCAAGTTACGAAGCTGTTTGGATATTAGTTGTTCGGCTCCATGTTGAAGATTTTTAAATTGACCTCTATTAAAGGGACTTGAAAAGTTAAATGTGATATCACAGAGCCAATAGTTTATCATAAAGCCTGGGACTTGGCAGTTGCTATCATAGGACAGGACAAAATAGAACAGCACAGGCAGTTGCTGTGCCTTGTATCAGGTTAGGCCCTGTGCCTTGTATCAGGTAGATTTGCAGAGGTGGAACCACATGATTTATTTTTAGCCTAGAGATGAAGGAAGGCGATCGATGTTTTTTGCCTGAAAATTCTGGTCTGTTGTGACATTTCAGTCCAACCTCTGCTGTTCAGGCTACGGTCCCAGGACCTTGCAACTCAACGTCCTGTTTCTCTTTAAATGGCCCGTGCTGTTCTATTTTGTCCTGCCGTATTGATACAAGATACTGATTACATAGATGTTGGTGTGGACACTTTGCCTACTTATTTTTATGCCCCCCCTCCTTTTTATTCCCTGTAAATACTCAAACATACGTTTGATCAACTTGAATTTGTTACTTAAAGTAGTAATTTTAGCACTTCCACCTTAATACAAACTGCAAGTTAATGATATGATCCGTAATAATTAAAGCATAATATTCTAATTTGACTAAACATCAAATTAGATGTCTAGATGAGGTCCAGGTGACCTTTTGGACGAAGCTGGAGCTGTGAGGGCAGCCTTGTCCCGGGTGCCAGAGAGAAGCCAGTACCAGCAGCCGGGGGGAAGGAAGGCCTACTCTTGCATAAATTTCATGCATCGGGCCTCTAGCTTTAGGTAAAACTTATAGCACAAGCAGGTATGTCCCTGGATTGATATTTAAGACATGCGAAAATATATGTGATTTTTCAAGTGTTTTCTTGAGATTCTAATGTTTTCGGCTCAGAGTAAATAAGACTTTCATGGGATCTCCTCCTAAATGTCGCTTCGTGACTTAGAGGCATAGAGGATGCCCCCCAAATACCAAGACCTCAGTAGCTGAGTATGTAGGCAGATGAAAGCAGGTTTATAGAGTCTTTTTTTCCTGTGACAACTACTTTGTCCTTCAAACCATTTTTTAGCAACTAAGTAATTAAGAAATATATTTGACTCTTATGGGATGCTTTATGGGAAGACAAGCATTTAATTATCTCATTAAACCAGCTTCACTCTTTTCTGTTGTTCCTTCCAACTTTTTTTTCTTTTGATAGTTAAGGATGGATGAGGCAAAATGAGTGCAGGTTTATATATTATGCTTACAAATAAAAACTCAGACCGAAATGTCTATGTGGTTAGCGATGATCAGTCTGGAGCACACCAGACTGGAGCACACCCTACCCTCAACATGCTGAGGAATCACTCTCCACTTTACTCCTCTGTTTGTTAAACTTATTAATTGCATTTGATACTCGGTTTACTCTGCGTCAGTGGTCATTACTCATTAACTTCTCTGCCCAAACCAGTGTGTCAAGGTATTTACTATGACAGTGAAGGACTCCACTGAATCTATGCAAGAGATCATAATGATAGACTGGTTGTGTTGAATGTAACCCACAGCTATGCCTTTAATTGAGTGAGTGGGGAGTGGGAGTGGGGGTGGGGAGGAAGGGCATAAGGATGGGCACGGGACAAATCTGCGAGGAAGGAAAGTTTGGAAAACAAAAGGAAGCAAACATTGGAAATACCTTTTCTACAATTTTGTCAAATATACCCCCCATAAAGCTGGGTGAAAAAATAATTTGACTCTAGAACTTTTCAAAGACTTTTTTTGGTTGGCTGATCTCTACCAACGTGCCATGACTTCAAGGGTATAAAATTGTTGACAACATTTTTGAGGAAAGTGTGCAGCCAGAGAGGTCCACACATTTATCTTCTACTATTATAACATTCTGAATTTTTGTCAAGCTAATCTCATTATGGAAAGAATAGAAGCTCTTGGTGAGTGGACAAAATACAAGACAATACATTTTAATATTCTCTCTGAGATGAGGGCACCTTAGTGACAAAGCCCTGGGTGAGCAGAGAGGTAGCAGAGGCTGTCCAGGTCGGCTCCAGGCAATAGGAAACAGTGTAAATGCACCAGAATGTGGAGGCCAAGCATCAAGAAGGGAGGGTGTCTCCCTTCATACTGATGAAGGTACTGAGTCAAGCAGAAGAGAAAAGATAAACTGTTTATTATGGTTTCAAATATTGGCTCTTATATTGGTAAGAAGAGAACTAACACCCAGGATGGGTAGTATGATAAACCAAGCTGTTAGCCAAG
Organism: Vespertilio murinus; assembly: GCA_963924515.1. Lineage (NCBI taxonomy): Eukaryota > Metazoa > Chordata > Mammalia > Chiroptera > Vespertilionidae > Vespertilio > Vespertilio murinus. The sequence goes on from OZ004708.1 coordinate 69,248,483, forward strand.
AAAGCCAAATGGAACTTTAATTGTAATCCCCAAATTGCTCTTTTCAATAGCATGTTTTGACTTGAGAGTTTGGTAAGCACCCCAAATATTTTCAGGGCTTTATTTTGTGTGTAAAATGGGGGTGGGGGGGATTTAAGATTCCACTGAAGGTTTAGTAACATAATTGTAAGATGAAAGCAGTGGCTCACATACACTATCAGTATTTGACAACCCTTATTCACCACATTCTGGCCAGTCAGGACTATTTGATCTGATAGCTAACACATTAAATTTTATTTTTGTTTTTATTTGCATCATCTTGATTACTAATGAGACTAACCATTTATTCCTGTTTGTTAGCCATTTTGTTCTATCTGTTCCGTGAATTGTATGCAGGTTTATGTTTTTGCCCATTTAATTTAAAATATAGAGGTTTACCATCAGTCATATTAACTCATTACATATTAATATTTTTTATTTTTAATCTGAAATATTTGCTCCACAAGAAAGATCCAAGACCTCAAGAAAGCTACGGTAAAAGAAAACATTTTGGGGGACAGGAAACAGAGATGGAGGAATTTTTGTTCTTTTAAATGCATAATCTCTCCTAAGCCAATTGTGTTTTTTATTAAGTCAACTTTCTTGAAGCAATATTTACATATAATATTTTAAGCATATTAGTTAACTGTTTTTGACAAATATATGTACACACCTGTGTAACTACCATCTCAATCAATATAAAGTGTGTTTTTACCTCCCCAGAATTCTGTACCCCTTTTCTGGCAGTCCCTACACCCCAACATCTGTCTTGTTCCAGAAACCACTTTTGTGATTTCTGTCACTATTGATTAGTATTGCCTTTAGAATTTCATATAACAGACTCACTGTCTGTACTAATATATTCTTGGGTCCAGTGTCCATGTTGCTGCTTGTTAATAGTAATTTATTCCATTTTATTGCTTATTAGTATTCATTATATGAAAATACCAAAATCATCTATCCAAAAAAAGAAAGCTACGATATTTTCTTGTTAATAAATATATCTCACCAATATATTAATAATGCATTAAAAATGTATTAAAGCAGTGCCTAAGATGCCTGAAGATACTAGCAAATTACACTGGCTTAATCATGTTGTAAGAATTATTTTAAAAAAATCATTTCATGGGCTAAGATGGACATGGTTAGAGAGATTAACAGATACACTGTAGATTGAAGAATTAGGTCATTCAGATAAGTCATGAGGTCTTTTATCAGGCTGCCTACACAGGAATTCCAGCTCTACTGCTTCCTTGATGTTAAACTCTATTGCAAGAAGTTTAAACTCTCCTACCGAGCTTTCCTTATCCACCAAATGGAGATTATGAAATCTACTTCACGGGATTGTTGTGAATATTAATGAGATAATTGCATGCACAATATTTAAACTAGGATCATGGAAATAGTGAGTGCTCAATGAATGTTCTTATTGGATAAAAAGCAGTATACATTGTATTTCTCTATTATGGTCTTTAAGGAAGGAAACCTCCTCTTATGGTACAGAATGTCTTCCAGAGAGTCCTAAATTGATCCAACCTGAGGCCTTCCAGTCTTCCTAAGAAATCAGTGCCTCCAGCGACACAGGGCAAGGAGCTTCCTGGACAGTGCTCCTGGTTCAAGCTTTGGTAACCCTCCCAGCTGGAGAGAGAAAGAGTCCAGGCCATTGTCTCTTGACCACTGCCCAGGTTTATTCACATTTAGATTTTTAATAAAAATTAAATATTTTTGTTAATTTTCCTATCATTTATGTATTTCTTTCTTATTGATTTATTTTTAAATCATGTAGATTTAGCCTTGACAATTTACCTTTAAGGTTTTAGCCTCCCAGAAACTGAAAGTTGGTCCTTTTTGAGGTCAAATATTTTACATATGGCCCATGCTCTTACCTCTTAATCTATCCTTAGAATTGAAATTAGTAGATGTCATATTAGGAATAACAGCCAGATTATCCTGAACAAATTATAGAATTAGGTCTATAATAACTTTAGGGATTCCATTTTGTCTTTAAGCAATGTTTGTTTGTTTGTTTGTTTGTTTTTTAGAACTTCTAAAGGAGATTCCTAAATCTCCACTGGTGGCAGGTTTTGGTGGTTTAAGGACTGTCCATTCCCAGAGGAATGAGAAAATGCTGACCGTCAGATACAGGTGTGGTCACAGGTACCTCCAAACCCAACTTCCCAGATATTATTGGAGCTGGGAGGTAGGGACAAGGTAGGAGGGCGCCTACTGTGAAATGACCACACCAACAGAAACCAACCAGATAATTTAAGAAAGTCTCACTATTTGTGGACATGAATAGTTTAGACTTGCTGTCACTATTGATCAGACTTCTAAAATTTCATAATATCCCTTGAATTAGTTAAGAACCATTCATTTCTTTTCTAGAATTTTAAAAGTAAGGGATTTGGCTAAGTAGCTGCAAAAGTTCTGGCTGACAGTTGATAGCTACTTTTGAGTACCATGATACCAGCTGATAGTAGATCCTACTGCCCTGAGTGAAGCAGTTTGGATTGCACGTTGTGGTAGAGACCATGAACTGTCTACTGGCACACAGCTTGGCTGTGTTTCCCAGACTCTCTTGGAGTTAGCTGAGCTATGAGAGCAAATCCAGACTGGAATGTGAGCAAGAGTGAAGTTTGCCATCACTGGGTAGTGGGGATGGGAGGGATGATGAGGAAGAGGGGTTCAAAAGAGAAGCTATGCCTTCTCAGTATTCTCTTTCTATTGGAGATGAGCCCACCAATGCCACCAAAACCTTTAAGGCTCCATAGTGATGACAGAGCATCTTCCAGCCCTGTTTTCCAAATGACTGCCTACAGCAGAGGCTCCCTGCAGCAAGAACCTCACCCTGAGCTGAGTATCCTATATTTAGGCATTGTATGCTTCAATCTATTTATTATAGCACATAAGCATTGAAGGGTGGCAGGCTAGGCCACCCCTAAGTATGCCACTTTGGCATAAGGATTATTTTGAGGTTAAAAGACTTGAAAAACAACAGGTGCACAAAAGGCATTTGGGCCTCTCCTCTCTTCCAGAAAACAGGAGTTAAAATCTAATGTAAAAATGCCCTGTCTAAACAAGAAAGAACGAAACATTTTTATCACCAGAGACCAGGAATTGAGGCCAAGAGAAATCTGTACAAGCAGACCTTGGTATAATAAAATAACTGTTATCTTCCTCTAGCCTTCCTATATATTTTAGTTACTTGTCCACAATTGATATCCTTTGTTCAACTCCGTTTATAAATGCTTAGGACTAGCCACTTCTTTGGCTCTTTGTTATCCACTGGAGGTTCCCATGTACCTGTAAAAGTCTGTATGTTTTTCTCCAGTGACTCTATTTCATGTCAGCTTAATTTTCATGCCTCGCTGGAGATCCTAATAAAGCAGAGATAAAGTTTGGCCTCCCAATAGCATATCCCAACCACTACTTCTGCCATGTTTTAAAACTCCACGTTCTTATTAAAATCACATAGAGATACCTTAATGTTTGTTTTGTACTTTTCACTTTGCCAAAGGTGCTTTCACATGTATTACTGAATCTCACAATAACCTTTGACAAACAGTAACTCTGGTAAAATACACGTGTGTGTTCATAGAGTACTTCAGTAAGATAACTTAAGAAGTCATGATTTAAAATAATAGAAGTAAACATATAGTTCAGACGTTTGATATGCAATAGAAAATTCCATAGAGCCATTGATAAAACAAAGAAAAATTAAACAAAGTTTCAATTTCAAACCCGAGATGATGATAAATATACTCTGAAGATTTACTTCTGTGGTCCAAATCACCAATAAGAAATTATTATTCACAAAACCAGTGTCCTTACCTGCCAAAGATGCCATGTTGATAATTACGCCACCTTCACCTCCATTTTGCTTACTCATGTAATCCAAGCCAAGATAGGTTCCACTGATCACAGAAACCTAACCCAGGGGCATGAATGGGAAAAGCATCACAGACATTACACTCTGTCATATAATCATACATCACTGTATTTATTACTATCCCAGGCAGAGTTCAACAACTGTTATCAATGAAGAGTTTTGAAATTGCATTGACCTGGATTCTCTTTTTGTTTGTGTGAAGTTGTGGAGCTTATCACATCTCTGCAAAACTTTACTTAGTTGCCCAATCAGAGAGTTTATGATAAATATCGTAACCCTATGGTGTTTTGTCAACTTTAACTCAATATTCAGCATCATCAGGAATTCTATGTATTCTTTTTCTTTTCTAAAGATTGGATACGAAATTCATTTACCCTTATTAGAAGCATTTACTCCTCATGCATGGGGAGTCTGCATTCAACTTCTCTGTTTAATTCCCTTGGATCTTGCAATATATAATAGTGAATTCTCTTAATTTCCACTATTATATATTATAAGATCTAAGAAAATAAAAAAACTCTATTTTGCATTTGTATCTACTTTCCCCCCAGAGGCAATACAGAGGAAGATGATCTCCCAGCTGTAGTGTAGACACTGATTAACCTAATTCAGTCATGGAAATCCCATGACTAGTTTAGGAGATGGCGTGTGATCCGTATCTGGCCAGTAAGACCTGGGGGCAGTTGGCTGGATGGGAGTGAAGGAGTTGAGTTGGGAAAGGGTGGTAGGAGAAGATACTCATGGAAAAACGTCTGTTACTTTTAAGAAAGCCAGAAAGAAATGATTACATTATTCCTTTTCCATTGCTGTCTATGGGTGCGATGGCTAGCATCCTCATGATGAAACTAGAACAAAGGATGGCAGGTGGAAGAGTAGATAAGAAACGGTCCTGATGAAACCACTGAGATGCAACATCAAACAGTCCTGACACTACAACCCTGCTGTGTCAGGTCACATAACTTTTACCCAGTTCGAATGGGAGATTTTGTTACTTGGGACACACAGTCTTCAGGAATGTCCATCACTTCATTGTTCTCATCATGGCATACAGTGTGCTTTTGCTGGTTTATTCTGCTTCCCTGCTCATCACCATAGGTAGACATCCTTTCTGTTGTATTCTAACATTTAAGAATTCACCACTACTCAAAGCATTTCACATTTGTGATGTGAAATTTATATTTGAAATTCTATTTTCCTTTTTAAGAACTTCTCTTCCTTCCAACTCAGATTTCTAAAAGGTGGAAATTTTCTTTTGAGATCTTAATGCCTACTTTTTTCATTCCTTATAGTACTGCAAAGAAAATGATACAATAATGAGTCTGGAACTGAGGGCACATATTGCTGTCTACCTTCTTTTAGTTTAAAAAGTCCTTTGGGAGTTTTTTTGAAAAGTTCAGAGTTGCCTCTCTACCTAACAGGAGTTTAGAACAAAAAAAGTAAATTGAAGATTCTATTCACTTAAGCCAGGTGTCATTTTGCTATTAAGTAGGCTTATAAATAATGAGTAAAATCTCCACATGATTCCCTTTAAAATGGAAACACAAAACATAAATGGTTTATATAAGAAGGGAAAACTGTGGATGGCTGAAATGACTGTTAGTTAGATGCTGCTAGCTTTTGCCCAAGTCTCTAGCACGTCTGAACAGAATTTATGTTTATGTGTATTGGCACTTTGCTTTTCCTCAGTTTTTTATACTCTGCTGACACCCCACATCTGTGTTTTCAACATCTACAAGATGCAACCAGCTAGAAAAGTTGGGAATGTGTAAGTTTTATTGTACTTTTTTTTTTTTTTAAAGCAAGATTGATTTCCATGACTTTGGTGGGGGAGGAGCACAAAGGGTAATTTTCCCATCCATTGTCAAGATATGAACGGAGTAACTTTTCAAATGGAAACACTCTTGGACTAACTCTACATGACAAGGTCTTAATACTTTGCCTTTCAGGTTCTTGTCTTTTCTCCAATACAGTTCTCAAGAAATATAGTAATATATATGATCTTTCTTTCCCATCCTACCCTGAAATACTTTTTTCATGATCAATAGTTTTCCATTTTTGCTTGTTTAGGGAGTAAATATTATTGTCTTCCCCTTACAGAAATTACTTACAATTTAGCCATCTCTGCCTAACTATGAAAATAGTTCAACTGGATCTTTAGAAATTATAGAGTAGAAATAATAGAAAGTCATTACTAATTTAATTTGTAATCAACATCTTGGTAACCAAGAAAAGGGAGTGCATTTGACAACAACGTTTCTATCCATTTCTTCAACTCTTGATTTTGAGATATAATATGAGAGAGGAACCCGACTCACATAGAAATGAGACAGTGAGAAAGAAGAAAATGTAGATTTTTATACTTTGGAGAAGAAAGGCAATTTATTGAGTGAATACTTTGTAGTAGCACTGTGCTGGATGTTTCATACAAATCATGTTTTATTTAAACTTTATTCTTTCACAAACCAGGAAATTCAAGATCAGAGAAATAAAAATTCATGAATTCCAAATTTAGGGCTAAAATGTAGTTTTAACTAACTCTAAATGTATACCCTTTCCAAGTTCAAATCTTGTATTTCTGAAAAGAAAATCAGCAGCAATAACCATCTATTTTGTTTCATTTTTATTTAAACACTAGAGGCCTGGTACATGAAATTTATGCCTGGGGAGTGTGTCCCTCAGCCCAGCCGGCACCCTCTCCAACCTGGGACATCCTTCTTACAATCTAGGACTGCTGGCTCCCAAACTGCTTGCCTGCCTGCCAGCCCGATTGCCCTAACTGCTCTCCCTTGCAGGCCTGGTCACCCCCAATTGTCCTCCCCTGCAGGCCTGGTCCCCCCGCACCCCCCGCAACTGCCCACCCCTGCTAGCCTGATCACCAACAACTTCCCTCCCCTGCTGGCTATCTTGTGGCAGCTATCTTGTGTGTTGGAGAGATGGTCGATTTGTACATTACTCTTTTATTAGATAGTATATCAAGGGATTCAATAGATGCTAGTTACATGTCCAAATAAAATTATAAATCCCATTTGTGGGGGGATGAATTTTTTTAGGTTTATCAAAGCTTTAGAATGTACAATAAGTACATTACAGAATGTCCTTATCAATATTTAAAGTTAAATCTATCTTTGCTGAATTGCCAAGATGACCGTTGATAATTATGCAAATAGTTCTTTTTGAACATTCCCAGTAAGCTCTGTGCAGCTACACAGAAGGCTGCTGCGGTTGGCTTCAGACTAAGGAGGAAGTACAGAATAACCTAATGGAAACAAAGACTGGGAAGAGGTTTAATGTACCGCTTGTGTGGGAAGAGTGATGAGATCAAAGGATAAGGAAGGGGTAAGTTTGGTAAGGAGCCAAAGTGAAAGGGCAGATAATACTTTTTGGTAATACTGAGATATTAGGAAATCACCTCAAACATTGCATTAAAATCAAAAATAGAATATTCATGGATGTAAACTATGATAGGATGGCAGTTTGTTTATCCAATAACTATTAATTGGATATCTACTCCATACACAAAACAATACTTTTCTACCTTGAGGAACTTATAGCATATAAATTACACATGTATAAAAATCATTCTAAAAATAATAATTTTAATAAAATTTAAAAATTGGTACATCAAAGAAATCCAAAACACCAATCAGAAAGAATGTATGCACCCCTATGTTCATGGCAGCACAATTTACAATATAGCTAATATCTGGAAACAGACCAAATGCCCATCAGTAGATGAGTGGATAAAAAAGCTGTGGTACAGTTATGCCATGGAATACTATGCAGCAGTGTGAAATCTTGGAGGGAAGGTGGTTCAGAGGCAATCAACCAAAGACCTTGTATGCATATATGTATAACCCATATACATAGATAATGGGGCAGTAAGGGCCTGGGGGAGGGAGGTTGGAGGTGGTTGATGGGGGAAAAAGGGGACATATGTAATACTTTCAATAATAAAGATTTTTAAAAATTAAAATAAAATAATAAAAAATTTAAATTGGTACATTATATAAATATGTTGTGTGAAATTTCAGAAGAGGGAAAGATGTAGTAAGGTTCTTTAACTAAGTGGTTACTTTCTTACAAGGACAGAATATAGAAAAATGTGCAGAAGAGCACACAGAATTGTGTGTGGCAAATTACATTCAGAACAGTGTCTAAATATTATTATATAAAACACACACAAATATTTGCATTTTGCTAACAGAGATAATCAAGTTGGAAGGACAATGATTGATCAGACTCTAATCTACTCTTGCTATGGGTGTTTTAAGTAGGTGGGGCAGTAACATGTGTTTAGTTATATATGGGTAACAAAGGTTATTTCTTATTCTAAGTAAGATTAAACAAATGCCACCAGCCTCTGGTGTAAAGCCAAGGAGTGGCTTATGTCAGAAGAGTCCAAAGAAAAATACAGACCAGCTAAATTTCAATGAGGAAGAATCCAGGAAAGTGAATTGTAACTAAAGGAGTCAAATAAAATGCCCTTGGTCCCCCAGAATTTCCTATTTTCAGGTGGTTTAGGAAACTTCCAAGCGTGGAGCAGATGTTTATTCACCTAGGCTATGTTCAAGCAAACATGCTTTCTCAGTAGATGAAGACAGACAATTCGAATCCTTTGTGACTATCTCTTTACTATTTCCATGTTTCTTATATTGTTGCACGCTTTTCTTACATTTGCTTTCTCAGAGGTAAGACACAGTAAGTGCCTATTGTGAATACACTAGGGCCTCTAATATAAGTTAAATAAAGTGAAATATTTTCTAATTGTGAAACATGCTTATATTTCTTGGCTAAATAATACTTTATCATGGGATATCAATGTTTAATGCACAATTGAGTTTGCTTAGTTATAACTAATTTAATTTTATAATTGTGTCTCTACTTATACATTATTCTAGCTTATAATTTTATTCTCTTGCAATATTTCTATTTTGTTTGGTGGCAATTATTTCTTGCGAGAGGGATGTCTGACTGCTGGCTTAGGCCTTAACCCCTAGGCTGGTAGTCAGACATTCCCCAAGGGGTCCTGGACTGTTAGGGACCCTCCTATGCCTCCCAGTGCACAAATCTTGTGCACCAGGCCTCTAGTGTGTAAATGAATAACTATAGCTGTCTTTTTTTTTTTTTTACACATTTCTTTTCACTTTTTTTCAACCTCTTAAAAGTGTAAGAGCCATTTTTAGCTTGCAGGCCAAACAAAAACAGGTGGCAAGCTAGTGTGGCCTGTGGGCCATAGTCTGCTAACTCCTGAGTTATGCAATAAATTATGTTTCCTTTCATATTTTCTTTTATTATTTTAAGACACATATTTTCATAATTAAAAATCTCAAATGCCTTCCTATTTATAAAACAGAAACGCTTTTATTCTAGCTTTCTGTATTCACTGTATTGTTTCTATGAATATAAGAACAATTTTTCTTTAAAAATCACATTATTAAACACTTTTAGGCAATTAACATGGCTAAGATGGCTTACCAAGTTAATTTGCAGCATTTTTTCCCAGTTTTTCTCATTATTCACTCCAGCATTGTTGACCAGAATGTCCAGTTTTCCAAAGTAGTCTACAACTTGTCTGAAAGTATCTAATATCAAGAAAGAGACGATTATGTTCTTACTTCCCACATATACATGTAAGTCATGTCCTATGCCATGGCATGCGTTTTTATGTACCCACCCTGATAGCGAACATTGCACTCTCAGTGACCCAATGCCTTGCTCCTCGGAGTGTGGCTGTGAGCCAGCAGCATTAGTCAGCACCACCTGAGAACTTATTAGAAAGGCAGAATCTATGACCACCACAGATCTACTGAATCAAGAACCTTAATTTTGCCCAGCTAGTGTAGTTCAGTGATTCAGCATCACTCTATGAACAAGGAGGTCCCAGGTTCCATTCCCAGTCAGGGCACATGCCCAGGTTGTGGACGCGATACCCGTGTAGGGCATGCAGGAGGCAGCCAATTAATTATTCTCTTTTAACATTGATGTTTCTATCTCTATCTTTCTCTCTCTCTTCCTTCCTTTCTTAAATCAATAAAATATATTTTTAAAAGACACACACACACACACACACACACACACACACACCCTCCACTGTGTTTAAGCAAGGTATAGTTTTTATATATTCTGAAGCTTGAAGGTCACTCATTCCATGCTCCAAATTAGATATCCAGTTCTTGCAAACCCTCCTTAGCCAGTTCATACTAGGTTTTCCTACTCTTGTGTGAGAAACACATTCCTCAGAATTAACTTTTACGTAGTTCTATTGAGTTAAACTGTTTCCTGGGGCCTTGTACCATTGGTACTAGTTCTATTACTTGAGACTATAAAAAAACAATTATGGATGGTTGCTCTTTCAAATGACAGTAGATGTCCTCAGGTTTGGGGGCTAACTTATGAGTTCTTTGAAAAAAAGTACATCCAAGTAAAATCATAGAATTGTTAACAACCACCAGGCATATTGAGTTCCCCCAAAAGATAATTCCTTATGAAACTTAATTGTCAAAAATAGTGGCAAGATTTTTTTAATGTGTGTCCTTTCCAGTACCCTTTACCATACTGGAATGGAAAACAATAAAGTAAAAACTGTTTCCTTTTTCATGGAATTTTTATAATAATTCTTAAGATCTCAAATTGATCCTAGGGATGATCCACTAGTAGAAAACACTTAAGAACTTTTCTTTTTGCTTATTTATTTTTGCATTCCATCCTAAGAATGTTCCCTTCAGAACTCCACATCCACCCTATAGGAAATTAGGTTGTTAAATATATATGTCTATTAGCCATCATTTGAGCTAATGTATAAAGTGTCCAGTGTTTTGTATGAAGAGAGTAAATTAAAATCCTAAAATATATTGATACTCTTTAAAAGAGTACTGATATTTTTCAAAATAAATCAACTATCTATAGAGTTATCTTAAAACAAACAAAAAATATGTACGTCTAATTACTTCTTTAATTTTCTTTTCTCATTTTAGTCTCCACTGCATTTCCTATATTCTGCCCTTACCAATGTATAATACACTATCTCCTTTCTGACATACCACTAAATGTTGGGCCCAAAAACTTACAGTCTAGCTCTTGGTGATGTTTATATGCTATGGTACTCTTTTTTAAAAACATATATTTTATTGATATTTTACAGAGAGGAAGGGAGAGATAGAGTGCTAGAAACATCGATGGGAGAGAAACATTGACCAGCTGCCTCTTGCACACACCCCACCGGGGTCATGCCCGCAACCAATGTACATGCCCTTGACCGGAATCGAACCTGGGACCTTTCAGTCCGCAGACCGATGCTCTACCACTGAGCCAAACTGGTTTCGGCGCTATGGTACTCTTTATAATTTACCTACTCCCCCAGCCCCCCCCACCAACCACCCCCACCACTATAGGGTTGCATTTCTTCATGTGTACAATGAGTTCTGTCTTGTTCTTCTCCAAGAACATTTCGCCTCTATAGTTGCATGATTCCAATGAGGTCTCCCTGGGCCTCATGTCTAGACCATCTGAAAAGTAATGGCAGCACCAAATCCTGAAACGGGAGAGGTCAATGCCGCGTTTTCCTGAAGTGCAAATACGTGCTGCTGTCCAGACAACATGTGGATTTCTCATGACCACATGCCTTCTCCTGGTCACTCATTATGCGTCTAAGTTTCCTCCTCCACAATCACTTATCCTTAAGGAATGTGTTTACAGCCAAGGTACTTATGTTAAATACAGAAAAGCAAAAACAATTAAGGTTAAATGTCACATGTGAAACTACACAAATTCAGACAGAAATAGCTTCCAGATGATCTGTACAGTGGATTAGTCCATCCTGCCTGGATGTTGAGATTTGACATGCCTCTATTCTTGATCCCAAATGTCTCATGCAATCAACAAACCTTTATCCTCTGGCAAAATATGTTCCACCAGCTCTGTGTTTATAGCTCTCTTCTACTCATGCTTGTAATACATATTATAAGTCTTTATTAGCATTTTCAGATTTTAATTACACATCTTCCTTTAAAACGATTTCCCTTAACTGTAGGGGAACACTCCTTTCTAACATGCTATTCTATTTCTAATGTCTTACAGAATAGCCCTACATTTTCAGAAAAAGCCATACTTCAGTGTTCCTTTAAGAACAGGAGTAGCAGAGTGACATTTTTAAATATATATATATTTATTGACTTCAGAGAGGAAGGGAAGAGAGAGAGATAGAAACATCAATGATGAGAGAGAATCCTGCATGCCCCCTCACTGGGAATCAAGCCAACTAGGCATGTGCCCTTGACCATTATCAAACCAGAATAAAACCCGGGACCCTTCAGTCTGCAGGTCGACACTCTATCCACTGAGCCAAACTGGCTAGGGCCAGAGTGACTTTTATGAAAGTCTTTTTAACTCAGTCTTTCAATAAAATTTGGTGAAATACAAATAACCATTTTTCTATTTTTTTCCTCCAGAAAAATATTTTTTTCCATGCATTATCTATTGGACCTCTATATGACCAAACCCGTTTATATGACAATATCATCCCATGTATTTCACAAGTAGATTGTTCTATTTTAAGGGAGTAGATGGAAACAGGAAAGCATTAAGGAAAGTCTGATAGAAATTTTCTTCTGCCATTCTAACACGGCAGCTCAGCTATTATTATTATTTTTAAACCGCTATCTCATAGGGGAAAAACCAAATGAAACACGTGGTTAACAGCATCTAGCATGTCTGTGATGATGACCCTCGACCTTGCACTCTAGTACTTTTTAAAAAGAGAAACACTGCCACACTTGTCATCTGTGTCTTCCAGCTTTCTGGGAGAAGCTGTTGTTTGCCACAGTCCCTTAGCCTACGCTTAACTTTCCAGGTTCCATCTGCGGTTTCAATCATTTAATAATTACTGTTCGCAGCACTGTCTCTGAGTACACAAAGGGGTTTTGATTACACTAGGCGCTGCCAAATGACTAAAATAAAAGTATTTCTCAATTTCTCAGGGCTGGGCTCCCTTTCCCTCTTTTCTTTCTTTCTTTCCTTTTCTTCCCTTTTCTTTCTTTTCTTTCTTTCTTTCTTTCTTTCTTTCTTTCTTTCTTTCTTTCTTTCTCTCTTTCTTTCTTTCTTTTTTTTTTTTTTTTTGTGTGGCTGGTTGGGACGTCACTGGGAAGCATACCACTCCAAGCCATCCCCTGGAGCTTAGGGGGAGCTGCCTGCCCCACGCGGGCTCTCTGGCACCGGCTGCCTTCAGGTTATCGCTTGTTCAAGGAGCGTCCCGCGTCGCGTCGGTGAACAGCTCTCCTCGCTTACCTCTCAGTTTTTCCTGGTCGGACACATCGCAGTGGATGAACAGAGTTTTCTGGGGTTCAAACTGCTCATCCAGCGCCGCTTTGCACTCGATGCCTGCCTCGTAGCTCCAATCCACCAGCGCTACCTGCGGGGAGAGAAGAGGAGCCCAGGTCCTGCGCGCAGGTCGGGGAAGGAAGGAGACGTGCAGGCAGGCGGACAGTAAATAAAAACAACAGGACGCTTCCCAGGGGGCACCTGACATGCAGAGGTTCAAGTGTCGGATTTTCCCTCCAGCCGCTTTGGGGGTCCTCTACTCCAGGGCACCGGCCTCCTCGGCAGCTTTGGGAAGTTGGCGCGGTGGGCACTTGGGGGCGCACCGTCCCTATCTCCCCGGGGGCCCCCCTCGGCTGGACAGGCGGGATGGTGGCGGGTGGGAGCTGAGTCTCCCCGGGGGACTGGAGAAAGCTGCCGCGGCCGGGCCGGTGGTGGGCTCTCTTACCTTGGCGCCCTTGTGCAGCAGCGCCTCTGCCACGGCCCTGCCGATGCCCTGCGCCGCGCCGGTCACCAGCGCCACTTTGCCGTTCACGTGCATGGTGCGGCCGCTGCTGGGCGTCCCGGCGCCTCCGCAGCTTTTATGGTCCCGGGCGCGCGCCCGCACCCCGGCCGGCCCGGCGCCCTCCTGCGAGTGGGCGGGGAGGAAGCCGTCAGGCCAGCGCGGGGCACCCGGGGCTGTGTCACCTTGCCCCGAGCGCTCCCAGGAGCCAGGCAGGCAGGCGGGCAGGCGCGCGCGATCTTTGCCTTCCTGCCTCTCCGCTGAACCCAGGTCACACGCAGCCTTCCTTCCCTCTGCACCGCGGGCTGCGCTCCCGGCCGCCACCGAGCGAGCGAGCGGACGGGGAAAGCGGACGGGAGTTTCTGAACGGGATGGCCCTCCATCGCTAAGATGGTAACAGCGATCACGGTGCCAGGTGGGGGACTCGCAACTGAGGGAGACACGTAGTAAAGTATGTGATTGTCAACTCTCCTGGAATGAATACAACGTGATATTGAATGTCAATTGTCATAGAAAAATAAAATAAAATAAAATAAAATAAATAAAATAAAATAATAAAATAAAATAAAATAAAATAAAATAATAAAATAAAACAAAACAACATAACATAACAAAATAAATAAAATAAAATAAAATAAAATTAAATTAAATTAAATTAAATTAAATTAAATTAAATTAAAATTAAAAAATCTGTCCCTTCAGTGCACTAAAGACCACCTTCATGAAAGGGCGTGGGGGAAGAGGCTGGGGGGCTTTGTTTCCCTCTCCCCCGACCAGGTTCTCCACTCCCTTACCATCTCCCCTCCCCGACTGCCCCCGCCCCCAAAAAAAAGAATGAAAAAGGCAAACAAAGCAAAAGTTTAAGGATGTTGCTCTTTTGTCCCAATCGACTTTTTTTTTTTTTTGTCTGAATTCTGAGCCTTCGGAGTGGGGACGGGGCGAGCCAAGTTAAGTAACCGCCACTGTTTTTCACTTTCGTTGTGTTTTTGACACACTCGGATCTATCGTTTCACGGCTGGTTCTTTAAGAACCCTGTTGGCACTTTTTCAGATCAGCATCAACTGCGAATCCTCCGGAGAGCTCCCAGCAAGAATGTGCATCGCTCATTCCCTTGCGCAGGACTCCCAGGTGGCTGTCAGCCTGGTGAGTTGTGGGTCCACTGGAATGCTCGCCCACTGAATCATGCTTGCCTCAGGGCTCGGACTGCAGTACGGGACAGAGGCTCCCTGTCCTCCAGGAACTTGGGTGGGAGCTGTGTGCTGAGATGCGCCGAGCCAGGGCTATACTGACGATCCAGTCACTTTTTTCTTTCCTTCTTTGTCTTCCCTTTGTTTCATGTGAACACCCGCAGGCTTCAATTTTATTTCCGTAAGCCTAATACCAGCTGGCATTTATTTTCATGAACAAAGAAATCTAAGCAGCTGGGGAGGTGACTTCTGTGTACTTTTTTTGCTGCTTACAGGAAACAGAAGGAAGGGGATTGGCTCAGGGGGGAAGGCTGCTTGGGGATGCTGTGTGAGAGAGATGGATGTTGTCAGTCAGCCACTGAAGCAGGTCCTCAAAGTGGCTTTGAAAGTAGGTCTTACCCAGCCTGGTGTGGCTCAGTGGTTGAACTTCAACTTAGGAACTAAGAGATCATGGGTTCAATTCCCAGTCAGGGCATGTGCCCCTCTTGGGGGGAGGCAGCTGATCAATGATTCTCTCTCATTATTGATATTTCTAAATCTCTCTGTCTTTCCCTTTCTTTTTGAAAGAAATACAAATATGTTACTTTTAAAAGAGTAAGAAAATGAGTCTTGAAAAAATATTGAGAAATGAAGACAAGGAGAGAGAGATTTATTTTCTATCATGATAATTATAATTGTACTGTGAAGAGTAAGTTGAGGTATCAGATCGAAAGGGAGCAGCAGTGGAGGAAAATAAGAGGAAACAAACAAAGCTCATTGCCTCCAGCACATGCACAGACCACAGGAGAAGAACAGGAACAGTTTATTTGTCAGGAAAGAACAAACAAAAGAGACAGGAGAATGGAAACAGCCTAAGTGCCCATCCGCAGATGAGTAGATTAAAAAACTGTGGTGCATCTACACAATTTGGAATACTACTCTGTGGTAAAAAAAAAAAAAAAAAAAAAAAAAAAAAGAAATTCTTACCATTTGCAACAGCATGGATGGAACTGCAGAGCATTATGCTAAGTGAAATAAGCCAGTCAGAGAAAAATAAATATCATATGACTCGCTCACTTGTGGAATATAATGAACAACATAAACTGATGAACAAAAACAGATCCAAAGACAGAAACATTGATCAGACATTAAACCTCAGAGGAAAGGTAGGGGAGGGTGGGGGTCAGGGGGAGAGATCAGCCAAAGGACTTGTATGTATATTAGTCTAACCAATGGACACAGACAACAGGGGGGTGAGGGCATGAGAAGGGGTAAGGAAAGGAGGGCAATGGGGCAATAAGGACACATATGTAATACCTTAACCAATAAAGAAAAAATGAAAGAACATGGACAGAGAGAGAGAGAGAGAGAAGGAGAAGAAGAAGAAGAAGAAGAAGAAGAAGAAGAAGAAGAAGAAGAAGAAGAAGAAGAAGAAGAAGGAGGAGGAGGAGGAGGAGGAACGTGTTGGGAGAGCAAAGGGTTGCAGCACATATGGAGAAAATAGTCTTGAGAAGATAGAAGCAGTTAATGATGCAAAGTGCTCTGATGAACATAAGGAAAAGAAGGCTAGGGAAAGAAATGCTTTGAAGTTTTCATGACAATAATTAGTGTTAGTAAATTTACAAGGCACGGTCCATATTAATTAGTGCTAACTAATTAATTCTGGATTCATATAAATTACATGAGATAGAGGAAAATGTGGGAGGTTTTGCTTGTTTGTTGTTTTATTTTGTTTTTAGCACATAGAAAATGCTGGAATTTAAGGCAGAGTTTGTACCCCTCTTAACCCTTTCCTTTTCATTTTCCACTCCCATTGTCTTTATTCATACCCTTAGACATCTTCCTGTGATCATAGCAATAGCAGCTAGCCTTCTGAGTTTTTAATTCCAAATTTCTTAAACCAAATTCAGTTTCCACAGTCCTCCAAGTAGATATTCTAAAATATAGATATGATCACATGTAGACATCTTCATTTTTTAAATCCTTAAGATCTTTAAATTTGGGAGACATTCTATGCCCATGTCTTTGCCATACCCCCGCTTTGCACATTGGGAAACCCTGTGGGTTAAAACCTTCCCCACTCTCCCAGCATCAGGCCTATGTCTCACAGCATCTGCTCACCTGACTATCCTTCATCTCCCACTTTCTTCACTTGTACTCCAACTCTGCTGGGAAAACTATACAGTGATTACACTAACCTCATTGTAATTATCTCACTATCTCTTGGATGTTTGCTAGGAGACCTATATCTTTATCTCTGGATGTCTCTAGCATCCAGCTCAAAGTATATGCTTGTACTTGATGAATGAAGTTCAGTTAAACATGAGATAGATGTTCAATCAAGAGAAGTAAGAAAATTTGAACCAGATGATGAGATTTTCTATATACTGTGGTTCCTTTTAATGTGACTTAAAAGTAAGGTTGAAGAAAATACATTGGATATATGTACCACATCTTTTTTATCCAATCATCTATCAAAGGACATTTTGGTTGTTTCTATGTCTTAGAAACATGAATAATGCTGCAATGAACATAGGGGTGCATATATCCTTACGAATAAGTGTTTACAATTGTTTTAAGTGAATGCCCAGAAGAAGAATTGCTGGGTCGTATGGTAACTCTATTCTCAATTTTTTGAGGAAGCATCATACTGTTTTTGATAGTAGCTGTACCAATTTATATTCCTATCAGCAGTGAATAAGGGTTCCTTTTTCTCCACATCTTCTCTAACACTTGCTATTATCCGTCTTGTTGACCACAGCCATTCTAACAGGTGTGAGGTGGCATCTCATAGTTTTCATTTACATTTCCCTAATTGCTAATGAAGTTGACCATCTTTTCATTTATCTGTTGGCCATTTGTATGTCTTGGGAGAAGTGTCAGGTCCTCTGCCCATCTTTAAATTGTGTTGTTTGTTTGGTGTTGAGTTGTATGAGTTCTTTATATAATATTTTGGATATTAACCTCTTGTTGGAGCTGTTGCTTGCAAATGTTGTCTCTCCTTTGTTTGGTTCCCCCCCCCCCCTTTATTTAGCTGTTTAGTTGGTTGTGCAGAAGTTTTTTAGTTTGATATAGTCCCATTAATTTATTTTTCCCTTTACTTCCCTTACCTTTGGGGTCAGATTCCTAAAATCTTCTCTAAGACAAATGGCATATTATTCAGACATAAGAAAAAATGAAACACTGCCATTTGCAACAACATGGATGGACCTTGTGAATATTATGCTAAGCTAAATAAGTTAGTCATAAAAGCTAAGTTCATATCTCACATTCATATGAAACTAATAGATACAGAAAACAATATGATGGTTATCAGAGGGAAGATAAAGGGGACCCAATATATGGTGTTGGAAGATGATTTGACTTTGGTTGGTGGGCATACAATGAAATACATACATCACATATCATAGAAATGTACATTTGAAAACTATATAATCTTATTAACCAATGTCACCCCAATAAATGTAATTTAAAAAATAAAATTTTAGAAAGATTAACTCTCACCCTCCACACATCAGTTCACAATAAGGAATGAATCATTTCCCCCATTTTGTGAATAAGATTACCAACCTTAGGAGCTCACTCAAGGTTACAGAGCCTGGATTCAAACCATTCTGACTTCACAAAGAATACAACGTGCCCATGGATCCTGAGCTCTTCTCCTCCCAGTGCTGTGCATTCCTGGAAGGCAGGACTATATTTAACAATATTTGTGCACTGTACACAGTGCTTTATACATTATTAGTCTTCAATAAGTATTTAGAATTCTAGACCTATAGAAATCTCATATCCATTAGGAATGGGGTCAAATACATATGACAGAAGATTCAATTAACAGGGCCTAAGAGAAATAGGGGCTTGTTTTGTTCACATGACAACACTTTGCTCATAGGGAGGTCAGTAGCTAGAGTGAGGAGAGATGACTCCTGGAGCCAGGGCTGGCAGTGGCTCCTCAGTCATATTAAAGTAGTTGACTCACTTGGAATGTCTATCTACTGAACTTCTAGGCAATCTTCCCAACCGTGCTATGGCAAAAAATTTGTCTCCTCTTGGTCCAGGATTTCTGGCATGGACCACTGGAAAGGCCTTGGCATTTCCTCAGTGATGTCTTTGTTATGCTAATGAGGTGACTTATGGTGGACCTCTAGGATGGGGCTGATCACCAGAAAATCCAACTACATGATTAGAGGGTTGAAACTTTGGGTCAGTTCTACATCTGGGGAGTGGTGGTGGTATTGAAGATGGAGTTCAACCACAGGGCTAATGATATAATCAATTATGCCTATATAATGAAACCTCACTAAGGGCCCTGGGCACCAAAACTCAATGGAGCTTCATGGTTGGTGAACACATCAATATGCTGGATTAATGATATTTCCTTACTTCATGAGGAGAGCACAGAAGCCCTGATCCCTCCCATACATCATCATATGTGTATCCTTTATAATAACACTGTAAGCATAAATACAATGCCAAAGAGAAAAAAGAAAAAAATTATTGGTATGAAGGAGAATGTTTTGACATTTTATTATATTGTATATGAAATGTCCATATTGACTTAAAAATTTCTACAGAGCATTATGTATAGTATACCAGTAAACACATCTCTAACCCCCCCCCACCACCACACATACACAAACACCAAGGGGGTTTGTGTGTTTTTGCTTTAGAGAGAGGAAGGCAGAAGGAGAGAGAGATAGAAGCATCAAATGATGAGAGAGAATCATTGATTGGCTGCCTCCTGCACACCCACTACTGGGGACAGAGCCAGCAACCTCCTGGACATGTGCCCTAACTGGGAATCAAACTGTGACTTCCTGGTTCATGGGTCATCTCTCAACTACTGAGCTACACCAGCTGGGCATACTGGGGAGGTGCGGGGGAAGGGGGGGATGGAGTTTGATATACATTTCTTATAGCATTATTTAGTTTCATTTACATTAGTTATATATTTCTATCCTCAACATGATTAGAGTTATTAAAAACATGATTCTTAACTAAAACTAAGTTAAATCTGAAACAAACCACCATCCATATGATTTTGTGAAAGCATTCATATTTACAGGTTGCATTTTATTTAGTTGTTTAAATTTTTTAAAAATGAAAACATATAAAATGATGTAAAATTAAATGACAGACAAATTAAGAGGGATGATTATTCTTCTGCCATGCCATTGCAGGTACTGGATGTTGAACATTCAGGAGCAGACCTCCTGGGCTAAAAGCACAGCCTGGCACAGAGAGACTGCCGGGGTTTGAATCCAGCTCCCCCACTTCCAAACTGTGTCACCTTGAGCAAGTTACTTAGCCTATCTGAATCTCAGTTTCCTCATCCATAAAATGAGGATGATAATAGTACCTACTTCATAACGGTGTTATGGAGGACTATACCGAATTAAATAAATACAAGTCAAGTGCTTAGACCAGTTTCTGGCACACAGCAAATGTTATGTAAATGCTATTATCACTAAGCACTATCCGTATATAATTGTATTTGCAACCCAACTGTGAGGTCGTTTTACAGATACAGCAAACAGGTTTAAAGAGGTGAGGGAGTTGGGCCAAGGTCACTTATCTGATATTGAAGGAGGTGGCTGTGACTCAACGTATGACTGACTCCTGAGTAGCGCTTTTTAAAAAAAATAAAATTTCTGGATCAAATATATATCTTCACAAACACGCTAGCCTCAGTTGACTCATTTCTGACCTGCTAACGCAGAGCTTGCTTTTCCTTCACCCTGTGCCCAGGAGTGAGCACAACATCCCAGTGTCGGCTAGTCACCGGCCCAGCTCTGACAGACACATTATTCACTTAGTAAGCATAAGTTTTTTAAATCGTTAAATAATCACATATACATCAATACAGAAATAGGCTTTTTTATTTTTATAAATAAATTTTTATTGATTTCAGGGAGGACAGGAGAGGGAGAGAGAGAGAGATAGAAACATCAATGATGAGAGAAAATAATTGATTGACTGCCTCCTGCACACCCCATACTAGGGATTGAGCCTGCAACCCGGCTTGTGCCCTGACTGGAAATCCAACTGGTCAAAGCTCAACCACTGGGCCATGCTGGCTGGGCTAGGCTTTTTTCTTTATTGAAACAAACAAACAAACAAACAAACAAACAAACGGACAAACAAACAAAAAAGCCCTGCATAAATAAGGCAATTTCTTCTAATATTGGGGCAGGGTTCTTGTCTTGGCTTTGCCTCCACAAATTACAACAGAGGAGCTGACTATTCTTGATTATTTCTGTTTTTGTTTCTTTGCATGTTATTTCATGTCATCATTTTACCAACCCTGAAAAGTAAATATTGTTATTCTTGTTTTTACAGCTAAAGAAGAGGCTCATGGAAGACAAGTGACCTACCCAAAGGTCACACTTTGAAATTTAGCGACACACCTGGGTTCGAACCCACTTCATGCAGTTCCAAAGCCTTTGCTGTTTCCACTACATTCAGCTGTCTTAGACAAATAGTTGTTAAATGCAGTCTCTTCCTCTTGGCTAATTCTTACGTTTCCTGCTAAGTGGGGAATAAATTGACATTCCATGAAACTCCCAGTATAGTGCCTGGCACTATTTGTTGATTGATAAATTATTATTATTAGATTCTTCCTGAATATTTATATTTATATCTAGACTCAGAGATAAACACTTAGTTAGCAATGGAAAAACAATGATGAGAAAGATAGATTTATAGTTCCAAAATAAAGGTGAGATATTTTAACTTTTCATGATGCATTAGTCGGCCAGGGCTGCCATAACAACAATACATTCCTGTGAGTGATAAGAAGTGGAAGGCAAAGGAAGTGGGAACAGAATTGAATGGCCAAGGTTACAGCTGCCAAAAACGTGGCAGTGACGTGTGACAGAGGGTGAGGGTGGGGGGAAGAAATTCCTCTCTTGCAGATGACCCCAGGACTGAGAGTGAGGAACCTCTGAATAATTGCTACACCTGTGTTTCCACATCGTGTGGCAACTGCTCCAAAGTAATTCCCATATCATATGTTAAGCATATATAAATTGGTCAATTTATACAAAAAATGTTTCTTGGGTTAGGGTTAGGGTTAGGGTTAGGGTTAGGGTTAGGGTTAGGGTTAGATATGTCCTGCACTAGGACATGAAGCCATGCAGTAAGTAAAACAAATGGTTGCACTCAATAGCACTTGTAACCTAGGCTGGCTGGGGAGGCAGACAATAATTTGGACATAGGCAGGTGTATGGGAGTGTGAGTCAGAAAGACATATGGAGTGAGGTGGGTGAGGAGAGAGGAGGCTCCTGTAGTAGGTGCTATTTCTCCTGAATAAGAGCAGTTTAGGAGCAGTCCAGAGAGGAGGGAAGAAGGTACTGCAGTTTCAGAAGCTCGTTGTCTAGGCATTGAAGAGATTTTTTTAATACATGGTTTTCCATGTTTAATACTAAATCCTTAGTGTTATTAAGGTAGCAAATGCAATAGCCCTTATAAATTAAAGTAGAAAAACTCTCATCATTGAATCTATTTTTGGTTCTGAGAATTAGAATACATAACCGAACACCAGACTTGGAACGTCTAGAATCTGTGACTTGGAAGTCAAGGGAATTTGCCCTAATATAGGCTGATGGGATCAAGCTACATGGGCATCTGCAAATGAAATCCTCTGTAACTTAGGGGCTTGACTTAATAAGAGCCCATGTATCTCTCAAAGGAAGTTGTTTGCCCTCCCTTCCCCAATCCCTTGCCTCCCCCCCCCTCCTCCTCCTCCTCCTGCTCCCTCTCTTCCATTTCTCCTCCCTTTTCTCCCTTTTTTTCTTCTTCTTTTTCTTCTCTCGGTCTCTCTCATCCAGACTTAGATTTCCTTGCAATAAGAAACTAAGAGTGAGAGCAGGACAGGAAAGAACTGTTTGTTCTGGGAGATTTCTATCAGCTATATCCACTGTTCCAGGGAGTGCATTTTATGCTATCTTCCTAAAGAAAATTAATGGGATTTATGGGTACTGAAAGTTACCCAGAAACCTCACATTAGACTAGGAAGAGGACTGTATTTTTCTGTTTAGGGTTACAGGGGCTTGATATGGTTAAATAGATGTGCATTAGTTGCCTGAAACATGTTTCCAAAACAGTGGCAATGATGGTGATGATAATGAAAATGGTAGTTACTTATTAAAGGCTTGCTCTATAATAGGCTTTATAGAGGTTTACACACATTACCTCTTTTATTCCCTAAAATGATGCTGTGAAGTTGTTATGATTTCTTCTGATTTACAGAAGAGAAAAGTGAGACTTAGAGATATTTAGTCAATTATCCAACTTCACGCCATTAGTAAATGCCAGAGCTGTCAAATATGGCACCATTCTGTGCATTACTGCTATGTTATTCTGCTGTACATTTGAAAGTCTGCCAAATTGTATAATGCTCATTACCTATTACCACTTTTTTTCCCTGATTTATGTTGGCATTGAGTAACATTTCTAGGAGATACTGTTGATATATTTAGGCAATTTTTAAAATTGTATGGAATAAGATCCTGGGCATTGAGTAACTGTATGGTTAGGTGGTGCTGAGTACCCAGATTTTTTTGGGCTGAGTTTTAGAAAGAAGGGGAAGGTAAGCCTTCCTAAATGGAAAGAGCAATACACGTGGATCCCAGTTTACCACTTAGCAGCTGTGTAACCAGAGGAAAGTCACTTAATCCTTCTCGGCTATTGTGTAAAAGTTGAGGTGGGGATAATGGTGTTTATAACAATGTCAAAGGCAGGTTAAGTGATGAGACGGACGTGAAAGTATCCAGCCCTGTGCTTGGAACATCCTTCGGTGTCCATTGATCCCAGGTAGTTCCTGGTGAAGTTGAAATACACTTCCAAAGACTGAATTTTAGCAAAAGGATCTGAGGAAGGGGAAAATAGCAATTTGGGGAGGGTTTCTTGGTAATTCCTAAAGGAAAGTAACGGAATAAAAATCAACCAGAAAATATGATTGTGAGTAATCAATAAAATCAAATTTAAATTTAGCATAAATAGGTAAACATGATCTCACTTGTTGCTGTGAACTAGTAGATGGCAGCCAGACTAGAAGATGGCTGGATCAGGCGATCATTGCATTAAAGAAACAGACCTGAGAGCAGGCCCAGGGGAGTAGGAAGCATATGCTCAGTTGAAAATTCAAGAGAATCTGAACGAGAAATTATTTGGGCCAAGAAAAAAAAAGAAAGAAAAAAATACAAAATTATTAGTTTTATAGGTACAATTCAAACTGAAATCCAGTTTGGATAAGTCAATTCAGTTTAATTTAAAGTTACTTCTCCCACTTAGAGTCAAAGAGACTGGTGGCAAAGATTTTTAAAAATAAAGAAATAAGTTCTGACTTTAAACAACGTATAAGATGGTGGAAGTGAGGGGAGCAGGTGATGGTATATTTCATCTGTTTTCAACTGAAAGAGCAAAGCATGAGAAAAATACTTAACTTACTTTATTGTCCCTCTCCTCTCCTCACCTCTATCTGCTCACAGAATGGGATCTTCCTCCCATGTGCCAAATCTCTGAATTGTGACACTACCTCTGTAACTTCCCAAGCCAAATTTATCTTAATATGCTGACATTGGAGTTTTTAAATACAGTTTACAATGGCAGTTGTAATATTAAAGAAAAAAAGTAACCTTGCTCACTAACTTGAAACAAAATCATGCCCTCTACATATTTTATTTTTCAATACATTTCTCAGGAGAACACACTTAGATTTTTATAACAGTTTTAGGTTTATAGAAAAATTGGGCAGAAAGTTCAGAGCTTTTATGTACCCTCTCAGCTCCCCAACTTATAAGTTCTGAGCCCCAAAATATTTCCCTTATTATCTTGTATTAATGTGGTATATTTTTACAATTGGTGATCCAAATATCAATACATTAATGTTAGCTAAAGGCCATAGTTTACACTGGGCTCATTCTTTGTGCTAAATAATGCTATGTCGTTTTGACATTTCGTGTCATATATCCAATGTTACAATCTCATACAGAATAGTTCCATTGCCCTAAAATCTTCTGTGTTCCAACTATTCACCTCTCTTTCTTTCCACCCAAACCCCTGGCCACTGATCTTTTTATTGTCTCTGTAGCTTGGCCTTTTCCAGAATGCCATGTATGTGGGATGATTCAGTATGTAGCCTTTTTAGACTTGGTTCTTTAACTTAGCAGCAACACATTTTCAATGAATGCTTTCAATGTTCAAAGAACTGAACTGAATGTTCTAGAAACTGGAGTAATAAAAATCCACGTCTATAATGAACTCTTGATCTAATAAGACAAATATGCAAATAAATAAATTGCAATAGATGGAGTAAGTACATAAGTTATTAAAAATACATAGAGCCGAAACCGGTTTGGCTCAGTGGTAGAGCGTTGGTCTGCGGACTGAAAGGTCCCAGGTCCGATTCTGGTCAGGGGCATGTACATTGGTTGCAGGCACATCCCCGGTGGGGGGTGTACAAGAGGCAGTTGGTCGATACTTCTCTCTCATCGACGTTTCTAGCTCTCTGTCCTTCTTCCTTCCTCTCTGTAAAATATCAATAAAAATATATTTTAAAAATACATAGAGATAGCATGAGAAAAAACAAATTATCTACCAATGGGAGTAAATAGAGAATAGATTAGTTAAGCTTCCCAAAGCAAGTAATTTCTAAGCTTGGTTCTGAGAGATGGGTAAAGTTTTATGAGAACAAATGTGTCATCATTCTCTAGTTTCTTTATTTTGACAATTCCAGGAGTCATTTATTCTACTAGTGGCTAGAGGTGATCAGGCAGGCAGGCAGTGTGGTTAGGAGCCAGTGGTTCTGGATTATGAGAGGGTGCAGCCTTCTAAATTATCCATTCTTCAACCTGAGTAAGAAATGCTAATTTAACCTGTAGGCTTATCCAAACATCTAGATTTTCTACCTATAAACATTTGAAAGCCACTTTCCTTCCAATATCCTTGATATAATCTAGGATTATATTGGCAATATAACCTGAGCATGTGACAAATGCAAATAGATGAGTACATTTTAAGACTTTCCATGGATGTGCAGGTAATGATGTTATTGGCCCAATCAACTTGTACTTTGACTTGTTTTTCTGTCCTTGATAATAAAATTGTCACCAATATAGCTGGAATTCAGGATGTTGTCAGAGACTAAAAGAAAGTCATCTGTCACACACTGAGACTAACTGTGTGACCTTCACTTGTATGCCAGAATAAATTGTCAAAATGGTTTAATCATTGCGGTTCAAACAGAAATGTGCACATAGATGCACAGTACAAGTCCACAAATACTAGTATTTCTGATTATTTCTTTAAGCAAATTTCTATTCTGATAAAATTAATCCATGCTGTTTTCCACAGTGGCCGCACCAATCTGCCGTCACGCTATCAGTGCACAAGGGTTTCCTTTTTTCCACATCCTTGCCAACAATTGTTTGTTGGTTTATTGGTGATAGCCATTCTGCCACATGTCAGGTGATATCTCATGGTGGTTTTAATTCACATCTCTTTGATGATTTGTGACATTGAGCACATCTTCATATGTCTACTGGCCATCCATATGTCCTCTGTGGAGAATGGTCAATTCAAGTCCTTTGCCCATTATTTAATTGGGTTGTCTTTTTTTTGTTTTATTTTGGTGTTGTTTTAAAAGTTCTTTATAAATTTTGGATATTAGCCTCAGATCTTCTTAGAGACTCAACCTTTAGTCGCTGTTTAAATAAAAGAAGTTCAGAGTGGCTCAAGTCATTTCCTGTACTTAAAACATTTGGCAAAGAATGTGTTCCAGAGTTATTAAAACTGATGTGTTTGGTTTTGGCAGCTTCTTTTGCCCTTGGGATACTTTGTAACATCTGCTATTCCATAGAGTACATATTAATCATGAGTGGCCTTGTTTTATTATGTTTTTTTCAGTACTTAAATATACATGAAAAATAAAACTCACACAAGCCTTTCAGGGTGAATGGTACTATAAAAAAAATTTTTTTGGCAAAGTAAGGGGAAAAAAAATGCAGTTTCTCTCCTCATTTAAATCTAAAACAACTTCCATGAATTAAACACCCACAAAATAAAATTTATTTTTTTCCATGCAAAGACCTTAATAAAATGAAGAAATACATTTCCTGAATTGCTTCATTGAAGATGGTTTGTGATGACCTTGAAGGGTAGTAGAATATGACAATCCAAAATATATTACTTTGGCATAAGGATTTTTTTTTTTTTTTTGCTAAAGGTAATTAAGTAGATATTTTAAAAAGCTCTCTACACTCTGAGTATTTGATGAAAAACAGGACATAGATTTGTAAAGGTGCCCCCTCTCCTATCTCTCCCAAGAAGAACAGCGGTTAATCACCAAAGAAAACTCCAGACCCTTATCAGTCCCTAGGCAGAACATTGCTAAAACTAGCCATTATCGATCGTTAGTCCCTCATGTATTTGCCTGGCCACAATTTGCTGCCTCTAAAAGCTCAGAATATTTTTTTATGTGTGTTGTCACTTCTCCACAAAATCATTTTTCTTTTGTTAAGATGCAGTGTAAACCCAAGTTCTAATCACCACTCGGAGTGATTCATTACTGGGTGCTCCCATGTGCATGTACAGTGTACATGCTAATGAGCTCCTGCTTGCCTCTTTCTTGTTAATTTGTCTTTTCTTTAATTTATAAGGCCTCAGTCAATGAACTTAAAAGGATAATAGGGGAAAGAATGATTTTCTTTCTCTACACTCTTAAATCCCAATGACATGCCTAGAGTAACAGTTCTATTAAATTTCTTTGCAAACCCAGGTTGTTGCAATGGCAATATTTCGTCATTTTTATGGGTAAATAGTATTTCATTGTATGTATGTACCACGCCTTCTTTATCCCAATATCCATTGACAGACAAAGAGTATCCATGTCTTGACTATTGTGAATAATGCTGCAATGGACTTAGGGGTACATTTTATTTATGAAGAGTATTTTCAGATTTTTAAGGTGTATAATCAGAAAGGGGGTCGCTGGGTTATATGGTAGCTTTATTCTTAAATTTTTCCATAGTGGCTGCACCATTTTACATTCCCACTAGCAGTAGGCGAGTGTTCCCTTTTCACCACATCCTCTCCAACACTTGCTGTTTCTTATCTTATCAGCTGTCCCAACAGGTGGGAGGTGGTAACACCTCATGGTTTCAATTTGCATTTTTCTCTTATAACTAGTGATATTGAATGTCTTTTTATTTGCCTGTTGTCCACCTGTATGTCCTGTTTGGAATATTCAGGTCCTTTGCCCATTTTTAATCAGATTATTTGTTTTTTGTTTTGTTTTTTTGTTTTGTTGTTGTTGAGTTGTTATATATTTTGGGTATTAGCCCCTTATCAGAGGTATCATTTGTAAATATATTCTTCCAGACACTTGGTTGCCTTTTTGTTTTATTAACAGAAACTTTGAGTTTGATGCCGTCCCATTCATTTTTTCTTTTGGAGTCAAGTTCACAAAAACCCCTCTCTGATCAAGACCCAGGAGTTAATGCCTGTAATTGTTCTATATATTTTATAGTTTCAGGCCTTATATTCAAATATTTAACTAATTTTTAGTTAATTTTAATGTGTGGTGTCAGATAGCAGTCAAATTTTATTTGTTTTTATGAAAGAGGGAATATACTGATGCATTTATGTGCTCAACTCTTAGGAATGCTATGCCAATAGTTTCATCATTTTTTTATTATATTTATATGTATACATTAAGGGAAGATATATATATATAAGAATATAAAAAAGAAGATATATATATAGATATATATATAGATATATATATATATATATATCTATATATATATCTTCTTTTTTATTTAAAGGGATTATTCTAGCTCATTCTAACTCCCTAAAATATTAAGGGAGAGATTTGTTCCTCTTTTTAATGAGTCACTTAGATCTTGCCCATATAACAGCTAATTGGATTAAGCCCTAAGAAAGCTGATGGTAATTTTCTTTTCATCAATTATATATTTGCACCTCTGTCTCCTAAGAATGTAGTAAAAGTCCATAACATTCATTTTTCTGTGGTAGAGAGCCTGGAAATTCTTCAAAGCCCTCTAAATTATCCACTCTCCAACCTGAGTAAGAAACACTAATTTAGACTGTAGGCTTCTCCAGACACTTAGATTTTCCACCTTTAAACAAAGCATTGTGAATAAATATCCATAGAGCATTGAATTCATAAATGTGTAATAAAAAACTAGTGAGCATGTAAACCCATTAACTTTTTTTCCAAATTTCATGTAAGTACTGTCTTGAGTTGATTAGCACAATATTGATAGTGATGGTCAAATACAAATCCCCAAATCCTTTACCTAGTGTCAGAGATAGGCAAAGGAAACAAAAAGGAAACATTAGAGAAGCAAACACATGAAAGAGACTGAGGAAAGGTGAAGAGAAAGAAGTAAGTACAGACAAATCTATAATAATAAAAGCATAATATGCTAACTAGACTAGACATCATTCTGGATATCCCTCCAAATGAAATCGTGGTAGCCAGGGCTGAGGCAGTGGTGGTTAGGGACAATCAGGCAGGGAGGCAGAGTGGTTAGGGGTGATCAGGCAGGCAGGCAGTATGGTTAGGGGCCATCAGGCAGGCAGGCAGGTGAGTGGTTAGGAGCCAGTAGTCCTGGGTTGCGAGAGGGTGCAGGCCAGGGTGAGGAATCCCCCCTCTCCCTATGCACAAATTTCATGCACCAGGCCTTTAGTTATTGGATATTTTCCTAGCACTTTTCTCAGCATCCTTTCTAGACCATTTTGTGATTCACTATTACTGAAAACTCACTGTCCTTATATAGAGATTGTTTTCTGTAGATGAACCTGCATCATATACATTTTGCTTCAGCAAATTCTCTTTCTATGCATTTTTCTAAATAATTTTTTGAAATGTATGCAAAGGTGACCTGTATGCAGAAATAATTTTGAATGTTGTTTCATAATAAAAATAGGAGCAACATAAATACGAATAATAGAAAACTGTTTTCAAACTGTTATGCAGCCACACAATGAAATAGAATGGTACAGTTAAAAAAGTGTATTGTCTTAACTTGTTGGTCTCAAAATTCTTTGACCCTCTTACAAATCATAGACAATGCCAAATAACTTCCTTGTGTGTGACTTGTATCTATCTAGTCCATCAATTTTATTGTTCCAATGGTATAGTTCAACTCTGCTTCCTCTTTACTGTACCCTGGGGCCAGGTCACCAGGCACGAAATAATGGTTTCTTAAACTTGCAGATCAACACAGAAACAGACCAACATGTGCTTTCTAGAATGAGAAGAAAGAAACTTAATATGAAGGTTAAAAAAAAACTTCCTACACAACTTACGACCAAAAGTTGACTCTTGAGAATTCCAAGCAGACTGTATGAGTTAAACTGCCTCAAAACCTCAAAATCAAAATGTAAAATAATACACTCTATTTTCTTTTAGAATCTACCAAGGTGGTTCTGAGGGATTTATAAGTTTCCACATAAGAACCTATTTCAGAATAAGGACAGATTGTAATATACTTCCTGCGTTTGCTGTTTTATTGTGGTACCCTTGTTTCTTGTTTAGCAATAGCTTAAGTAGGTTTTGCAAGCTGCCAAAAAAAAAAAATGTTCCAGGGGTGTAGGGACAGGCTAAACAGGAATGCAGAGCAAAATACCTACAACAGGCCCTGCTGGTTTCTTACAAGCGGCCCTGAATGTTGTAAGAGACCTTCTCATGAGGAGACATGCACCTCCATGCCGATAAACTAGCTATGCTATAGTGCCAAACCTGCTTCCAACTCATTCCTCTACATAGCAGGATTTAGTCAAATAGTCTTGGCGCTGTAAGGATTATCCCAATGCTGTCATCTGATACAATTCTTCACCTAATGCTTGACCTCTTGGGCAGCATCCCTCAGTATCATTGCCTCGGCTTTCTTTAACACCTTTAGTGACGTACCTAGCCAGGTAACCCCTTCTTTTGTTGAACAGCTCAAACAGTTATAAAGTTGTTTGCTATGTTGAATATTAAAGAATCTCCTAAATAAGAAAGGATCTTTTGTTCTGATTCTATACCCTGGTATGACATAGAAAAACTCTATGTTCCCTCTTCCTCATGTCATCCTTTCAAATACTTGGAAGCAACCTTGACATTTTGCCTAAATATTCATTCATGTCTTTTTTGTTGTTTAAAGTCTTACAAATAGTAGTACATATGTCTCCTTTTATTTCCCTATTGACCATTCCCCGGTCTCCCCTACCCCCTGGCACATGCCCATCCCCACCCCCTCACCCCCAATGTCTTGCGTCCATTTGTTATGCTTATATGAATGCATACAAGTCCTTCGGTTGATCTCTTACCACACCCTCCAACCCTTCCCAGCCTTCCCTCTGTAATTTGACAGTCTGTTCAATGCTTCTCTGCCTCTGTATCTATCTTTTTTTTAAAATATATTTTATTGATTTTTTACAGAGAGAAAGGGAAAGAGATAGAGAGCTAGAAACGTCGATGAGAGAGAAACATCGACCAGCCGCCTCCTGCACACCCCACGCTGGGGATGTGCCCGCAACCAGTGTACATGCCCTTGACCGGAATCGAACCCGGGACCTTTCAGTCCGCAGACCGACGCTCTACCACTGAGCCAAACCGGTTTCGGCTGTATCTATCTTTTTATTCATCAGGTTATAATGTTATTTATTATCCATAAATGAGTGAGAGCATGTGGTATTTTTCCTTCACTGACTGGCTTATTTCACTTAGTATAACACTTTCCAGTTCCATCCATCTCGCTGCAAATAGGAAGAATTCCTTATTTTTTACACTGAGTGGCCAGATTATTGTGGTCTCTGAACGCATAATAATCTGTCACTTAGTGTATATCCTATATAATAAAAGGCTAATATGCAAATTGTCCCCTTGACCAGGAGTTTGATCGGCAGGCAAGCTGGCCAACTGCCCATGTCCCTTCCCCCTTGGCAGGCTGGCCAGACCCCACGCATGCACAAATTCATGCACTGGGCCTGTAATACACACACACACGCACACACACACACACAGTGGCTAGATTATTATGTGCTCAGAGATCATAATAATCTGGCCACTCGGTGTTTAGCAGTGTAGTATTCCATTGTGTAGATGTACTACAGTTTTATAATCCACTCTTCTGCTGATGGGCATTTAGGCTGTTTCCAAAACCCAGCTATTGTAAATTGCGCTGCTATGAACATAGGGGTGCATATATCCTTTCTGATTGGTGTTTATGTTTTCTTGGGATATATTCCTGGAAGTGGTATTACTGGATCAAATGGCAGTTCCATTTTTAAATTTTTGAGGAAACGCCATACTATTTTTCATAATGGCTGCACCAGTCTGCATTCCACCAGCAGTGAAGTAGGGTTCCTTTTTCTCCACCTCCTCTTCAGCACTTGTCTTTTGTTGATTTGTTGATGATAGCCATTCTGACAGTTGTGAAGTGGTACCTCATTGTTGTTTTGATTTGCATATCTCAGATGATTAGTAACTTTGAGTATTTTTTCTGAATGTTCTCTTTTGAAAAGTGTCTATTTAGTTCCTTTGTCCATTTTTTAATTGGATTGTTTATCTTCTTTTAAAAAAATATTTTTATTGTTATTTTACAGAGAGGAAGGGAGAGAGATAGAGAGCTAGAAACGTGGATGAGAGAGAAACATCGGCCAGGTGCCTCTTGCTCACTCCCTACTAGGTATGTGCCTGCAACCGAAGTACATGCCCTTAACCGGAATCGAACCTGGGAGCTGTTCCACTTCTTCCTTAATTTAGTATTATGTCCTCGCTCTGGGTTGGAACAGCGGGTGACCAGCCGCGAGCCTACTCCCAGCTTAGGGCGCGCAAAGCGGGCTGATGCTTTCCCAGGCGGGCAATGATAAGGCCCGAGCTCAGAGTAAAAAGACCCAAGACACTCACGGTTAGATGCTCGAATCCACATGGTTTATTGCCTAAGTCCTGGCGGCTTCCAACACTCAGGCAGGCCACAGGGCGGAGAGGAGCAGACACACGACGAATGAGGACAGGTCACAGGCCGGCCACGGTTGCTCGTGCTCAGTCAAGTCAAGGATCGAGTCTAGGTCGATCTGGCACGAAGGATTTGCGAGAGGAGTCAAAGAGGGAGAACAGTTTCTGTGGAGGCAGAAACTGCTCTGAATTCTGGCAGTCAGGCGCCTCTTTTTATGTGAATTTCTGTCCACTTCTGATGTCATCAGTTACGTAGTCTTCTGGTCTTCGTGTGTCTTATCTCCCCTTGCCAGATGGTGCCCTCTGCTACATGTAGGGTATGTCACACACTTTAATTCACACAGGTTTCACAGTTTAAACAATATCTTATTCTATCACTATTACAATGTTTAATGGTATTTCTATTTAATTCACTTTAATTCACACAGGTTTCACGCTGTTAAATAATCCACTCATCATTATATTCTAATTATTATAATCCATTATTATATATAATCCATTATTATATTCTAATGTTATACAATCCACACTATCAAACTTCACACACTTATAACATTCTATAATATTATTATCACAGACCTTTCAGTCCGCAGACTGACGCTCTACCACTGAACCAAACCGGTTTCGGCTGTTTATCCTCTTTTTGTTAAATTGTATGAGTTCTCTATAAATGTTGAATATTAAACCTTTATTGGAGATAACATTTGCAAATATGTTCTCCCATGCAGTGGGCTTGTTGCTTTGTTGGTGGTTTCTTGTGCTGTGCAGAAGCTTTTTATTTTGATGTAGTCCCATTTGTTTATGTTCTCCTTAGTTTCCTTTGCCCTGAGAGATGTGTTGGTAAAGATATTGCTATGACATAGGTCTGCAATTTTGCTGCCTATGGAGTCTTGTAGGATTTTTATGGTTTCCAGTCTCATATTCAAGTCCTTTAGCCATTTTAAGTTTGTTTTTGTGTATGGTGTAAGTTGATGATCTAGTTTCATTTTTTTTTTCATGTATCTGACCAAATTTTCTAGCGCCATTTATTAAAAAGACTATTTTAACTCCATTGTATGCTCTTGCCTCCTTTGTCAAATATCAATTGAGTATAATGGCTTGGGTCAATTTATGGCTCTCTATTCTATACCATTGATCTACATGTCTGTTCTTGTGCCAGTACCAGGCTGTTTTGAGAACTGTGGCTTGCTAATATAGCCTGATGTCTGGTATTGTTATCCCTCGAACTTTGTTCTTCTTTCTCAAGATAGCTGTGGCTATTTGGAGCCTTTTTTTTTAAAATTTTTTTTATTCCAGATGAATTTTTGAAGGGTTTGTTCTAGATTTTGAAATATGCCATTGGTATTTTAATAGGTATTGCATTGAATCTATAGATTGCTTTAGGTAGTATGGACATTTTAATGGTGTTGATTCTACCAATCCATTAACATGGTATTTTCTTTCATTTGTTTATGTCTTCCTCTAGCTCTTTTTTGAATATCCTGTAGTTTTCTGAGTACAGGTATTTTACATCCTTAGTTGCCTGAAACCGATCATTGTTCACTAATAAAAAGATATGGACAGAAAACCCAGAATGCTGGTCAATCAACCTTAATTGCTCTGAAAGGTCAGAGCTAATCATTCACTGTTTAGTTGAAATATCGTTAGCTGAAGCAGCCTCCACCTGTTTGTCTTATGTAAATTTCTGTTATTGGAATTTCCTGCCTAAAGGCTATGAGTGTATCCCATAGTCTTAATAAAAAAGGATAGCAAGGCAGAGCAAGGTGTGGTCTTCTCTTGGGCTTCTGCTTGGCCCCCAATATTCCCAAATTTATACTTTTCTATGTCGCTTTCATTTGTGTACAGTCTTCTCCAGAACCCAAACCCTGAACCAGTACCCTGAACCACACGGGATGTGAAAGGGGTTCCCACACTTAGTTAAGTACATTCCTAGGTATCTTGAAAAAAATTTTTTTTGGTTCAATGGTAAATGGGATTTTTTTTCCCTTTCTCTTTCTGTGAGTTCATTATTGGTGTATAAAAAGGCCATAGATTTCTGGGTGTTAATTTTGTATCCTCCTACATTGTCAAATTCACTTATTAGGTCTAGTAGTTTTTTTTATGGAGTCTGGGGTTTTCTATGTATAGTATCATGTCATCTGAGGGTTGTTTCTTTGTCTCTCCATGATCTCTCTTCTCTAGGTGTCTAGGTATGTAACTCTCTCTCTCCTGCATTAACTTAAAGGTACAAAATACAACACAACAAGGCATGATACACAAGGCACTGAACACAAATGTATTCACAATATTAATAACCCCAAATAAAGGTTACCAGTACAGAAAAGAAAACTAGGGGATAAAACACAAAAAAGGGGGAGTGCAAAAATGATATTGAGGAAAAGAAAAAAGTCAAGGAGAAAATAAAGAGAATTAAAAAGAAGTGGAAAAAACTATTTTATGGGGAATTTATATATGGGGAAAAAACTCAATAGAACAGCAACTAATTAAAAAAAAATGCAAACAAGTAACATCCAGAGATGAATGTAAACTACAAACAACAACTAATAATAAGCAAGGAGAGAAAAAACAGAAGCAGAGAGAGAGAGAAACAATCACACAAACAAACCTAAAAAGCAATCTAATCAACAATCAAACAAACAATAGGACAGAGAGAAAGAAGGGCAAAACCAAACAAAATAAAACATAAAACAAAACAGAAAAATAACAGAATTAAAAAGAAGTGGAAAAAACTATTTTATGGGGAAAAAACTCAATAGAACAACAACTAATAAAAAAAAATGCAAACAAGTAACATCCAGAGATGAATGTAAACTACAAACAACAACTAATAATAAGCAAGGAGAGAAAAAACAGAAGCAAAGAGAGGGAGAAACAATCACACAAACAAACCTAAAAAGCAATCTAATCAACAATCAAACAAACAACAATAGGACAGAGAGAAAGAAGGGCAAAACCAAACAAAATAAAACAAAAAACATAAAACAAAACAAAAAAATAACAGAACAAAAAAACAACAACAAACAACCAAACAAAAAGAAAAGGGAGACAAAAAAAATGGATAGTGAAGAAATAGAAGAAAGAAGTGTATATGGACTTGGAGCAGGGGATTGAAAATTAGATATATAAGTAGGATGAATTTTTAACAGGGGGTAAAAGGAAGAAATAGGGAAAATCTAAAGCAGGAATAGGGTAAGAGAAGGGACAACAAAGGGGAAAAGTGAGAAGAAAGTGTTGGCATAAAGGTAAAGGTAAAGTTGAGACAGAATAAAGTGATACTAAAGGAAAAATGAAAATAGAATGTAGAACATTAATCCCAAAATAAAATAAAGAGAAAATAAAATGAAACTTGAAAAAAAGTAAAATAATAGTAGTAATAATTCTGATTAAAAATAAAAATATAATAATTAAAAAGGTAAAATCAAGTGAGAAAAAATTAGTTTCTTAAGTAAAAGATAAAAACATTAAAATGTGCAATAGTGAAGGCCATTTGCTTCTTCAACTGTTCTATTTGGCATGCCTGTTTCCTGTCAGGTAGTCAGGACTGTATTGATGTCCCCTGTGTTTCACTGCTCCTCTGTGTCATATACCACAATCCTGTTTTCAAGTAGGCAATATATTTTTTTTGTTGTTGTTTCTCAGCCTGCCTTTAGTTGTATTTACATAAGAGTAAATTTGTGATTCAACCTCTGGTTGGCAGTGTTTCTGTATTGACATCTGAGGCTATAAGTCCTCTCTACCCAGTATTTAGATTTTGTATTCCCTGCCATACTTAGTACTGGTTTGGGGGAATGAACTGCCCCATAACTGGTTTTCTGATTATTTCTGCCACCTCTGGTCTCCAGATTCCACAAAAACAACTTTCCCCCTACAGTCTCTGAGAGTACTTTTAATTGGGTGATCCTATGTACTGGGCTTAGTAATCAAAAGCAATAATTTTAAGAAAAGTAAGAGCCAGAGTAAGCATGCGAACTCACAACTTTTTAGCCCTGGCACTGCACGCAACTCTGTACATGTCTCTGAGCATGTCTTTTTCTCCTGACACAGCACAGCTGGTATACTCTAAAACTTCAGGCTGCTTTTTGTGCCCAGCCCAGCTATGGGTTGATTTCCAGAGCTCCCTCCTGCCAGCAGCCCTGTGGACCCCCTTCCACATTCGCAGACTATGCTGGCCCAATGGCGACAGATTTTTGTGGGACACAGACTTTCTCTGAACCTCTAGATACCTCTGTACTCAATTCTCTGGCCTGGATCGCAGACCTCACCTTTCTCTGGGAAAAAAATCTGACCTTTCTGTGAGAAGGTACAGATCTCAACCAAACCTGCATATTCTTGCTGTTTGAGACCCAGTGTTCATGGGTTCATAGCTGGTTCCTGGGTGTTGTGGTTGTAGGGTCCCAGCAAGTACCCAGTTCTTCCTGGTTGAAGGTAAGGCTAGGCTTCCCATCACAGCCACTCTCCCCTTCAAGGTGGCAGAGCTGGTCGCTCCAGGAGAGATTTCAGCAGCAGTAGAGGCTGCCTGGTCAGGGGAGCCTGGTCCTGCAGCCCCCATCAGTCCCTTGGAATATGGCTGTCCCTCACTCACAAATAGACACTCCCCCTACGTCCACACACTCTCCTCTCATTCTCTCATTCACACACTATCTTGCAGCCTTCCTTCCCATCTGTAGCCATCTTCCATATATCTCATTCATGTTTTCATCATAGAAATTTATAGCTTGTTCATCACAAGGTTTCAAGTCTCTTTACAATCCTCAGCATTTTTCTCTGTTCATAGTTTAAATTGAAGTTTTCAAGATCTCATTGACAGAGAGCAGCTGTGTGGGATGGGGAACTGGGTGAGGGAGAGTAGAGGGATTGAGCTAAAAAGAAAAAACAAAGAGAAATAATTCATGGACCCGGGCAACAATCTGGTGATTACTAGAGGGAAAGGGGTGAGGTAGAAGAGGGTATGGAGGGCATAAATGGTGATAGATGAAGATGTGAGTTGGGGTGAAGAACACACAGTATAGCGTACAGATGGTGTATTGTAAAATTGTTCCCCTGTAATCTATGAAATTTGGTAGCTAGTGTCACCCCAATAAATTCAATACATACATGAATATATAAATAATTTCCTAGATCTGAACAAAAATTTTTAGTTTGTGCACTGTATGTAAGAATGAGTAGTCTCATCAAATTATGCATTTCTCTGGTGCTTATATTTAAATATGTTGCAAGTATTTTCAGATATATTGTTATCTTATGTCTCTGTATTGT
Source organism: Vespertilio murinus (assembly GCA_963924515.1). Classification (NCBI taxonomy): domain Eukaryota; kingdom Metazoa; phylum Chordata; class Mammalia; order Chiroptera; family Vespertilionidae; genus Vespertilio; species Vespertilio murinus. Next base: position 69,286,597 of record OZ004708.1, read on the forward strand.
ACTCTTTTTAGTACTTATTTTTACTCAATATTTGAATTTTATTTTTAGCCCTGTGAAATCTAACAGTTGATACAATATGATAACCCAAGAATGCTTTTTGATTTCAGATTTTTAATGTAAAACTTATATATTTATCAGGAAGATCACTTAGTAAGTTATATAATGTCTAATCACTAGGCTGTACACCTGAAACTAAATAATACTGTATGTCAACTATAATTGAAAAAAAAAATTATATTACCCAACTGGTGTGATTGAGCATTTACATATCGATGAAAAACATTAATTGGCTGCCTCCTGCATGTTCTCTTTAGGGGATTGAGCCCACAACTCAGGCATGTGCTCTGACAGAGAATTGAACCAGTAACCTCTGTGTTCATGGGTTGAAACTCAACCACTGAGCCACACCGGCGGGGTGCTAGATATTTTTTCATTATATCATCCTTTAATTCCCACTAAAGAAGATATTATCTATAAAAATAAAAGTATAATATGTTAATTAGACTGGAGAACCTTCTGGACCAAGCCAGGGCTGTGAGGGAAGCCCAGATCATGAGTGCCAGAGGGAAGCCAGTGCCGGCAGCAGAGGGGGGAATGAAGGCCTACTCTCGCATGAATTTTGTATTTTAAGCCTCTAGTACTTTATTAATGTTCCAGAAATCCTAATTAATACAATTAAGTAAGAAAATAATTTAAGAGTTTACTTCCTAAGAAGAAGAAGGAGGAGAAAAAGATGAAGAGGAAGAAAGTAGAAGAAGAAGAAACTGTTCAGAAGTCACAGAGTCCACAAGAGGCTCTGACCCAAGTAGTGAGGTCAGTGGAGCTGGGTCTGGAGGGGTGCCTTTTGGAAGTAGATGCTTTATAGGTGAGGGAAGGGGCAAGGAATTCATCTCTCTTTGCTCTGACTACTCTGTCATTCTCCCTCTTCCAAATCCTTAAAGACTCTGAATATCCTGGGCAATCATTTAAAATTCACTAAATGGTCTTTGAATTTAAAATATTACCAGAATAAAGCATATGTAAATTCATTTATAGTCTTTTAATGAAGACATTTCTAAGCATGACACAAAATCCAGAACTCAAATGAAAAATGATTGATTCATTTGCATCAAAATTAGCAGATTTTATAAAATACCTCATGCATGTGATAATAGTATCATAGTTTTATTTTTTAAAAGTTTTACCATATTTGCCGGCATACAAGACGATTTCTTGGCCCTGAAAAATACCGTATTTGCCGGCGTATAAGATGACTGGGCTTATAAGACGACCCCCTAACATTTCCACTCAAAATACAGAGTTTGTTATATACTCGCTGTATAAGACTACCCCCCACTTGGAGGCATATTTTTCAGGGCCAAAAAATCATCTTATACACCGGCAAACTGTAGTACATAGACCGTAGTACATAGTGAAATACTTGTGGCCAAAATGATATGATATCTGAGATCTATTTCAAAATGACTTAGAGCAGTGCGGGGGTGAAGCTTGGTAATGAGTACATGGGGTACTCTTCTATGTTTTTATAAGTTTGATTTTTCCAAAATAAAATTGTTTTATATGCCAATCTTATAGCTTTAGATCCCTCTTCATTTCATATGCTTCCTTAGGTGGAGTTTGCTCACTAAGTTATAACTATAAAAAAGAAAAATACATGAAGTTTATCTCTTTTAAGGAAAATGTGCTATTTGAAATGAGTCCTTTCTATGCAGCTTGGTCAACATGTAAAACAATGCATTGTTCTCAGCTTCAATGGTTCTCTGTGGCTATCTTCTTTGGATCTCTGTCCTTCATCCATGAATCCGGATACATGACTTTCCTGCCAGAAGTTAATGCTTACTTCTCATTTGTTTTCATTTCCTGTTGCCTTCAGAGCTCCACAGAGGGAAGGTGTTCTATCTATGATCTCTAAGGCATGTGGCTTTCCCAGGCAGACTGTTTATTTAATAAAAAAGATAGAAGAGAGGTGCACTCTATTTGTTTGGAATTATATAAATATTCTTTAAAAAGAGGATTTCCTCATTTATTCCACTTTAGTCTTCCTGTTCAGGGAGAGTTTTAAGTGTACCTTTCATCACTACATGATGACAGTTAAAATTATACCAAATATATTAAAGACATTGAGAATAAGTAAAGCAAAATGGAATAGCAATTCCTGAATTTCTCTTCATCTATATTTTAAATGTAGGATTACTACATCTGTATGTATTCAAAACCACTGATCATTGTAAACCCAACAATAAAAGCAGCAGACATAGTGCTGTACCAATAGCTCAATTTGGATGGAAATTGTGAACGAAGAGACTGGTAACTAATTGTTTTACATGTTGATCTTATAATTTTATTTCCCTCTTTATTTTACATTTTTCCTCAGATGGAGTTTGCTCACCAAGTTACAGTTGAAGTTGAAAAAGTCTTTAAAAGATAGCAGAAAATATTTTCAATGAGAAATAATTTGTTTTCTATACCCCCTGACATCATCTTGTGATTCAGGTTTTATTTTTATTTAAAAAAATATATTTTATTGACTTTTTACAGAGAGAAAGAGAGAGGGATAGAGAGCTAGAAACATCAATGAGAGGAAATCATCAATCAGCTGCCTCTTGCACACCCCCTACTGGGGATGTGCCTGCAACCAAGCTATATGCCCTTGACCGGAATCGAACCTGAGACCCTTGAGTCTACAGGCCCATGCTCCATCCATTAAGCCAAACCGGTTGCAACTGATTCAGATTTAAAAATAAACATAGAAGTCAATAACATTATTAATAAACCTTACAATATTTTACATGATATTAAACATAATTAGTTCTCAAATATGTTCTTCTGGTGGGACATGTGGTAGCAGAGAGAAGAGAAACTGCAATGATTAAAATAATATTAATAATAACCTTTTAGCTGTAGCCGGTTTGGCTCAGTGGATAGAGTGTTGGCCTCCAGACTGAAGGGTCCTGAGTTCAATTCTGGTCAAGGGCACGTGCCCAGGTTGCAAGCTCAATCCCCAGTAAGGGACGTGCAGGAGGCAGCTGATCAATGATTCTCTCTCATCATTGATGCTTCTATCTCTCCTTATCCCTTCCTATCTGAAATCAATAAAAATATATTAAAAATAATAACATTTTATAATTAATGTCAATGATTAACACAAATGTTATATATAATATTTCTATAAATATATTACACATTATTTACATTGCATATAACATTACATATATATTTATAATACATATGTTGTAATTATATTATCTCATATTTTAATATATATGTTTGTTTTGTGTAATACATAGTATTTATAGTACATTCATATTTAATATAATAAAATGACAGTAGTATTTTTATTTATTTCTTTTTAAATTGCCCAATAGTATGTCATGCTTCATGTTATAGGCTTTATGTATTATCTCATTCATGTTTGTGCCTTTCAGTGAGGTCAGTCCTACTTTATGTCCATTTTAGCATAAGGAAACAGGAGGAAAGCTATCAAGTAATATGCTCATGGCAGCAGAGATAGTAAGTGGCACATGTGGGGTAGAGCCTACTTTACTAGAACCTCCATGTTTGTGTATAACCCCATTATATATTTTTAAAAATAGTATAATAATACTGACTTTGTAATTCATCACAGGTCTTTGATTTTTGTATTAGATTTTCCTTAAAATTATATTTAGCCTAGTAGAATGTTGAAATGGTTCTGCTATTTCCAGAGCAGAGACTTAGCTGAATGACCAGCACTAACCGTGACTGGGATTTTTAATTTGCATGGGCTAACTAACCTATAAAGTAAGTCGCTGTGTAGATAATAATAAAGACTCACATTAAAAACATGAAGAGAGGTTATTTTGAAAGATTGTTTTCACAGCACTTCCTTGGTCCCTATTAAAATGTTATTTGATTTTATTAGAAATGACAAGATAACAGTTAAAATACCTTTCTCTAAGAGTAAATCACATTTACTATAATTATTTACTATACTGTCTATTATTATTACTATCTATAAGAAGAAAAAAATTCAAAAGAGAATAAAGTAATAAGCAAGCAGGAGTTATAAAATGAGATCACTGTAGTTTTAATAAAAAATCAATAGATACCATGTTTTCTTCTTTATTACAAAACCTCTACAGTGGTTGATGGCAAAATTCTTTAATAATAAACTTGCATGAAAGGATAGGTCTTAAATCATTATGTGAAATCCCTATGAGTTATTTACCAAATTACATTTATTTTACCACAAACAAACAAACAAACAAACAAACAAAAAACAACTATAATAACAAGCTAGCATACAAATAACTTTGAGGTACCATTGTGTAGAAAGAGTAAAAAAAGGAGACTGAGTCATAAGAAGCAATTCAGTCCTCACAAAATTACATCTGGTTTCTGTTATTTAATAACATGTTTAACAATCTAGAGTCCCAACTGATAGTATAAACACTGCTTAGACAATGTTTTTATTACCTGATCAAACTTTAACTTCTACTTTTTCATTATTGAGGAAATAAATGTACTTGAATTTTCTACTCAGATTGAACAATTACAATGAACATTGGAATTCCGAAGAGAATAAAGACATGTATCCTTTTACATCAGTTTTGTCGAATTTTGAGGCTAAAATGTTAGGTAGTAACCTGGACATGTGTCAGTTGGGGCATCGTTTCATATGATAGGGTGAACATTCATACATCAGTTATTGATAATTTCTTTCTCAGAATATTTTTATAGTATGGTAATCATTTTTGTATAAAAATAGTGAAGTAGCCCAGCCAGTGTGGATCAGGGCCGATCTATGAACCAGAAGGTCTTGGTTTGAGTCCCAGTCAGGGCCCATGCCCAGGTTGTGGAATCAATCCTCAGTAGGGGGCGTGCAAGAGGCAGCCAATGATTCTCATCATTGATGTTTCTATCTCTCTCCCTTCCTCTCTGAAATAAATTGATAAATAAACAGTGAAGTAAAACCATTAAAATGACTATTCTAGCTCAACATAATTACTTCAAACAAAGAAGGCAAGATTAATAAAAATTCCTATCTAAATCATGATATCTAAAAATATAGATGACCTGAAACCGAAGCAAGATGGCGGCCTAGGAAGTCTCCTGGGCCGCCATCTCCTCAACAATTTGGAAAAAAAGAACAGATAAAATCGAAAGGGATCGCACCAGACCCACAGGAAAGCTGGCGAAATGGGAAGGCTACAAGTAGACACAAAGCAGGACACCGCTGCTGCCATGTGGAGTTTAAAACTACAGCGAAACTGGACCTGCTGGAGCCGCTGCCACCGGGGAATGAGGGAAGCCAGACCTTGCTCTGCCCCGGGGCCAAGGGAGTGGGCCAGCCCCGCAGGCCGCCACAGAAGCTGATGTGGGCCTATGCAGCGCCCTCGGCTCCTGCCTGGACGAGAAGCCCGTGAGCGCGACCTCTCTGCCCACAACCATCCCGGCCCGCAGCCATCCCAGCCCGCCTGCAGTGAGGAGCGGGGGCAGCGTCTCCCTGTCCGCAACCAGCTAGGCTCAGCCCCCGCACTCGAGTGCAGGCGAAGAGATCGCGCAGTGTCTCCCCGCCCGCAGCCAGCTCGGCCCAGAAATGGGAAGGCTACAACTAGACACCAAACAGGGCGCCGCTGCTGCCATGTGGAGTTTAAAACTACGGTGAAACCGGACATGCAGGAGATGCTGTTGCCGGGAATGAGGGAAGCCAGACCTCACTCTGCCCCGGGGCCCAGGGAGTGGGCCAGCCCCGCCGGCTGCCATGGGAGCTAATGTGGGCCTCCACCTAGCCTTCTGCTCCTGCCTAGACGAGAAGCCCGTGAGCGCGACCTCCCCATCTGCAGCCAGAACGGCCCAGCCCCCGCACTCGTATGCCCGCAGCCAGCTCGGCCCAGCCTCCACACTCACATGAGGGCAAACAGATGGCGTAGGGTCTCCCCGCCCGCAGCCAGCTCGGCCCAAAAATGGGAAGGCTACAACTAGACACAAAGCAGGACGCCGCTGCTGCCATGTGGAGTTTAAAACTACAGCGAAACCGGACCTGCCTGAGAAGCTGCCGCGGGGAATGAGGGAAGCCAGACCTCGCTCCGCCATGGGGCCCAAGGACTGGGCCAGCCCGCCGGCCATGGGAACCAGGGAGCTGTTATGGGACCTTCGGCGCCTGCCCACAACCATCCCGAGGAGCTGTCGCGGCGTCTCCCAGCCTGCGGCCAGCTGGGCCCAGTCCCCCACGCACCTTACTGGTGGGGAGCTGGCACGGTGCCTTCCCTTTGCGCCCCGGCGAGTCTTTCCGCTCCCACCACCAGCAGCCGGCTCCAAAGCTTACGCCACTACCACCATGTGGATTTTAATACTACAGGGGAAATTGAGACACAGGAGCTACCGTCACTGCCGCACCCGCCGCTGCCCCCGCGAATGGGAATCCACCGAAATCAGAGCTCACTACGCCCCAGGCTCAGAGAGAGTGTGGCTTCAGAACTTAGTCTCTGCGTCCACAGCAGCTCCACTTCCCAACCAAAGGAGACACCATTGAGGGGGAACTCTCCACCGGCAGCCATCTCAGCCCACCCACAACCTTCCCAGCACATCCACTGTGCTGGTGAGGAGCCGGCATGGCACCTTCCGTTAGCGGCCCCGGCGAGTTCTCCCTCAGCCGCCGCATGGCCGAGCCGAAGCTCCTGCCACTGCCGCCATGTGAACTTTAAAACTACAGTGGAAATTGAACCACAGGAGCGACTGTTGCTGCCGCACCAGCCACCGCCACCCGCCACCACCGCTGCAGATAAAGGAAATCCACCGAGAACAGAGCTCACTACGCCCTGGGCTCAGAGAGCGGGCGGCCTCAGAACTTAGCCTCCATGTCCGCAGCTGCTCCGCTTCCGCACTGAACGAGACACCTTTGAGGGCGGTCTACCCGCCTGCAGCCATCTCAGTCCGCCTGCAACCATCCCGGCCTGCCTGCCATGCTAGCAAGGAGCTAGCGCAGCCCCTCCAATACTCGACCCCACCACCCGAGAGGGGCCGTGTGCCCCAGGTGAGCCATGTGTCCCAGGGGGCCCTGTGCCTCGGGTGAGCCCTGTGTCCCAGGGGGCCCTGTGCCCCGGGTGAGCCGAGTGTCCCAGGGGAAGCAGTGGGACCCAGGGGAAGGGGCGGTGAGAACCAGAGGAGGAGCGGACTCTATTCGTGTGGTCCTGAGATAGCCACCATAAAACAAGCAGACTGATGAATGAGGAGCAGATTCTATTCATGTGATCCTGAGATAGTCACCATAAAACAAGCAGATTGTCAAATGACAGCGGGGAGGGGAAGGAGACCTGGGGGGAGATAAGAGAACAACCGAAGGACTGGTATGCATGAATACAACCAACGAACACAGAACTCTGGGGAGGGAGGGCATGAATGTGAGGTGGGGGGGCGGGGGCAATGGTAAGATATGTACACGTATAATACCTTAATAAGAAAAAAATTGGAAAGTAAAAAATAAATAAATAAATAAATAAATAAATAAAATTAAAAATATAGATGACCTTATTTAAGGAGAAAGGAAATATATTCAAATCACAATGAAGCAGTAGAGAAAGAAAATGTCATGGATTCAATGTTACGCAAGAGGTTATCAAGTGTTTAACCACAGCTCCTGGAAGTTGATTCTTGACCTTTAGATTTGTCATGCATACTACATGATTTTCTTGTTTGGAGTTGCACTGGTTTTGTTTTGAGGTGAAGTGCATTAAACATTCTGCAATTATTTTTTTTATTTAGAATTTTGGATATTATTTCCAGGAGATTCAGAGTTTGAAGTGCCTCAAAATCTTTGAACTCAGAAAGGTAAAGGAAGTTTCTTTATGTCAAATATTATGATAAAAGCAAAGCTAAAAAGCAAACAAGCACTGACTAAATGTTGGATAGACTTGACTGGCTTTCTTTGTTTTTCACCTTAGGCATACATTGAAAGCTTATTAAAATGTATCAACTTGTGTAACAAATGTTATAAAAAAAATCATAGCTCTGGAATCTTCTCGGTTCCTGTGGCAGAACCTTGTAGGAAACAAACTCGTGAAAGGAAGTATTATTGTACAAAGGAACAAAGAGTTAAGGGTTTTACACATTCCCTCAACAATGGTTCCTATTATGCTCAGCTGTACTGTTAGGGCATCTGTCAGTCTTTTTCAGTTTCTCCCTTTTACTCTAAGCTAAGACAAGCTAGTGCTTTCTCTTTTGTCCTTGGCTTTGGGTTACTTTAGTTCACCGCTGTTATGTGCCAGATATATCTTCGACCAAGATGCCTGGTTCTCCTGTTTTCCTCTTCTAGGCGAAGAATTGTAATTGTTTGAGCCTGTCATCACAGTTCTTTGGTGTCAAAACTTTCATCGCCAGGAAGATTTCCTTCCCAGGCTTTCAAGAGTGCTCTACGGCATTCAGAAACCAGAGTTAGTTATCACTGATATAATTCACTGTCTTTATTTCCTAGTTAGGATTATCTCATAAGATTTTTCTTCACAGCTTTTATGATGCCTTTGATATTATGACACCCCCTCCCCCTCAAAAAAATGCATGGATGAATTGAAATAGTGTAGAATAAAGTTAATAGTGTTTTGTTTTTATTTAGAGGTATTTTTTTTTGGGGGGGGGGTGTTTGTTTTATTAATCCTCACCTGAGGATATTTCCATGATTTTTAGAGAGTTTGGAAGGGAGCTGGAGAGACAGAGAAAGAGAACCATCAATGTGAGAGAGACACATCGATTAGTTGACTGGGGCCAGGGATCAAGCCTATAACTAAAGTATGTGCCCTTGACCGAAATCGAACCCTGAGACCCTTCAGTCCAAACACCAACACTCTAACCACTGAGCAAACCTGCTAAAGCTATTTTTTTTAAATATATTTTTTATTGTTGATAGTATTAGAGAGATCTCCCATTCACACCACACACACACCTTCTCCTCCCAGTCCCTACCCACCACTACGCCCAGGTCTTCACTACCCTATTGCCAACGCTCATGGGCTATGCACATAAGTATATAAGTTATTTGATTTATCTCTTCTTATTTGCCCAATCCCACGTTTAGGTATATCAGTCTGTGGCTGTTTGTTCTTTGGAGAGAGTGAGTGAGAGAGAGAGAGAGAGAGAGAAAGAGAGAGAGAGAGAAGGAAGGAAGGAAGGAAGGAAGGAAGGAAGGAAGGAAGGAAGGAAGGAAGGAAGAGGGAGAGAGAGATAGAAACACTGAATGTGCCCTGACTGGAATTGAAATGGTGACCTCTTGGTTTCTTAGTCGATGCTCAACTGCAGAGAAACAGCAGCAGGCAAGCTGAGACTGATTTTAAAGAGGAGGCTTATACACTGCTGAGTTCTCTATAGTCAGAATACAAAGAATCTATTCTTTCTTTTGCAAATCTGAGATCAAGGAATTTTCATTACCTCAGTAAACCTCCACTTAACAAAATATTTGTAACTTACTGCTATTCACAATTAGAGCACCAACAAGATAGATTAATGATTGTTGCTATATAGGTAAATTCAGAGGCTTATCAGAAAACTGCAATTTCAGTTCTAACTTATTTTGTCCCAAGGCTGCTTTGGAAATTTTGTTTAGATTTCCTGTTCTTTAAAAATATATATATTTTATTGCTTTTTTTTTTTTTTTTTTTTTTTTACAGAGAGGAAGGGAGAGAGATAGAAACATCAATGAGAGAGAAACATTGATCAGCTGCCTCCTGCACACCCCCTAATGGGTATGTGCCTGCAACCAAGGTACATGCCGTTGACCAGAATCGAATCCGGGACCTTTCAGTCCGCAGACCTACGCTCTATCCACTGAGCCAAACCGGTTTTGGTTAGATTTCCTGCTCTTTTTTCTTTTTTTAAATAAATCTTTAATGCTCAGATTATTATAATAGTTTCTCCTTTTTCTCCCCCACAGCTCCCTTCCACCCGATTCCCACTCCAACCTCTGCCCTTACCCCCTCTCCCTCCATTGCCCTCATCCATAGGTTATACAATTTTAATCCAGTCTCTTTCTGCACCCCACACCCCTTTCACCCTGATAATTATCAATCCACTCCGTTTCTTTGCCCCTGATTCTATTATATTCACCAGTTTATTCTATTCCTCAGATTTTTAATTCACTTGATCTTCTTCCTCTTCTTAAGCAATACCTTTCAGCATTTCATATAACACTGGTTTGGTGGTGATGAACTCCTTTAATTTTTTTCTTATCTGTGAAGCTCTTTATCTGTCCTTCAATTCTGAATGATAACTTTGCTGGATACAGTAATCTTGGTTGTAGGTTCTTGCTATTCATCACTTTGAATATTTCTTGCCACTCCCTTCTGGCCTGCATTGTTTCTGTTAAGAAATCAGCTGATAGTAGTATGGGTGCTCCCTTATAGATAACCAACTGCTTTTCTCTTGCTGCTTGTAAGATCTTCTTTTTGTCTTTTGCCCTTGGCATATTGATGATGATGTGTCTCAGAGTATTTTTCTTTGGATTCCTCTTATTTGGGGTTCTGTAGGCTTCCTGTAGTTGTAAGTCTAATTCTTTCACCAGGTGAGGGAAGTTTTCTGATATTATTTCTTCAAATATGTTTTCAGTATTTTGCACTCCCTCTTCTTCTGGCACCCCCATAATTCTGATGTTGGTGTGCTTTAAGTTGTCCCAGAGGCTCCTTACACTGTCTTCAACTTTCTGGATTCTCTTTTCTTCTTCCTTCTCCAGAGGAGTGTCTTTTGGCTCTTTGACCTGATTCTTGTGTTCTTCCATTCTGCTGTTGGATCTCTGCATAATATTTTCCAATTTAGTCAGTTTATGTATACTTTTTAGTTGGGTCTCATGAAGTTTATCGACCTTTTCTAGTATATTCTTGCATAACCTTAGAACCGTAGTTCTGAACTCTATATCCTCCATCTCTTTCGTTTGAGATCTATTTCCTTGTCTCGGCATTTTCACTGTTTTTCAGAGTTGGTAGGATGGCTTTGTGTGTTTGGTGTCCTTTATGGTCCAGTGGGTCAGCCTCCTCAGTTACCTGAGGTAGACACTCTTGGTGCTCCCCTTTGTGGACTGCGTGCACAGCCTTGTTGTAGCTAAGTCTTTATTGTTGTGAATTGACCTTCAGGCCAATTGGATGTAGGTATCAGCATGTCTACTCTGGGATAACTTCTGTATTGGAGACAGTATTATAGGATCAGACTTGAAAAACTTTAGAAGCCTCTGCTCAGCTTGGAGGGGCAGAGTCTCAGGACTGAACTGACAGTCTTGGCTTCCGCCCTGCCCTTGTGCATTCACCTGAGTTTCTGCCTGACCTCTGCCCTCTGTGGCTTCCCTGAGTTTCTGCCTGACCCTCCCAGGTTCCCCATGCAAGAGTGTGGGTGCCCCAGGGGCTCACCCAGACTTGAGCTGGTCTCTGTAGTCTGGAGCTTCTGACTCCTTCCACTAAGGAGAGGCTGCCTCCTCAATGACTTCTTACAGAGAGGCAGTGGCAGCCTCCATAGTCAGACCTGAGCTTCTGACTCCTTCCACTATGGAGTGGCGGTGGCAGCCTTCGCGGTCAGACCTGGAGCTTCTGACTCCTTCTGCTACAGAGAGGTGGTGGCAGCCTCCATGGTCAAACCTCTGTGCATACTGTAGACCCTGCCAGTTGCGGCTCCCGGGTCCCCGGTCTCCCAGTCTCTGAGTCTCTGGGTGCCTTTCTCTACAGTCCAGACTCTACCCATATGAAACTAGGACCACAGGGTTTTGGCCGGGGTTGGGGTTCAGTTCAGTCAGAAAGGGTTCCCTGCAATCAGGAATTCCTCCCCTCCCGCTAGACAGGCTTTTGGCCACACCAACTCTCCGCCGGAGTGTCTGCCTACCTCAGTGCTTTTCAACTCCCAGTATGATCCCTGAGCCTCTCTCCTTCTTTCTAGCTGTAGATATCCCACTCCGACAGCTTTCCTGTGTTTTTGATGAAGTCATTTTTTATTTTAGTTCTGTTTTTTTTTTTTTAAATTGTTGATGAGGCAGCAACTTAGGAGACTACCTAGGCCGCCATCTTGGTTCTTCTCCTAGATTTCCTGTTCTTAATGCATCTTTGAGTGGTGATTATCTCTGTAACTTATATCCTCAGGGAACAGTAGGGATTCTTTATAAACTGGTTATCCTCAATTAATCAATAAAAAAGATTCACATTTTAGGTAGATCTTGTGTTCTGTAATTTGCCTATAAAACAAAAGCCAAACACTCTGAAAATTACTGAGAGTATTTTACATAGTCCTTGACATACACTGAATATAGTTTCGTGTACAAAAATGCCAAATAGTATTAGTATACATATACTAAAAAATGGTAACTACTAAGTTAGACTAAAGAAGCAATCTAAAGAAAGATCTATAAAGTGTATGTCTATTCATTCAAAACAGTCATACTTTAAGACAGGCATAAAATATCTAGCAATAAATTAGAGATGAATGGAAGAATCCTGTTTCCTGGTATATGTTACTGTATTCTGTTTTCACAGTAAGTCTTATGTTGTTGTGAAGAATACAAGAGATCATGAGATCACTTCTATGCATGCAAATGAGATGCTGGTCAGATTTTAAAGTCAGGGTAGAGGTTAATCGAGTAGTTACAACTTTAATTTTTCTTCTGAATTGTCATATCTTTTTATTTATAACTCCTATATGGGTTACTATAGTTTTTATTTCAGTTATGCATTATTTTTATATTTATATAGCTCTCCTGTAGAGTCTAGGTCATATATATATATTCGATAAAATAATTGGTCTGACTGGCATAGCTCATTGGTTGAGCATTAAGCTATGAACCAGAAGGTCACAGTTTGATTCCCAGTCAAGGCACATGCCCAGGTTGTGGGCTTGATCCCCAGTAGGGGGTGTGTAGGAGGCAGCTGATCAATGATTCCCTCTCATCACTGATGTTTCTATCTCGCTTTCCCTCTTCCTTCCTCTCTGGAATATATACACATTTTAAAAACAGGTACAAAGTAAATGCTTGTTGAAGAGTTGAGTTAATTCCTTACCCACAACTTTCTATTCTTTTGCATCCTAATCCAGGTCCACTCAGGCAGACTGCTGCTTTCTTCCTTTTGTCATTTCTTTTTTTTTTTGTCTTATTCATACATGCCACCTCTACTTTTTCACCTTCCCTCCTTCTCTTTCTCACTGTCTTTCTTTCCTTCCCTTCTCTTATACTTTCTTTCTAGTCAATTCCATTCCAACTCATCTGAACACGTTTTGTGAGTTTGGAAACAAAAATTGAATGTTTTTATAAAAATTTTAACAACTCATAAAATTTTTAGCAATTCAGAAATGCTTAAAGAATAAAACAACCATAAACTCAAAACCCATCCTTACCACTTGTGAACCTCATTCTAGCTATTTATAACAGCCCACCTGTGGTTGGATGCCTGAATGGACAATGACACTAAAATCAGCTCCAGCCAATACTTGCTGGCACTGTTCAAAATGTTTTCAATTTATGCTTATTTGATACCTTCTCTGAAGTCATGATTATTTCCATATCCATTTTCCAAGTAAGGAAATTGGGATTCTTGGAAGTTTAGCAATTTATCCAAGGTTCTATTCTATTCTTTTGGTGCATGGAATGATGCTCCAACCAATTGAGCCGTCACACTGGCCAGGACTTTTTTTTTTTTAAATAAATTACTATTAAAATACTTTTAATTTTTTTTATGAGAGAGAGAGAGAGAGAGAGAGAGAGAGAGAGAGAGAGAGAGAGAGAAGAGAGAGGGAGAGAGGTGGGGGGAGAGAGAGGGGGAAGAGGGGAGGGAGAAAGGGAGAGAGAGAGAAAGAGAGAGAGCGATTGATGTGAGAGTACAGCATAGATTGGCTAGCTCCTGCACACTCCCTACCAGGGATTGAGTCCATAACCCAGGCATGTGCTTTGACTGGGAATCAAACAGGCAACCTTTCAGTGCATCGGATAATGCCCAACCAACTGAGCCACACAAACCAGGGTACAATGGGAAATAATGTTATCTGTTTTTAATGCTTTTACTATTATGTCCTATGTTTCTTTAATAAGAATCAGACCCTTAGATTTTAAAGACTCTAGGAACTTAAACTATCACCAAAATTGAGAACTGTGTATATTTTATTAGTGTTTGATTAAATGTTTCTCCTTTCAACTGGTTGTTTTGGCATCAATTCAGCTCTGATATTTAAATATGAAGGGCTGCTATTGACTCTAAATTGTAGTTTGTTTTTCAAACTTAGTCTTACCTTATCAGGGAATTTAATCAGCTAGGAGCTTGCTACTGATGACCATTAGGAAATTGAGTACATTTTTTTTTGTCAGTGGTGAAGAGATTATTTTCTGAACATATGTACATAAAGAGTAGACTTCTAATTTAGCTTTACAATTGCTTTGAGAATAAATTCAAGTGTACTTACTAGAGGTTTATTTGTTTTAGAAATTAGTTTTAAACTTCAGCTATCTATATTTAGTTATTTTTAGTTTTGTTATTAGTTATTTATTTATTAATTACAAAGTTCAATTGGAATTTAAGTCAAATCCCCTAGAGACATGTGTAGTAAATGTGTGAAATCAAGAGAAACTACTAAGTATAAATTATTAACAGTAATTATTCTAGAAACAATTCTCTAAAGACCAGGCTCTCCACAGAACTATTTATTTTAGAGAAAATGAAGTGGAAAGATTAAATGACCTAAAATTACCTCAACTTTTTAACTTCCCTATGGTATTTTCTTTTATAAATTATTTATATATATCAAGACTAAAGACTGAGTGGGAAAACTGCTGAAGTCAGATAACAGTGTTTTATGAATCTAGTGACTACAAAGGGATGCAAATAACTGATAAAGAGGTTGTATTTATATATCTTCCAGAATATTACCACCCTTTTTGAAACAGGCTTGATTCTTCTCTAGCAATTAAAATAATGCAACTCTACTTTGCTTTATAAATAAAATGTTGGAAGATAAAACTCCAACAATGATAAAGTTTATTTGTGTTAATGAATATCTTGTCATTTATTTAGGACTCTTTAATGTCTTTAGTCTGCACATATATTACACATGAATCAAGTAATCATTATAATAAGGACCATGAATCTACAAAGCAAAGGCTGTTAAATTGTTCTGCAGAGCTCAATCCCCAGTCTTTGTTGGGATGCATGTGGGAAACAACCAATTGATGTTTTTCTCTCTGTGTCTCTCCCATTCCCTTCCAATCTCAATGGAAGAATGTCCTTGGGTAAGGATTAACACACATAAAATAATTGTTTTTGAAGTATCAGAGACATTTTTGAAGAGAAGGTAATCTTTCTTCTGACTTGAAGTAAATAGGCGATCACTAGGTGAACAAGTGAGATGTCAAAGAGAAAAGAAATACAAAAGTACTGGGGTGTGAGTTAGGATTAAACATTTAAAAATTTGCAAGTAGTTCTGGTTTGACACAGTTGGTTTGACATTCTGGTTTGAAATCAATGATGCAAATGAAGACGATGGAGGAAAATATGTAGTTAAACCCAGGTTTATGTGCTCTTTGAAGATAATTGGTCTTTTCCCCGTGAGTAACAGGAGCCACTGAAGGATTTTAAGCAGAGGTTAACAAACATGTTTTAAAGGTTACTCTGATAGTTGGATTACTTGTTTAAACATTTTTACTTTTCATTGTATTTATTTATTTTTATAGATGATAAACATGCTTTCATTCTTTACTTACTATGTATTACGATGAAAAGGAAGAAAGGAAAGGGAGGAAAGGAATAACAGGGGGAAAAAATCCCAAAATTTTCTTTGAAAAATACCTTGACTTTAAAAACGGATCAATAACTACTTCCTGAACTTGTTAGTAAAGGATATTGGGATTGGGAGCAAAGAGATTCTAGAAAATGTTATCTTATATTAGTGAGTCTTAACTTATTTAATATTTCATTTGTTTATTTATTTTACTTAACATTTTAAAAGATGTGTATATTTTAACCTGTATAAACTCCTGGGGAGGGGGGGTCTCCACATTTGTGGACTATCATGTATACTGTATAAATATTATTTATTTTTGTTTTGTTAAATGTATCTCTTTTTTTTATAGCATTACAAAATTCATTTTAGTTTTATTGACGTCAGGCTCTGATGAGCAAGTTTAACCCAATCTTGTCTACTTAAGTCTAATGGTATCCATATGTGTTTTTAAAAAAATAATTTCATTTCTTTTCACCATATTCTCTATTTAGCTCAACAAAAGAATTTCATCATTTTTTCTTTTCTTATTATTGTTGTTTTTGTTATGCTTAGTTAAATGAATGAAAATGAGTTCTACAGAAACTAATCTCACAGATGATCTGATTGTGAATTTGTAACTGGGCTGACCATGGTGGGTAGGCACAGTAAAAGGCTTATCTTTTCCTTAGGCAATCCCTGTCCATTCTTCTGTGCACATAGGTAACACACTTAGGACCATACTCAAGAGAGCACATAGTCTTAACTATCCTGTAATTTCTCCTTCCTTTATTTAATCCTTCTTGTGTCCTCAACATGGGAGAGGAACAAACTTTTGTCTATATGCAAGATTCTTCTGGCTTGTCTAATAATCAAATAGACAAATAGACATGAAATTAAAGAAACACACAAATAGACATAAAATAGATTAGCAAGAGAAAATAATCAAGTTTAGTGCATACCTATGTATGGGAACCCTGCATACATGAGAAAGTCAGAGACCCCACATGCAGGAGAGGTTCAGAGATAGAAGGGAGATCAAGTACGTAAGCTGAGCTTACGTACATCCTGAGCTAGGGATGATGTAAAGATGCCTTGGGAGCTTTCAAGGGTCATTGGCAGGATGATCAAAAAAGCAGATACTTAGTAAATAGAAGTTTGTCCTACCCTTTAGATAAAAGAGGTTATCTCTAATAACCTCCCATCAGGGGCAAGGCCCTAATTCAAGATCTTCCAGGTATTCAAGGGAGGGGTGGAAGTTTCCCTTGAGTCTGGGTTAAAGTTGCCTTTAGTTCAGAACAATCTCCATGGCACAGAGGCACATCTTGGGGTGACTTGGTCTGAATCCCTACATTTCCAGCCTCTGAAATGTCTCTGGAAGTTTCATATTCCAGATATTGGGTTGGTTAGGTTGTTCTATATCTCATTAAACCTGTCTCAGTCTTGAAAAGAGTTCAATTCATTTAAAAAGCTGCATTTAAGTCTTAGTGGTTGAGCAATGGTCCAAGAACCAGGAGGTCACACTTTGATTCCTTATCAGGACACATGCCTGATTTTGGGCTGGATCCCCAGTGGGAACATGCCGGAGGCAGTTTCTCTCTCATTGGTGTTTTTATTTCTCTATCTCTCTTCTTTCCTCTCTCTAAAACCAACACACACTCTCTCTCTCTCTCTCTCTCTCTCTCTCTCTCTCTCTCTCTATATATATATATATATATATATATATATATATAACAAAAGGCTAATATGAAAATTGACCAATTGGCAGAATGGACCAGTCACTCTGACCCCCACTAACCACCAGGGGGCAAATGCTCAACGCAGGAGCTGCCCCCTGGTGGTCAGTGTGCTCCCACAGGGGGAGCATTGCCCAACCAGAAACCCTGAGTAGAGCTCACGACTGGTGTGCACAGTGGCAATGGCAGGAGCTTTTCCTGCCTCCAGGGCAGTGCTGAGGAAATGCTAAGCCAGCAGTTAGACATGCCCTAAGTGGTCCCAGACTTCGACTCCCGGACAGGCCGGTTGTGCACTGGGCCTCTAGTATATATACGTATACACATTTTTTTTAAAAGCTGTGTCTCATTTCAGGAGGAAGTGATGTATTTTGACTTCTAAAGTTAAGCCTATGGTGCAAGCAGTGGTGTTTAAGAAGAGGCATCTCTATAGAAGCAAGGAAAACAAAGGTTAACCATTGGAAGCAGACTATAACGTTAGTTTCTGAATTCTGAAGGCAGGCAGTCAAGGTTTCTAGATGTCTATCTCAAATGATTTTCAGATGGGGTGAAGACAGTCAGTTACAGTCTGATAGATTCTCCTGGTCTGAAGTTTGAATGTCTCTGGTGATATTTCTGCAGCAAGTACAAAGACTGTCCAGAGATGATCTGTTGTGATTTCTCTGAAGTCCTAGACCAAGTTGTCCAACTTTAGCCTTCTAGCCTTTGTGGCCTTGGAAAGGGCAGTTTTAGTTCTTAAGTCCAACCAAAGGCTGAGAAAATGAAAATGTTAGTTTGGAGGGTTGCAGCCAAATGTTTAAGAAAATTAGAAAAATTCAGAATCTAGTCCAGGTTATAGGTAGAAAATTAAAAAAAAAATTCAAAAGACAATGAACAGCCCTAGAATATAATATCCACAAAGATCTATTATGGTTTCTATTGGAATATTTTTTTCTCTCTAAAATAACCCCCATCTTTAGCAAAGATAACCAAAGTAAGACTAATTTATTTGCAAAATAGTCTACTTCCAATAAACCTGACCTGATTATTTAAATAAGCCCAGCAAGAATTGTAACTAATCAAATAGGCTCTTTTAAATCTGCTTTACTGGAATTTTTCATAAGTCTTCAGTCTTCAGTCTTGAATTTAAAAAGGCCCCTTGAGGCAAAGAAGCTGTCACAGAATTCACCTGCAATACCTATATATTTGAGGTTACTTCCTCTCTTCTTGAGGCCCCTGATGTATCTGGAGTTTCTTTCTTTGCATCTCTCAGGAGGCAAACTTTGTTTCTCACCTGGAAAGACTTCTGTGAACTATGGAAGCAAGGTATTAGGCTGTTTTTCTAAGGGGGTTTTATTGGCTTCCAAAATCAATCTTAAAACCTTAAAGCTTTTTTGTTATATCTGAGTCTAGTCATGTCTCTCCCAAATATGACATTTTAGTCAAATCAGCATGGCCTATTATAAAAAGAAGAGATTCTTATTGAATTTATGCAAACTAACATTGACCTGAAAAAAGACATACTCACTCAGTGAGAGTTTCCAAAGTTTAGAAGAATCCATTAGAGAAAGAAAAAATAAATGTTTTAAAACTGCTAACAAAAATATAATTTACCTTCACTGCAATAAGACTTATTTGAGAGGCCTTGTACCCATGGTGTGGGCAAGTGGGTTTTTAATTTCCAAGTCCAGCCTTGTAGCAGGAATGCTCAGGCCCTTCTCAAGAAGCCAAACAATCAATTCCACTAATACACACATGGTAAATAAGATAGTTGCTAGAGTGTTGAATCTGACAGATGAATAGTAGCCAATTTCTCAGAGGAAATCAATGTGGCCAATGGAAATAAATGAATATTCTAGAAAAACTGAGTGTACTGTACAAAAAGCTGTTCCTATAGTATTAACAAAAATTCTTATTGGCAGAGCGTCTCATGGTAAAATTGCATAACATGTTATGAACCTAATGCAGTCATAGTGTAGCGCAAATAATTAAAATGTAAAAGCTATCAAGACTAACTATAAAATTTCCAAAAGTCTCCTATTATTTAAAGTAAAAAAGGGGGTGACAGTGGAAGAATATCATGTAAGGAAAAATACCCTGAGAATAATTTACATCTAAAAAATGTTTGTACTTTAGAAAATTAACCTTTATTTGAAACGCTAACAGCAAGATACCCATAAAAATACACACATGATGTCAAAATAAGCCACAGAAAAATTTATTTGGGGGGGGGATGAAAAAGAATCCCAAGTAAAATTTAAAGAGAATATCCCTTTATTAACTTTTGGTCGAGAATACGTTTGTATATTTTCAGAAAACAACTCTGAGACCATCTGGAATCCAGTAACAGAGAGGAATAGACAGAAGTGCTCCAGCCATGAAGACAGAAGAGACACAATTCAGAGATGAAAGATGCTGACGACACCTCACTATACCAGCAGACAGCAGCTGCGTGTTGCTGAAGGATGCCCAGGACCAAACCAGAGACGGTCGGACATGCATTACCACCATTTGTCCACCAACCAGATTGGAAATATCATGGCTGACATGCACACATAAGGAACTATTTGACATTGAAATTGGGACTCAAAAGAACTGTTGGCCCAGAAAGGAACTCATTACAGACTGATTCATTTGCCTCTCAGCATAACCATTAAGGCTTGTCGCAGTTTAGGTTTTTACAAGGGTATTTCTTGAATCACATGACCTCACACATCTAGAGGAAATAATGAACAACATAGACTGGTGAACAAAAATAGACCCAGAGAAAGAGAAGCAGTGATCAGACTCTCAAACCTCAGAGGGAAAGTAGGGGAGGGTGGGGAGAAGGGGAAGAGATCAACCAAAGGACTTGTGTGCATGCACATGGGCCTAGCCAGTGGCCATGGACAACAGGGGGGTGGGGGAATATGTAGGGAGGGGTTTGGAATGGGAATGGGGGGATAAGGACAATTATGTGATACCATAATCAATAAAAATAAATTTAAATATATATATATATATATATATATATATATATATATATATATATATATAATTTATCACATTCCTCTAAGTCATAGGTAATTTAAGAAGAAAAACAAAATCCTTGGATCTGGAAAACAACATTTTAAAAATCAGGAATATTTTAAATAAAAGATTATAAAATTGAAGCCCTTTTCATCAGTTTCTTCAGTCCTGAGTAATTCAATTTGCTCTGCTTGAATCCAGTTTTTCCATTAGTTCTCTCTGCTTTGCCCGGTAATTAAGGGTGATAGGGTCAGTGATAATTCCACCAAGTTTACAAGGCTATCTATCAAGGTTCATGTGATTTGCTTAGTAAAGTGGGCCCCCAATCACTAGAGAATCACATTTGGGGAAAAGGTGCACCCCAAGTAAGAAACATACTTTCTAACAGTTTGCCGCTTTGAGGGCACCAGTCTTGTGGCAGGGGATAGCTTCCACTCACCCCCCCAAAACCATACATCCAACAACAATAACATATTGGCAAAGTGGTAGTTGAATGAGTCCAGTTTAAATGTATTATGGTAGATAAAGAAATGCAAAAATTTAAAAATATACAGGAATCTTGGAAGATCCAAAAGGTACCCCCAAAATAGAATGCAGAGATATGCAAACCTCACAAGGATAATATTTATTCCCAGAGTTAGCCTAGGAAAGGTGGGGAGCCCTATCTAAACAACTATTCCCAAACACAGGGAATCACATGCTTTCTCCCTTTGAATAGAATAAACTTTAAGATTTCCTAAACTGGATCCACAACCTCTTTGGCTGCCTGCCAGATGTATATTCATCATCCAGTGTCAGGTAATAGACTGTCTCTGGAAGAAATAGGAGACACACAAACAAAACTTCCTTGGGAGCGAGTCATAGCTGGGTAGAGAGAAAGGTGCACCTTGGCAAGTGCACCCTCTGGATGGTAGAGGCCAGAGATAAATTATTCTCACTCATCGTAAAGCCAGGCTCTCAGGACATATAATAAGATGAAAGGAAAGAAATTAGAGACAGAGAGAAATAATACCCGGGAGGACTAACAGCAAATAGCCAAGAGTCACTAGCCCGAAAAACTAGTTTCACAAATATTTTCACCTGCCTGTTTAATTTAGAAGAGAGAAAAATATTCTCACCACTTTCCCTTCCACTGGTTCCTGCAGACAGAGATGTGGCGGTGTGTGTGCTGACATGGTAAGAAGCCTCACCTTCTGCCAGTCTGTGTCAGATGACCCAGTCCTCTTCATCTGCAGCAGCCTCCTGGGTAAGTGTGGAGTCTCAGCCAGTGAGTTTATCCTGCCCGCAATGCCAATTTAGGGAGGAACAAATTTTCATCTACCCTCAAAATTCTTCTGGCAGATTAATAAGGGAAAATAACCAAATTTAATATGTACATATGTATAGGTGGCCCACATACATGAGAGAGTCAGATCCTAAATGCACAAGAGGTTCAGAGATAGAAAGGGGATCAGGTATATAGGACATTCTGAACCCTTGAGGGCTTCAAAGGATTATTGCAAAATGATAAGAAGAGCAGATGTTGCCCAGCTATTTAGCTCAGTGGTTGAGCATCGACCTATGAACCAAGACGTCATCATGTCATCATTCCATTCTTGATCAGACCATATGCCCCGGTTAAAGGCTGGATCTCCAGTTAGGGGCATGCAGGAGGCAGACAATCAGTGATCCTCATCATTGATGTTTCTTTCTATCCCCTTTCCTTTCTCTCTGAAGTCAATTCAAATTATATATATATATATATATATATATATATATATATATATATATATATTAAAGAAGAATTGTTTAGTAAATAGAAATTTGTTATACCCTAAAAAATGGTCAAAAGAGGCCATCTCTGATAATTTTCCATTATGCACAAGGTCCATATTTGAGTTCTTCCAGGTAGTCAAGTGGGGGGCAGGCCTTTTTCTTGAGCCTGGAGCTAAAGTTAGCCTTTAGCTCAAAACAATCTGCATAGCATAGAGGCACATCTGGGGGTGAGTCATTTTGGACTTTCCAAATGCATATAAGAATCTGTCAACTTTCATTTATTGGGAGCATTTATACCAGTCTGTTGAGATCGTTTCCATGCATATCCTCTCTTTGGCTCAAATAAGTTTTTATAAAATTTTCTTCAGGTTTGAATGTCTTACATTGACAGTTATAAACTCCCTTGCACACTTAGTAACTTAAATGAGTCTCCCTCTTATGCATTTCTTACCACTAATGCTTGCCCATACTCAACACTGCCATCAAAAAAAAAAAAAAATCAATAAGAAGGCACACTTCCAAGTTCTTCCTGTGAAGCCAGCATTACCCTAATCCCCAAACCAGATAAAGACACTACAAAGAAATAGAATTACAGGCCAATATTCCTGATGAACATAGGTGCTAACATCCTCAACAAAATTCTAGTGAATCAGATCCAGCATTACATTAGAAATATTATACACCATGACCAAGTGGGATTTATTCCAGGGATGTACAATATCCACAAATCAATAAACATGATATCTCACATAGACAAATTGAGAGACAAAAATCACATAATCATATTAATTGATGCAGAAAAAGCATTTGACAAAATTCAATACCCCTTCTTTATAAAAACTCTCAGCAAGCAGAAACCAGTTTGGCTCAGTGGATAGAGCATCGGTCTGCAAACTGAAAGATACCAGGTTTGATTCTGATCAAGGGTATATACCCTGATTGTGGGCACATCCCCAGTGTGTGCAAGAGGCAGCTGATGAATGTTTCTCTCTCATTGATGTTTCTAACTCTCTATCCCTTTCTCTTCCTCTCTGTAAAAAATCAATAAAATACATATTTTTAAAAAAACAAAACTCAGAAAAGTGGGAATAGAGGGTATTTTGCATAAAACTCAAGCTAGAGTTTTTTCATACACCAATAATGAACTAACAAAAAGAGAAACTAAAAAAAATTTCATTTACCATTGCACCAAAAATATTAAAATGCCTCAAAATAAATTTAACCAAGGAGATAAAGGACCTCAGAAATTTACAGGAAGCTGAAAAAAAGAGATAGAGAGGACATACACAAATGGAAAAATATAACAAACATGTTTATCAATTGGTAGAATCAACATCGTTAAAATGTCCATACTATCCAAATCAATCTATAGATTCAATATATTCCCCATTAAAATACTAATGGCATATTTCAAAGAACTAGAATAAACTCTCCAAAAGTTCATCTGGAATAAAAAAAGACCCTAAAGCTGCAGCAATCTTGAGAAGGAAGAACAAAGTTGGAAGGATCACAATACCAGATGCCAATCCACATTACAAAGACTTTGTTCTCAAAACTGCCTGGTACTGGCACCAGAACAGACATATAGTCCAATGGATAAGAACAGAGAAACAGGAAATCAACCCAAGCCATTATGCTCGATTAATATTTGACAAAGAAGGCAAGAGCATACAATGGAGTCAAGATAGTTTTTTCAATAAATGGTGTTGGGAAAATTGGACAGATACATGCAAAAAAAAATGACTTACACCAACTTATACCATTTACAAAAATAAACTCAAAATGGATAAAGGACTTAAACGTAAGACAGGAAACCATAACAATCTTAGAAGACTCTATAGGCAGCAAAATAGCAGACATATTTCAGAGCAATATCTTTACCCATACAGCTACTAGGGCAATGTAAACTAAGGAGAAAATAAACATATGGGACTACATAAAAATAAAAAGCTTCTGAACAGCAAAAGAAATCATCAACAAAAAAACCAAGAAAGCCCACTGCATGGGAGAACATATTTGCCAATGTTATCTCCAATAAGGATTTAATCTCCAAAATGTATAGGGAACTCATACAATTTAACAAAAAGAAGATAAACAACCCAATCAAAAAATGGGCAAAGGACCTAAATAGACACTTTTTGAAAGAGAACATAAAGAAGGCCAAGAGACATATGAAAACATGCTCAAAGTCACTAATCATCTAAGAAATACAAATCAAAACAACAATGAAATACCATCTCACACCTGTCAGAATGGCTATCATCCACAAATCAACAAATGTCAAGTGTTGGAGAGGATGTAGAGAAAAAGGAACCCTCTTGCACTGCTGGTGGGAATGCAGACTGGTGCAGCCACTGTGGAGAACAGTATGGCGTTTCCTCAAAATAATTAAAAATCTGTTAATTGACCCAGTAATCTCACTTCTAGAAATATATCCCAAGAAAATATGCACCCCAATGTTCATAGCAGTACTATTTACCATAGCTAAGATTTGGAAATAGCCTAAGTGCCCATCAGCAGACGAGTGGATTAGAAAACTATGGTATATCTTCACAATGGAATACTATGCTGCTATAAAAAAAAGGAATTCTTACCATTTGCAACAACATGGATGGAACTGGAGAGCATTATGCTAAGCAAAATAAGCCAGTCAGAGAAAGACTTATATCACATGATCTCACTCATTTGTGGAATGTAACATAAACTGATGAACAAAAATAGATATAGAGACAGAGAAGCATAAAACAGATTGTCAAACTTCAGTGGGAAGCCGGGGGTGGGGGTGGGAAGAGAAGGGGAATGTAAAAAATCAACCAAAGGGCTTATATGCATGCATATGAGCATAACCAATAGACATAAACACTAGGGATGAGGGAATGTGCTGGGGGGTGAGAATGGGGATGGAGGAGGAGGACAATGGGGGGGAAAGAAGACATATGCAATACGATATGTAATACTTCAAACAACAAAAATAAAAATTAAAAGGTGCCTTTTTTCACTATAGCATGTCACATAATTAACTTTCCATGATGTTCTATTACATCATCTCTTGTAATTAACTCTCTGTATATAACTAATTCAGTTGTTTTTCCTTCTTAGGCTGTTCACTCTAGGCAGGGCCACATTGGTTGCCTGTTTAACTTATTTTCTCCTTTACCACTATCTAAGTGAGTATGAGAGGGTGGGCTTCTTACTATTTTTGTGTCCTCTTAAAAAATTGCTATGCTATTGAGACAAGCTTGTAAGCCAGGACAAGTAAGATAAGGAAATTTAAAGAGAGAAAAAGATTCTCACCACTGGCTCCTGCAGACAGAGATATGGGGGTGTGCGTGCTGCCATGTAAGCAACCTTACCTTCTGCCAGTCTGTGTCAGATGGCCCAGAATTCCTTCAGCTGCAGCAGCCTCCAGGGTGAGTGGTTTCAGCCTTCTGGAATTATTTGGATCTAAGGAATTCTTCTACTTATATTATAAACAGTTGTGAAGAGTTGGAAAAATATGTGTGTAAAGGAAATAAGCAGTTCAGGTTTTTTCCCCTTCATGGTATTTTGCATAAAACTCAAGCTAGAGTGCTTAGTTTAGTGAGTTCATAATCAGAGTAATATGATATTTGTTGAAACTTATAACTAAATGAGACCAACTAAAATACAGAATCAAATATTGTTCTAACCTGAGACTAAAACAACCAAGGTCAATAATAAATCAGCCCTTTTCTCTTGATTATATGTTTCTAAACATTACATTGTATTTAAACAGATGCATTATTATTACAGGGACCCAGTCTAAACATAATAGGAATATATGTTTCAGAATCTCTTGAAGTATGCAAAAACATTTTAGAGTGAATTGCTTAAAACATAAATCACAACAATTTTCTACTATGAATTCAAAACCATTTTAAGTGAATCAACATTTTATGAATCATAGCAAGACCTTAATATATTTAAAACCATGGCATACCTATATGAATATGTTTAAAAGATACATTTAACCACCTATGGGCAATGTTTGGAGCAAATGTAAGGGCCCAGACACTTTGCATTGAAAGTAACTAATCAATGTGTGGGGTGCAAAAGGGCACAAGATTTGATCATGGGAAAGAAGAGAAGCACTCACAGCAAAAAAATAGGTCCAAGTGAGGTAGAGATGGTCAAATTCTTTTGTAAGAAGAGATGCCAGCTTTTATTCAGACGTCCACATACTTGGCACTTCTAAAATGAAGATGGCAATGGGCACGTCATGTCAAAGGGAGGCCAGGTCAAATGTTGACATGTCAGGCAGAAAACTCTGTGTGAAAGTGATGCATGGCTATGTATTCTAACTTCTACATGTGGATTCTTTGGTCTCTGGATAGAACCAGGGATTGCAATACTCTTGGAGATCTGTTATAAATTTGATCGTATCTTACTGTTTTCTCTTCTTGGTAGAGCTCTTACTCGCCTTAGCCGCAAAGAATTGCAGCTAACCATACTGACCACAGATGACATTTTGCTACAAAGAGTTCAGGGTATGGCTCAATTAATGAAAATAAATTAGTGGCGCCTCCACATAAATCCAAAGAATTCTAGAAACCAAGCCAGGTCAACCAATATGAGTGTGAGCCAATCATAAGTGAAAATAACTCCTTAGACCATTGAGTACTACTTGGCATTGAATAGCAATAATTTGATTTATATTGCCTTTATGCTTTTACAAGATCAAAACTTGTTTTTCAAGAATTTGTTAAAATATATTTTGAAGAACAATTAAGAATTTATTTAAAACAACTGAGGAAATGTTGGGAAAGGTGTTGTGCTGAATAATTCAAGGCAAAGGGCATACAAGTTTATTTTTGTTTGTTTGTTTTTTGTGTTTTTGTGCTATTGACCTTTTCATGCTTTGATCACAATAAGCCATCTATTTTTCCATTTTAGGCAGTTAAGTTAAAAAGATTTAACTATTTCATAGTAAATAATGTCCCCACCTTCCTGAAATTTTCAGATACTATTCCTTGTCAATTTATTCCTCCTAAGATCAATCTATTAATTTTGATTTACCCATCCCCTTGCATTTAAAACAAGACAAATCAGGGAGAGATTAGAGCAATTGAGATAGGATAATCTTCACAAATCCTCTTTCACTCTTAATGTATTCTAACATACATTTTGAGGAACTCTTAAAAACAGTTATTATTTTTTTAATAATATAGGAGCATAGGAAATACTCTCTCAAAATATTTAAGATTTAGGGAAATATTGTATTTAAGCAAGGTGAATAAGATATTAAACAGATATAAAGCAATGCAAGGGGCTTTAAGGAAAAGGCAAAAGTTAAGATTATATTTAGGTTTTTTCTGTTTTGTTTTTTTTTTTTTTTTTTTGCAAAAAATGCTGTATAAATTAAGAATTGCTAGGATTTTTAAAAAAATGTTAACTTGGTCTGTTTTAGTCAAAGTGATATGTGTACAAATAAAAAACAAAACAGAGAAGTACTAAATAATAGTGTCTTGCCCCAATATTTTTCTCATCCAACTCTCTTTCTCACAGAAATGCATTTCATGCTCGAGGCCTCTAATGTATAGAGAGGGGTTTCCTTAGCCTGGCCTATTTCCTCTCACAGTCTGGGAGCCCTCAGGAGCAGGAGGCGAACCAGCAATCAGGGGAAAGCTATGCCCCCATCACATCTGTGCTGCTACCACAGCTGGCAGCACAAGTCTCAGCTGGCCCTGGTTACCTGTGCCTTGAGCGTTGGCTGAGCAGCTGACTTTGAGGCTTGCCTGTACCTCAGGTTGGCCCTGGAAAGGCTGGAGCTGAGGGCAGGTCTGGCTGCACATGCTCCCACCACCATATGTCTTCTCCCCCACCCCCCGCCCCAGCAGGGCTAAAAGGACTGGGGGACTCTGGTGGGGCTGAGGGGACTTGGATGAAGATCTTGTGGCTATGGCCACCTCCATCTTGTGGCTATGGGTGCCGCCATCTTTGTGACAGCATGATGGTCAATTAGAATATTCCCTCTATATTAGATAGGATATACTAGAGGCCTGATGCACAAAATTTATGCAAGAGTAGGCCTTCCTTCCCCTGGCTGCCAGCACTGGTAACCGGGAGCCAGACTTCCCTCACAGCCCTGACTTTGTCTGGAAAGAGGAAGGACGTCCAGAAGTATGTCTGGCCTTCTTAGCATATTATGCCTTTATTATTATAGATATGTATGTAGAGATAAATATATATCTATGGAGAGAGAGAGAGAGAGAGAGAGAGAGAGAGAGAGAGAGAGAGAGAAACTATCTCTTACCATATCAGGGATTTAGTTGTTATAAGTTCTTCATGTTAGTAGTGTGCTATCCATAGCACACTGATAAAGCTGAAACACAATGCTGAATGGAAAAAGGCAGATACCGACTAAATACATTTTAGATGATTCCATTTGTATAAAGTTCAAAGACAAAAACAGAACAAACTACAGTATTAGAATCAAGGTGGTGGTTACCACGAGGAAGGTAATGATTAGCATGAGGCTCAGTGGCAGATTTGATTTGCATGTTGGTTACATGGGTGCATTCATTTTAAAAAACCATCATGTACAGCCTTTTGATTTGTGCGCATTTCTTTGTGCAAGTTATATGCCAGTAAAGTGTGATTTTTTTTTGGTTTTTGGTTTTTGTTGTTGTTTGTTTGTTTTTAATACTCAGCCAAGGATATTTTTCCCATCAATTTTTAGAGAATGGAAGAGATAGGGAAAGACAGAGAGAAATATCTATGTGACAGAAATACATCAATTGGTTGCCTTTTACATGCACCTTGACCAGGGTGCAGGCCAGGAAGAAGCCTGCAGCATAAGCATGTGCACTTGATGAGAATTGAACCTGGGACCCTTCAATCCACAGGCCAATGCTCTATCCATTGAGGCAAACAGAGATTTTTAAATAAAACTTAATTCACTACAGCATAAGGAATATAGTCAATAATCCTATATAATAAAAGGTTAATATGCAAATTGTCTCCTCTACTAAAAATTTGGGAGTTTGACCAGGGGGTAGGGCTGGCCAGCCAACTGCCCACCACCCCTCCCCCTGGCCAGTCCTGCCCAATAAGCATCAATGTGGGCAGGCTGGCTGGACCCCATCTATACATGAATTCATGCACTAGGCCTCTAGTATTGTAATAACTATGTATGGGCCCAGGTGGGGACTAGACTTATTAGGGTGATCACTCTGTAAATTAAATAAATACCTAATCACCATGTTGTATATCTGAGGCTAATATAATAGTGTATGCCACTGTATTTTAAAAATAAAAGTTTTTTTATGATACACATGACAGCTGATTTTACCTGAAGAATCATGCCTATGTGTTTGAGGTGATCTGCTGCTGTAAATTGCACCTGTGCCTATGCTTGAGAACAGTGGGTCTCAGTGTTCTTCCTGTCACACCTGGGGAAGGAAAAGCCAAAGCTAATGTTCTATATTTAAAATGCATTTTTATTGTTTTCAAAGAGGAAGGGAGAGGGAAAGGGAGGTAGGAACATCAATGATGAGAGAGAATCATTGATCGGCCGCCTCCTGCATGCCCCCCACCGGGGATTGAGCTGGCAACCTGGGCCTGTGTCCTGATGGGGAATCAAACCATGAGTTCCAGGTTCATAGGTCGATGCTCAACAACTGAGCTATGCCAGCCAGGCCAAAATGAATGTTCTGGGCAAACTCGCTGGGCAATCTTGTTGAAAACAAGTGTTCCCCAGCTCAGGGCATTGCATTGAAACGTCTCCTTTTCTCTACTTTAAGCATCCCTCACTGATGTGCTCTCTCCAGTTTGTGTCCTTTGCCCATCCTCCTAGCAATTGGCTGGGATTTGGCTTTAGAGTTGAAATGTTTCCTCTTTTTATTCCTCAGCTTCAAGCCTGCTAACACTTGCGGAGAATCTGAATCAATACCCATAACCTTTCTACATCATGTGCCCAGGGATTAGATGATCACTTCAGTCTTTTCTGTAGAATTGGAAGAAAACTTCCAGTTCTTTTATAGGCAGTATTTGTGCCCCTGGCATACTAATTTTCATTGCACTTAAATAATCAACGTACCCTTCAAACTACAGATGAAAATAAGAAACACTGACATACCTATGGAGTCATCCAATTTAACAGTTCCCTGGGCTATTTGAGTTAAAAATGTCTGGTTCATTTTGTGTGAACAGGTTGTATTTGTTTCAGTGACCTAGTGTTTTTATGGCTGAGCCTCATCGTCCATCATATTTATAAAGGTATATAAATTCAATAAAATCTGCGACATTGTAAACATATTTCTGAAAGCAGAGAACAACAATTTCTCAAAATGTATTGTCTCCCTTGATGACATTTTCGGTTGTTTTTGACCAACAAATATCCCTGGGACAAATTTTGTCTGATATTTTATAGGATAAGCTTCTTTTCACTCTTTTTGTAATTTCTGTTATTATGTTTTGTTGTTGTTAACAGTGCTTATGTAACCAGTTTATAAGATCAGCAGAATTAAAATGCGCACAAACATAAAACAACTGTGTTCCTTCTTCCTAAATGCTCTTTTTGACTAAACCATCAGATTGTTCTACTCTATTCTTGGATGAAGATTCCAGCTTTTCCACAACTCACAGGATTGAATGGTGCATTTTTTTCCAGCTAGTAGAAAGTGCAACCCAGTCCAATGTATGATCATCAATCTTTCATCAGATTTAAATCTCTCTTTCCTCAGCTCAGTCCTGCTGCAGAATGTCCTGTAGTGGGAAGAGGAATACTCTTGGTTTTAGCACTATTTCCCTACTTTCTTCTTTTATTTCTCCCCATCCACCAATCTCTGACTCTTCAAGGGTTGCGGGTGAGAATGAGGATTGGATAGTGGAGGAGTGTTAAGGATACAATTTTTACGTGAGTAGGGCAGTTATAATGGAGCCCTGTGTTGTGGCAGAATCCAAATGCTGCTTATTTCTCTCATAAGCCATCTTGTGGGTTCTCTGAAATTCCCCTGTCGGGGAATCCCACGAGCAGTTTCCTGAGGTGGGCAATATTTATCTCAGCTGGCCCCTTTTGGCACTGGCCTCAGTCCCTGGCTTCTGACAGCCACACTCTATTTTTTTGGGTCACTTAATTCTAGCCAGTGCTTTTTTAAAAAAAATATATTTTATTGATTTTACACAGAGTGGAATTGAGAGGGATAGATAGTTAGAAACGTCGATGAGAGAGAAACATCTCTTTGTTATGTATTTTATATTTTTCAATTTTCTATAATCTGCATTTACTATTTTTATAATCAAATCTACTTTAAGTGTTATTACAAATAACTTTTTTAAAAAAATATTTTTTAAAATATCTTTTAATTGATTTTTTACAGAGAGGAAGGGAGAGAGATATAGAACTAGAAAGGTCGATGAGAGAGAAACATCGACCAGCTGCCTCTTGCACACCCACTACCGGGGATGTGCCCGCAACCAATGTACATGCCCTTGACCGGAATAGAACCTGGGACCTTTCAGTCCGCAGGCTGGCGCTCTATCCACTGAGCCAAACCGGTTTCGGCTAGCCAGTGCTGTTGGAAGCCTCCTTTTTCAGGGTGACACAAGCTCATACCTTTCCATTCAGCCCATAACCTATAGCTCTGGAAGAGCATGTTCAAAGCATCCTCTCTTTATTCTTTGCCACAGGTTGCTCTCGTGAGCTTCTTGCCTCTAGTCTCTTCAAACATGAGTCAGGTACCAGACCCTGCATTCCTCAGTTTCCCAAGTTCACTGGGTCATCCCCAATTCACCCTTCCCACTTGGCATGGGGGTTTCAAGCTAGGGGTGGGAAGAAAAACATCTATGTGTTCTCATACTGAAAATTGTTTCTCTGAAGAAATCCATGCTCTGCTCTCTCTCAATTTTCATGCTCCTTATTTTTATATATATAGCTAACAATGACTTTTAAGGATCATGAAACTTTTTTAAAACATCCTACCATTCTTTAGATGGTATGGATCCTTGAAATCCTTTATTCTCTTTGTGGTGGCTCAGCTGAGAGTAAGACAACAAAAATATACTGTACATTTATAACAAAATTTATGCTGTGCATGGCAGAGAAGTTTTAAATTTCTGATAAGTAAGTAAAATAGTAATCATAATATATCTGAAGTTTCAGATACAGGAAAGCATCGATCAGACTGTCAAACCACAGAGGGAAGGTAGTGGAGAGTGGGGGTAAGAGGGAGAGATCAACCAAAGGACTTGCATGCATGCATATTTGCCTTACCAATGGGACATAGGCACCAGGGGTGAGGGCAAGAGTGGGAAGGTTACAATGGGGGGGTTAGGACACATATGTAATACCTTAATCAATAAAGAATTTTTTTTAAAAAAAAGTAATGGTATATCAATTGACTGAGCTATACTGTTTTCTCTTTATTTTTTAATGTTTGAAGATCCTCCCTTTTTATTAATGTTAACATATTGATGTAGTTGTCTCACCATTTTCCTTTGTAATGGAATAAACAACAATAAGGCAAGCCTTCTATTCAAGCTGTAATTATCAATTGAAACACTCATTCTTGAACAGTATAAAAATGTCACTTCAAAAGTTATTTGTAGCCGAAAATGGTTTGGCTCAGTGGTAGAGTGTCGGTCTGCGGACTGAAAGGTCCCAGGTTCTATTCCGGTCAAGGGCATGCACATTGGTTGCGGGCACATCCCTGGTAGTGGGCGTGCAAGAGGCAGCTGGTCGATGTTTCTCTCTCATCGACCTTTCTAGCTCTATATCTCCCTTCCTCTCTGTAAAAAATCAATTAAAAATATTTTTAAAAATATTTTTTAAAAAAGGTATTTGTAATAACACTTAAAGTAGATTTGATTATAAAAATAGTAAATGCATATTATAGAAAATTGAAAAATATAAAATACATAACAAAGAGATGGAAATCATTAAGAATTCAAAAAATTAAAGATACTTAAATTTTTTGATATATATTTTTCCAGTTTCTACTTTTACAATATGTGTTTTGTTTCTATTAATGTAGTCATATTGCATATGTGCAGATAATCCTACTTTTAATTTAATACTATACATTAATGTTAAAGAATAATAAAATAGAAAATAAAAATATTTTGATGGCTAAAGAAAATATCATATAGTTCTAATATCATATATTTTATCACATCTTTATTATAAACATTTATGTAGTACCCAATTTTTACTATAGTAAAGACATCAAGAAATTTCCTTACTCATAAATCATTGCATATAGTTATTATTATCTGCTTAGAATATATACCTATACTAGCTAAATCTAAATCTAAGTGTTTGAACATTTTTAGCTTGTTTAATTTATGTTCTAGATTCCACCAGCAATGGTGAGTACAAATAGTATCAAATTCTACTAGATTGCATGTTGATTTAATCCATTGAGGTAAGATTGTCAACAAAACCATACAGGTTTCAAGTGTACAACTCTATAACATATCCTTTGCTTATTGCATCATGCACTCATCACCATACAGTTTCCATAGTGGCTGCACCAGTCTGGATTCCCACAAACAGTGCACAAGGGTTCCATTTTTGCCACATCTTTGCCAACACTAGTTGTTTGTTGATTTACCTATAATAGCTATTCTGACAGGTATGAGGTGATATTTAATTTTGGTTTTAATTTGTTTTCTTCTGATTAGTGACATTGAGCATCATACTACCTGATAGCAAATTATACTGTAAGGTCATAGTAATCAAAACCCATGGTACTGACATAAAATCGGGCTTCTAAATCAATGGCCAGAACAGAGAGCTTAGAAATAAACCCACCCATTTATGATCAATTCATATTTGACAAAGAAGGTGAGAACATATAATGGAGTATAGTTAGTCTACTCAATAAATAGTGTTGGGGAAATTGGACAGATAGATGCAAATAAATAAATAAATAAATAAATAAACTAGATTGCCTCCTTAACCACACACAAGAATAAGCTTAAAATAGATTAAAGACTTAAATGTAAACCAGGAAACAATAAAAATCCTATTAGAAAATAGAGTCAGTAAAATTTCAGACTTTTCATATAATAATATTTTTTTCTGAAATATCTCCTTGGGCAAGAGAAACAAAAGAAAAATTAAACAAATTTTGTTAAATTTGTTTAGTTTGATGTGGGACCACATCAAACTAAAAAGGTTTTGCACAGCAAAGGAAACCATCAACAAAATGAGAAGACAACAGCCCAGCTGGTGTTGCTCAGTGGTTGAACGTCCACCTATGAACCAGGACTCAGGAGGTCATGGTTTGATTCCTGGTTAGGGCACATGCCCATATTGTAGGCTAATCCCCAGTGTGGGGCATGCAGGAGGCAGCTGATCAATGATGCTTTCTCATCATTGATGTTTCTATTTCTCTCTCTCCCAGTCCTTTCCTCTCTGAAATCAATAAAAATATTTTTTTAAATGAAAAGACAATCTGCTGAATGGGGGTATATATTTGCCCATAATACATCTGATAAGGGGCTAATTTCCAAAATTTACAAGGAACTTACATGTTTTCAACCCCAAGAAAAACAGCAACTCAATTAAAAAAAATATGGACAGAGGACCTGAATAGACACTTCTCCAAAGGGGACATACAGGTGTCCTATTGCTTTTTAAATTTCAATAATTTCACTCATGAAGATGGTATTTTATTATTTGTGGTGGTTTTCTCTCTGATAATCATGCTTTTAAAGTAGCTTCCATTTACAACATGTAAAAGTCTGAGCCATTTGGAATATTCAATCTGAAGCTTCCTTACTTGAAAAGAAATAGTTACTGAGAATCTTTTCTAGTAGTATTTAAAAAAAGTGTATTGACCATTAAGGTGGATAACTGTGTCTGAAAATCTGGGCCCAAACCATGTCAATTTTGGCTTATATTCCAGAACTCCGTGGCCTTGCCTTTTTGTTTATTTTATGTGCAGAAAAGAACTAAACTACCTTCTAAATGCAATTCTGGCCGTACGGTGAGCCCTACTAAATCACTTCCATGTGGAGGCAACCCTGTACCTCCCATCAGCCTCTCTTTCCTGTGAGTGTCAGCCTAGCAGCAGCCTTTACCTCAGGGGCGCAAGCTCTTCCTTAAAGCAGCAGCTGAATCCACTTTGTTGCTTTTCCAAAACTTGCAGAAAGAACCAGCTCCTCACATCTCATGACTGATTTCAGTACATCAGGAGGCCAGGCTTCAGAAGTTGGGGTGCCAGCCCAGGAATCTCTTCTCCAAGCTCGCAGGCAGTGCCATTAGTCTAGCAGCAAACTCCTGTTTTTGAGAAGTTTCACCTTTCTGGAATACCTACTGTAGGTGAAATTTCAATAATGCCAACCTATCTTCTTTATTTTCTACCTTTTTCCTGCTACCCCCATGGTACCTTCCAATTCTGTTTTTACAACTCTGTTAACTAGTTAACAACTTCACATCTAAAAATTATGTATGTTAAAATTATTTTTTTCTTTAAATATCTAGTGAGATTTCTCTCTCCAGACTAGACCCTGACTGATGAACTCAGAAAAAAAAAAAAAAAAAAGCAATAGCAGAAAATATGGACATGTTCTCTTGAAAATAAAGAGCTAAATGTCCACATGAAAAAGAGCCAGGTAAACCTTTGAGTTAGATTTTATATTAAAAATGTGTTGAAGTTGAGAAGATAAAAATGGCAAAGGTAAAAACCAGGGTCTTAAAAAAAAAAATACACACACACACACACACATACCGGTATATATATATATATATATATATATATATATATATATATATATATACCTGTTTCCCCCAAAATAAGACATCCTCCGAAAATAAGGCCTACTTCATGGAAACATAATATATCCCCTGAAAATAAGACCTAGCGCATCTTTGGGAGCAAAAATTAATATTAGACACTGCCTTATTTTTGGGGATACGGGATATATATATGTATATATTATTGACTATAGAGAGGAAAGGAGAGGGAGACAAAGATAGAAACATCAATGATGAGAGAGAATCATTGATCTGATGCCTCCTGCACACCCCACACTGAGGATCCAGCTCTCAACCCTACCGAGCCATGTATCCCAACCAGGAATCCAACCATGACCTCCTGGTTCATCGGTCAATTCTCAACCACTGAGCAACACCAGCCAGGCAAAATAAGGGTTTTTGATGGTTCTATGGACTGAATTGTGTCCTCTCCAACTTGATACGTTGAATTCCTAACCCCCAATGAGATGGTGTTAAAGGATGGGGTCTTTGGGAAGTAATTAGATGAGGTCATGAGGGTGAGATCTTCATGATGAGACTAGTTCTTTTTAAAGAAAAACACCAGATAATTTTCCTTCCCAGTGGTATGAAGACACAGTGATAAGGCAGCTGTCTGTCTTTAAGCCAAGAGGAGAGTTCTCACTATGCTGAAAACTACCATGCTGACTCTCTGATGTTGGACTTAGCTTCCAGAACTGTGAGAGAATAAATTTCTATGGCTTAAGCCACTCAATCTCTGGCATTTTGTTACAACAGCTTAAACAGATTGTTATTATGGGACAGAACAGTTTCCATTTCATTTGAAATAAATTATTAAAATTTGATGACGTGTGAATGAAAGCGTTTTTAGGAGGAAAACCAAAGGAGAGGAAATGTTCTCCATGCTCATTGGGCAAAGGAATTCTATGGTCTGAGATGCCAGGCCCCCAAGTAATTCTTACAATGGAAAGTTATTAATTTTAAACAATGATACTCCATTCACCTATAAAAATGATAGGTACCATTGGCCTTCTGATAGTTTTCCAGGAATAGTGTTGAATTTTCCCAGACCTAGTCTCATTCCCTCAGATGAACCACCTCCGTGACCAAGATGCCATAAGAACTTATTGGAGAACAAATGGAAGAGAAACTGGCCAGGCTTTGGAAACCGTCATGGCAGCCTGGCAGAGGAGGGCAGGATTACATGGCTCAGTGATGGGTAAATAAACACAAGAATATAAAGGTCAGGCTTGACCACCCGTTGCTTATCTAGAGCAAGTAAGCAAAATGCATTCTACTTACTGAAAACTTTTGTGATTTTTCCTCTCAAATTAAATTTTTAACTTTTTGTTTAAATCTGATCTACAAATACATAAAGTGAGTTGTGTTTTCCTGCATTCCTTTGTTTATTTCCAGTAAGACAGCATAAAAGGATGCTTACAAGCTAGAGGGAAAATTACCTGCAATCCCAGGAAGTAACCTACTTGTTTATTCCTTTCAGGTTGCTTTGGTGTATATATTTTTTTCATAATTCTAATCTTAGTGAAAACAATTTCTTTTCATTGTACTATTTTAAAAATTATTGAATAAACATCTTATGTAAATAGTTTAATGACATAACATATAACATAACTATATATAATATTATATATATAGTATATGTAGTATATATTTGACAACAATTATATACTCTATTCAAATGGTTTTTGTTAGAAAATAAGATTTTTCACTTTTTCCTGTTGGCAACAATATGCCTATGAATATCTTTGTTCACACACTTTCTGGGCTTATGTTTTTTAATTGTTACCAAAGATAAAAGGAATGGAACCTAAAGTGTGGAGCTCATTAATGAAATTAGTCAATATAAATTAACCAGAGTTGCTAATGTATTTTCATTACCGGAGTTGATGCTTTCTTTATTTTATTTATTTATTTATTTATTTATTTATTTATTTAATCCCCATCCAAGGATATTTTTCCATTGATTTTTAGAGATAGTGGAAGGGAGGGAGACAGAAAGAGAAACACTGATGTGAGAGAGACACATTCATTGATTGCCTCCCTCATATGCCCTGACAGGACCAGGTATTGAGCCTGCAATTGAGGTATGTGCCCTTGCCTGGAATTGAACCCAGGACCCTTCAGCCCATGGTTGGATGTTCTAGCCACTGAGCCAAACCAACTAGGGCAGTTGGTGCTTTCTTTCATTCAGCCTTGGGAAGCTGGAAAAAGAGCAGGTGCGCTTCAGGGTGGTTCTACTCCCTGACTTCACTTACTTTGTCTGAATCGTTTCATCTCTGTCTGGTTGGGGACCTCTGGAGGAATGCGGTAATTTACTGTTGTGGATAATAAAACATGGCAGTGGGGGCTCTGAAGTCAGTGGGTTTCAGGGACAGGATATCAGTGCGCTCATTATATGAGCTCAATGTGTTTGGGAAAGGAAAATGTAAATAAACAGAAACCAAGAAATTCCAGTAAAGGTAGAGAGAGCCTGAGGTAAGAAAAACAAATTCTATGAAGGTTTTCCTCAGAGACTCTTAGATTTCATGACCAGAGTGGTATAAGAAAGACAACATTATTGGTTGCATTTAATCATCTCCAACTGTATTGAGTATGAAAAAGAAGTGTTTTTTGTGAAGTCTAAGAAAAATTAATTTTGATTCAGTAGGAACTATTTAAAATAGACATTTGTCTACTTTGTAGTGACCTGGGAATGACAAAATCTGTTTTTGCCAGTTTATCACTAGCTCCATTTGAATCAAACTGCCAAAATGTTATTTTAATGAATATTATTGGTCAGATTCAACTCTGAGTTAAATACAAACATATAAATTCATTTACTTTCAATTTGGTCTTATTTATGATATACATCTGATTCACACAGATTTTTTTAAAAAGGCTTCCAGTTACTAAATATATTCTTAAGATAAATTGAACTTGACTAGATTTTTCCAAGAAGGGTTTCCATGGATTTTTGAAAATAAACTTAAATGTGCCCACAAAAATAGGACTTATTAAGATACTCTTCCTGATCCTCCTCTTGACTCTTTCCAAAACAAAAATTGAAACTTAGTTTGACCTTTGGTACCATGGTGCTTGCCATGTATTCCAAAACAAAATTACATTATCATCACAAATGAAACAGCAGTCATGGAAAACTGATTTTGAATGGGGCATTCCAGAGTTTAATCTTTAACATCAGCATCAGATAATACTGGAGCTCTCATAGGGTGTTTGGTATGCTAATTGGCAGTACTCTAATATATATATGTATTACAGTGTATGTGTGGGATATATTACAATTTTTGTGTTGGTTAAATTAATGTTATTAAATAAAATGCTAAATAATATCATTTTATTACCTAAGTGGAAGTTTGACTGAAATACAGGGTGTTGTAAAAATAGGTTTACAGCTGTTCATATGGAAAATGATACAATAATCCTATATA
Source organism: Vespertilio murinus (assembly GCA_963924515.1). Classification (NCBI taxonomy): domain Eukaryota; kingdom Metazoa; phylum Chordata; class Mammalia; order Chiroptera; family Vespertilionidae; genus Vespertilio; species Vespertilio murinus. Next base: position 69,325,899 of record OZ004708.1, read on the forward strand.
ATAAAGAGGTGATGTGCAAATTGACTGTCACACCCTCACACAAGATGGCTGCCCCCATGTGGTCACAAGATAGCCACCACAAGATGGCCAGTAGGGGAGGGCAGTTGTGGGTGATCAGGCCAGCAGTGGAGGGAAGTTGGGGGTGATCATGCCTGTAGGGGAGGGCAGTTGGGGACAACTAGATTGGCAGGGGAGGGCAGTTGGGAGCTATTGGGTTGGCTGGGGAAGCAGTTAAGCATAGATCAGGCTTGCAGGGGAGTGGTTAAGAGCTGATCAGACTGGCAGGAAGAAGCAGTTTGGGCCAATCAGACAGGCAGGCAGGCGAGCAGTTGGGGGCCAGCAGTCCTGGATTGTGAGAGGGATGTCAGACTGCCAGTTTAGATTGGGCCTAAATCTGCAGTTGGACATCCCCCAGATTGAAGAGGGTGCAGGCTGGGCTGAGGGACACCCCCCCCCCCACACACACACAAGTACACAAATCTTGTACACCAGGCTTCTAGTTAATAAATAATGATACAAGAATAAACTGTGTCTCATTTATTCATAACTGTAAACCAACTTTTGTCCCACCCTGGAAAACCAAAAAGAAAGCATTATACTTAGCTGATGACACAGACAGGACATTTTTAAGTCAATTCAGTGTACTCCTGCACATTTTAACTTGATTCAGACAGGAGAGCCCCTGTGCTGTTATAAACTACACGTTACATTGAGTTCACTTTTCCCCATCTTTTCTGCAGTTGCAAACGGGAGATTGCCAATGTGCCACAGGGTACTTCCAACTTCCGGCCTCAGGGGGCTCACATGGATGGACTGGACGATGTTTTGGACACCTATCCTCCATTGATGGCAAGTCAAAATCCAGGGGACCCATTCCCTGAGACAGGGTTATATTCTTCCTTCCCCTTTTCAATGATGGGGTAAAGTTATGAGCAAGAATGTGTCTTTTTAGGCACATTGATAGATTTCTTTTTAAATGTTTGTATCTTCCTATATATAATCGGGTCACTGTCTCATTAGACATTAGATAATATTACTATAGACACTCATTTAATCTAGGAGCACCAAATTTATTCTAAGTCAATCAGTATCAGCTACCATGTTTTTTTCATGTATAAGACACCATTTTTCCCCTAAAATTATTAGACTGAAAATTGAGGGGCCTCTTATACACAGAAGTCAGCCAAGGAGGTGGCTGTCCCTACTTCGTCAAATAGGCTTCCTCCAATCAGGAGCCTTGTTGTTACTGATGTCAGCTGACACTGACATAATTGGATGTGGAGGTGGAGAGTGTGCAGATTCCACAGGGACTGGAATGTTCTGAGTCTATAAAGATGTCAAAGAATAAAGAGATAAATACCAGAAAGCAATAGTCTTACTCTGCAAAAGTCAAACTAAACGTAATCAGCTATGCAAAAGAGCCTGGAAATAGAGCTGCCCGGAGACAATCTGGACCTCCTCCCACTCAGTGTATGATCAGACAGTGGAGAAAACAGGAAGAACTCTTTGAGATGCCAAAAAAAGAAGGCGGCCTTAAGAAGAAAACCAGCAAAAATGCTTAAAGTATTGCTTTCTTAATTTTGGGTTGGAAAAGTGGGGCGCAATCTTATGCATGGGGGCATCTTATACATGGAAAAATACGGCAAATACGTCTCCTGAACCCAGGCAAGAAGCATTGTTGCTTCATTTTGTAGGTGAAACAGCTGAGGCTCAACTTAAAGAGGTTTAAATAACTTCTCCAAGGTCCACAGAGGCTAAGTAGCAGGGAAAAGATGCAAACACAGATAGCCAGGCTTTAACCTGACATATTGTGAAGATCATCATTCTTTAGTAGTTTGTCCCTCTGTCATAAACAGTTTCCAAAATAATCTAAAATTTTCTGTCTTTGGTTTTCAAGAATGTAAAACTTTAGCCTTTGTTATTCAGGGCTGGTTCAGTCTCTTAAACCAAAAGCATGATATAGTCAAGGCTGTCTGAAAGCTGTGCTCTCCCCAAGAGATTATTATACAGGAAGTGATTTAAGAAGCTATAGTTGAGGAAGAAAACGAAGAGGCCAAGAGTGATATTGGATCTGTGATCTATGGATCAATGACCGACAGATCTGATCTATAGTTAAAGGTGCATTTCCCTTGGTTTCTCAGTGGAATAGCAGCTATTTATCAGTATTTGCTAAGTGCCAGGCATTGCAGTGAACACTTTGATAGTAAGGTATTATTTAATCAGAATTTTTTTGAAATTTATAGATGGGACAGCAGAGGGTCAGGGGGTTATGCAAGTTGCCAACTCCTACACAGCTAACAAGCGGCATAGTCAGGATTTAAATCATGGGCTGTCTGAATCTAGAGTTTGTGATTTTAATAATTCTACCAAAGGTTTCCACAGCATAGATCTGGTTCAAGGAAGACAATGTAATGGACACTTTGGTGCATATGGATCTTGGAGCTTTATAAGCTCTGGGATGTTACACCTATGGAAGGGTAATATTTTCCACAAAGATGTTGGCAACTTAGGCCACCATCCTTATGTGCTTTGCAGTAACAGATACCAGTGTGTTATAGGAGGGAGGAAAGTATATATGAAACTGTCCAAGGTAATTAGGCCTTTTCAAAGCATTTTGTTGATTTCAGAGAGAAAGGGAGAGGAAGAGAGAGATAGAAACATCAATGATGAGAGAGAATCGTTGATTCACTTCCTCCTGCATGTCCCCTATGGGGAATCGAGCCCACAACCCGGGCATGTGCCCTGACTGGGAATTGAACCGTGACCTCCTGGTTCACAGGTTGGTGCTCAACCACTGAGCACACCATCCAGGCTCAAAGCTTAATATATTGAAGTGAGGAGAAGGAACACACACACTCCTGGTTAAAAGCTGGATGCAAAGGCAGATTAGGAGGACAATGATAAAATCTCCTTTACTATTTCACTTTTTGGGGATTTGTCACATTCATATATTATTAATGAATAAAAATGATGTAATAGTAGTTTTTTCTTTTTAAGTAATCTTTTCATTATAATGTATTTAAAGGAAGCCTGGCATTCAGTGGCATTCTTTCCCAGTTGGGGAGACCCATCTAAGGGCATTCCTCAAAATGAACAAGAATACCCCTGGGTCAGGGGCTGTGGCCACCACTAACTAGGTCAGCTTCCAGCTTTTATTTTCAGCACATGACTAGAACCACAAAGTAATGTTGTAAGTCTGGGTGAGTCATGGTTCACTAGCTGATAGTCATTCCGTTGCTACAATTTTCCATCCTGCAAATGTCAAAACTAGTGCTCAAAAGTCCCGAGAGATTTAAGAATGAGTTCCCAATTAAAGCTTAGCATTCACATGGGTTAACAAGAGAGAAAGCACTCTCCAGGGAACTAAAATGCTCTCATTTGATAAAGTATAGACAGTTTAAGACAGCAGACATGTGGCATTTTCAATGTGTTCTCTTTGTTGCAAAATGCTAAGCCCCAATATCCAGATTGCCTCCCTGCTATGTCAGTCTGCCATGTTAAGCCATTTCCTCACTTATCTTAAGTGGGATTATATATTCAGCTATTTCATGAAGAAAAAAATTCACTATTTAAGACACTTGCCCTCACTTTCGTGTCTCTAAAATAAAAAGCACTAATTTTTAAAAGATATCAAGACCTTTCATTACTGACCATATGTTATACTTAGCCATCATATTAATATTGATTAAAAATAGCTTCCAGACTGATCACTCAACCATCTACTATATTCAATAACATTTACCACCTACTATATAATTTAAGCCCTGAAAGAGACAGACATTTGTATATATAAGCTTGTGATGAAATGCCTGTATTATTCTCCAAATAATACAGAACTATAATTCTCATCTCTGACCTTAACCAAGAAAATTTTGTTTTATTGCTCACGATTGTGGAAATATTCTGGGTTCTGGTTTTCCTTAACTCATGCCTTGAGTACATAATTTGCTTAGGAAAAATGCCCTTAACATTGTGAAATTACTTTGCTCAAGATGCCATTACCTGAAAAACTAGCTGTGCAAAAACTATTGACATAGACTTCAATAAGTCACAAGTGTGAGGTCCATATCTTAGTGAGCTTTATCGAGACCATCAGGAGCAATACGGAATGGTCACACTCTCTTTCAGGCTTCTGGGATAACTTCCCCAGCCACCAAAGTTGACTCCTTGGTACCAAATCAGTGGAAGAGACAGTGAGATGTGCACATCCTGCCCTATTGACAAGAGGGTTATTTATATCGTTTTTATTTAGTCAGGTGAGAGCATATTTTTTTCATTGCATGTGTTGTGGCTTAAAAAAGGGATTTAGAGAGAATCCAGTTAGAACTCGGGCACTCTTTGCAACTCCAGTGTGGCAGGTGAAGAGGATATAATTTTTCTGTCCATTTTTTTAGCCTTTTATCCATTTGTAGTATCCTGGCATGTACATGTCATTTAGATACGTGGTTCCATCATAGCTATGTCATAATAAAGTTTCCTTCTGGAAGAAATCCTCCCCTCCTCCCCATACCCTCGCTCATTGCATGGGAGATGGAGACTGACAATTTTAAACATGATACATAAAAATTAAAATCTGAAGGATAGCTTATCTGGGTGATCTCTTTGTAAGTTATAAACATGTCTAATCATTGTGATTTACACCTGAAACAAGTATAATACTATACGTCAATGGTAATTGAAAAAAGAAGCAGAAGGATATCAATTTCTCATTCATCTCTTTAAAAAGTAATGTAAAGCAATTAAACATTATTTTATTTTTAAAATATATCAATAAACTAAAGTATCCTAAGTAAAATTTTTATTTTCAAATTCATTTTTATCATTTATCCATATGCCAAAATATTATATATAATTGGAAAAATGCATATCTCCTTATTCTATGATGATTTTTAATCAGCTCATAATTATTTTTCACATGTAATATTTTAACTAACTGATGAGCCATAATTGGATTTGAACATTCTCATAGAGATGTGTAAATTTGTAATGAGATTTTGCTCTAATGTCACTGCTGATATTAACAGCTTTATACATAAAGCTCTTTGGCTTCCATAAAATAAAATTTCCAGAAGGTTTACTAAATCATAGTGAAGATCATCTTAATTCCTTTTGATACATATTTGAAAAGAATTACTTCATTTACATGCTTCAAGCAGTGTGTGAATATTCTGCTTTCACCACATGATGGCTAATATTTGAGTATTATGATTTTTCAATCATTTACCAAGTATTTATTTCGAGTCTGGGATACATTAGTGAACAAAAGTAACCTAAAACATCTGCCCTATTTAGTATAGGCTAAAACAGTCCATATCATTGTTTCAAGTTCACATCCTTTTAATTGCCCATGAGGATGTACATTTATCTATGTGTTTACTTATAATTTTCATTTGTGTGTGTGTGTGTGTGAATTTTCTGCTCAAATATTCTGGAGTCAGTTTTCAAAGCAGAGATTCCATGGCCATGTGGCCTCAGTGACTTAAATAAATTGCTCTACCATTTTAGACAAGTCAGGATGATCCACAGTCTTCTCAGTTTCTTATGCTGTCATCCAGGTACCTGGTAGCAAACATTTCTAGTAATGCCTCACAGTTCAGTCATCACTTCCGGAAAACATCGCCAAGGCAATCTGATAAGGAATGTTTGCTGCCCCAGCTATCCATCATCTGGAGGAATCCACAGCACCAGGCTTTCATAACCTGTTCTGTCCACCTGTGGAACTCACCAAAATACGTGGAGAAGGTTAAATAGATGAAGCAGCTTAAAAATATCCAATTCTGCCACATCGCCTGCTACCTTTCCGACTTGTGTTGAGTTATTTAGTTGTCATGTCAGATGAGTTTGAACTATTCCTCTCCTGAGTCATGAGACGGCCTGGGTGTGGCTTGTAAGGAAAAGGGCACTGCCTGAAAAGCTGCATTATGTAACGCAGGATCTTGTATGGACTGAAGGATAGCAACAGTTCCTTATCAGATGGCCTTGCTCAGTTGACTTGACTGTGAGCACATAAAGAGTAAGAAATAGGTGCCCAAGGCATAGAACGTAAAAATGAGGACATCATATGAGTACATTATGACAGGAAAAAATGGAAATAGCTCTAGGGGTCAATACTCAAGTTAAAGGCGTGTGGTTTTGCTCAACACCTTTCTCAGTTTCCAGCACTCCTAGGCTTACAGATATTTTATGCAAGTCCTTGGAAAAATCCACTATGGTCTCTAGAATTAATTTCTTGCAGAAATGCAGCGACCATCCATATGACAAATCCCTTGCAAAGTCAAGACAAGAGACCAATATGTAGAGTCTGAAGCGATTTCCTTAGCCTTTGAGAGTTGTGCTTACATGGGATGGCTGAGCATTGCTCATATTTGTTTCGATTCTAATTGGCAAAATGTGACCTTTGAAAGTAAAGGTTTGGTAATGTCTCTGACAAGCCCTATCACAACATTTTCTGCCCTTGTACCATGTCCAGCTCCTTGTGATTCTCTGTTGCCCCTGGTTTCCTGTATCTTTGCCTTTTCTTCTGCCTGTGACAAGGCCCTTTTCTTCCTGTGCAGGATAGTTTCTGATAATTCTCAAGTTTGGGAAGGTTTTTCTTTCTCCAATTCCAACCCTCAGCTTTATTGAATATACCTGACATATAAAGTTGTTTAAGATATAAATGTGATGATCTGACGCATGTATGTTTTGCAAAATGGTCACCACCATAAGATTAAGCAACACATCCACCATCTGACCTGGTTACTATGTTTTTGTATTATTTCATGTGGTGAGAACTTTTAAGATTTACTCTTTTAGGAGCTTCCAAGTATGCAAACACCAAATTGTTAACTCTAGTCACCATGCTGCACATTAAATCCCCAGAACTTCATCTTACATTGGAAGTTTGTATTTTTATTTTTTTTTAAACCAACATCTTCCAATTTTCTTCAGCTCCAGCCCCTGGAAACCATCAATGTACACTGTTTCTATGAGTTTGGCTTCTTTAGATTCAGCACACAAGTGAGATCATACAGTATTGATGTTTTTCTCTCTGATTTATTTCACATAGCATAATGCCCTTACAGTTTATCCGTGTTGTCATAAAAGGTGGGATTTCCTCCTTTTCTCCTCCCTCATTTAATGGTTCTTTAATACTCCAACATACATATATACCACATTGTCTTTATCTATTCACCCATCAACAAGCATTGAGGCTATTTCCAGATCTTGGCTACTGTGAACAAAGCAACAGTGAACATGGGGGTGCAGATATCTAGTTGAACAGTGATTCATTATTTTGTAGACACATACATTAAGTGAGGTGCTAATGACATGGTAGTTCTCTTCTTAACATTTTGAAAAAGCTCCGTGCTGTGCCAGTTTACATTCCCTGAAAAGGTTTTTCAGATTCTTTCCTCCTTGCTCTGTCCCTGTCAGCTGCTTTCATAGAATTTAATACAGCATACTTTAATATTTTATTTCCTCGTCTCTTTCCCTCATCACACTGAGCAACTTGAAGGAAGGTAATATTTGTGTGATCAGTATGCTTCCAATAGTGCTTGGCATCTACTAGATTCTTGATAACAATTAATTGAAGGAATACGTGACAGATAAAAAAACAAAAGAAGTAAGAACTTTCTGACAATAGGGACATTTGCACAATTGAGGGAGCAGCGGCATATTAACAAAAAGAGAGCATGGTGTGTCTTGGTCATGAGCAATGGTTAAAGCATCAGCTTGGGCACATTGGGGTAGGTTTGGGAAGGTTGTGAGAGAGACAACAACCAATTGATGTCTCTCTCACATGGATGTTTTTCTCTCTTTCTCTCCACCCTTCCTTCCATTCTCTCTAAAGTGCAATGGAAAAATATCCTCAGGTGAGGATTAACAAAAATAATAAGAGCGCACATTGTGAAATGATTGGCAGTTCCTATTTGAATCTTGTCTTAATTTTCTTAAAGACCTTTTAAAACAATTTTCCTATGCTACCATCATTTATTAACTGCTTCAAGAGTCTACAATTTAGCACTGTGGTTAAAATGAATAGGGAGTCATATACAGTCATCTTTGTTTGCTGTTTTAATAATTGATCTTTCCGTTTTTATGCAAATGAGATCCAAATTTGCAGTTTGATTGTTCAAATAGCACTGTCCTGATTGGTTGGCATCTTGTGTTCTCATTGGTCATTATGGAGCTGCTCTGATGCCCTGATTGGTTGGTAAGAGAAGATAGCTGTGCAGCTCTGATTTGATGGGGCAGTTCTCAGCCCAGTGGTCAAAATATGGTTTCCTTCACAAGGTTGGGGTGGGATGGGCAGGAATGCAGTGCAGGAGCCTCCACAGCTCACTCTGCTGCTTTCCCCTGATATACAGGGTGCATGAGAGGCCTCTGTAAACAATGGTTGCTGGACTCTGAGTATGAATCTGATCCCTCTCAGAGTCAACAATAGGAAATGACAAGTATACCATATCTGTTAGTAAATATACAAATGCCTGTTAAAATTGTGGTTGACATATTGAACTGCAGCTGATTTATAATACAGCGGTGATGGAATGAAAATTAATAGAAATTTATCAAGGAATATGATAAAGCATTTTAAAGGGAAAAGATACAAAAGACTAATAAACATAAAAAATGTTCAACCATTCCATCAGTAAATATAAATATTAAAACAACCATTTTTTAATTTTTTTTTACTTTTAGATAGACAAAACTACTGAGATTGCTGATTTACTTATTTAATTGATAACTCGGTGAGGGTGTTGGTAAACAGGCATTCTGATACATTGATGGTGGGAGACTAATATGATGCAATATTTCTGGTGATTAATTTGGCAATAGCTACAAAAATAAAAATATACATTCTCTGTCATGCAGCAATCTCAGTATTAGGATTGTTTTCTGTGTAGATACATGAAGATGCCTTCCAATACACATGTATTTTGTAGGGTGAGTGCTAGAACGACTGTTAACAATAAAAGTTGCTAATTGATGAGCATTGATCACCTGGGTCACCACTTTTCCCGGCCAATCTTTGTAATAAATATCCGGCTGGCGAGTTGCTGCTCCGCCCTGACTTCCGCATATCTGTTTACGTTTTCTCTGAGAAGTGGGAGGTGCCTGAGATGTGTTTTCAGTATCCAGGACTCCTCCTTAGAGAACTGCCCTGAGGCTACTGAAGCTGACTTGCCAGCTGCTGCCGAGAAGTGCCTTGAAATGTACTCCTGGGTGTGCTGGCTGCTGCTAAACAATGACTGTTGGGGAGAAGAATTCGTGAAAGCCTGGCTCCCTTACCTGTGGTTGGAATACCTCTGAGGTGTAACTTACTTTCCGGCTGTTAGATGGGGTCAGGCTGAAGCCCATCCAGTTGTGGGACACATGCCTGTGGGCACATCGTTGCTTATCACATGCCACTTCATATTAAAGCTATCCTTAAGTCTTCTTGGATGTTAGACTTTGAATGCAGGACTTGTGATCTATTTACCTCTGCGGGGCCCATGGAACAGCAAAATAATTTTACACACGAGATTAATTCCATAAATACGGAACTGATGAAGCCCTTTTTGTTTTACTTTTTCTTTCCCACAAGGATGGCTGGATGGTTTTTGTTTTGTTGTGCTTATGCCCATTTTTTTTCCTCCTTGCTTATTCCTTTCTGTAAACTATGACCTGGATTTGTTGGCCAGCTTGCAACATGTGTGGTGCAACGCTTTGCCGCGGGTGAACATATGTCCTGAAACATGTGTTCTCAAATAGAGAGAGCTACCTTGTCATAGTTGACAAAGATTCTCTCTCTGACCAAACTCCCACATGGCTTCTAGCAGCCTAAGGCAGTGTCCCTGGGATGACCCAGGCCCCCCAGTTGCCGAGAGTTGCCATGTGGAAAAGCACCAGGCTGCCAAAACAATTTATCACATGTCCCAGCTAACACCTGAGGATAGGCCCCAGACCTCCCAGTCTGAGAGCACTTATTAACCAAAACAAACTTACTATTGTAAATTCTTCCTCTGTCCCATGGAGATGTATATGTATCTCCTATAACCAAGGACAGTCTTTTTCAAGGACTTGAAAGCCATTCCTTTGAAATGCAATCATCAGGAAGGATAGGGGCCTTGTCTCCTAGTCTCTGTGGGAGGGGCCTGGCTTCAATAAGTTGTTAGTTAGCAGGTACAGATGGCCTAGAAGCATTGACCTCGACCTATTACCCAGCTTTTAGTGATTTTTCATCCTGCACCTCCAATCCCCACCCCCTACACACACACACACACACACACACACACACACACACACACTCACACACACACAAACTATGAGGGCCTCTGCTCCCTTCCTCTCCCTCTCTGCTTACTTCCCCTCCCTCTGCACACCTCTGCACATCAAAATAAAGCTCAGTTTACACTGAACTCTTCCTACTGGAGTGCTTATCACTAAGCAAAACCCCTCTTTATGCCTTCAACTAGGCTCCAGCTTTATCTTTGACGGCACTGCAGAATCTTGTGGAAAGCAATTTGCTTTATTGTTATTAGGGTAAGCTCTAAGAGCCATTGAGAGTTAACCTGCATTGTTTTGCTTTCTAGTTATGGTCCTTCGCAAACTAAATGTCCATGATTACCATAGTTTCTGTCCCATGTATCCAAACATTATTCTGGTTACCTTCCAGTGATGTATTTGCACAACGCTGAAATATTGTATGCAAAACTATGTTCTCTCCCATTGAGTGAGCATCTGGACCACCATCTCACATTATTTAACAAGTTGTTCTGTCCATGGTTTTATGGCCTGTACATATTTCTTATTTTTAAGAACATATATATATTTGATTTTTTTTACAGAGAGAAGGGAAAGGGATAGAGAGTTAGAAACATCGATGAGAGAGAAACATTGATCAGCTGCCTCCTGCACACCCCCTGAAAGGGCGAGGCTAGAACCCTGCCTCCTTGTGGGACAGGGCGGAGCTCTCCTCCATTTTGTGGCCGGACCCTAGCCCTAACCCAACCAATCAGGGTCATATCCACCCTGTATAAAACCCATTGAGATGTTACATTCTTTCTCTTTTCTGCCATGCTGTTGGTGTGAGTGGAATGGAGCCCATGCTAGCATGGAAGAGACTCTGTTGCTAATTGCATTGGATTTGGTTCCCTGGTGGTCCTTGGGGATCACAAAATCTGGGCACAACATATGGGGGCTCGTCCAGGATCCCCAAGACCCCAAGGGACCCCAGATCTGGAGAGCCTCACTGGCCGCAGTAAGTGTGTGTGTGTCTCTGTGTGCTTGTGTTAGCTCTCTGAAGGGATGAAACCCCTTGTGTTGGTAGTGCCCGAAGAGGTTTTTATATGGACGCATTGCTGGAAAACCACAGACCGGAGGATTCAGAAGACGTTCCGACCTCCTGGGAGGGCCCCTCACAGACAGGAGAGACATGGAATCCTCTCCTAGAGTGCCCCTCTCAGGCGGGAGAGAAGTGGACCTCTCCTAGGTTTGGTTTTAAGTTGAAACGTTGATGTTGGGTGCCCTCTTGTTGGTTGTTGTGATTTTCTGTGTTGTGGAGGTTAGTGGGGACGCCCTGACCTCCCTGAGTCTGGAGACCAGTGTGGGCTGTCTCAGATGCGGGAGAAGTTTGGAACTTTTCCCAGGTATGTACAGCTGCGCCTTGTGGCCGGGAAGTAGCAGTGTGAGGCGGCACCATGTTGAATGGGGCTGTAGAGCATGGCCAGGGGTGTGGGACCCTTGGTAGCGCAGGCCGGGTGGGCGGTGCGGTGTCCCAGGATGGAGCCGGCAAAGTGGGTGTGAGGCCGGCATGCTGGTACAGGCCCCCTGGCGGTGTTGGGTCCAGGGGAAGGTCTTCCACCAGGCTTGCGGGCCCACAGGGCCACAGACACTTGGGCGGTGGCAGCAGCGGCTCTGGACACGAGCCAGGACCTTCTGGTGGATCACCCAGGCTTCAGTGGGTGTCGTTGCTGCCTCTAGGCCATGGTTCCAAGCGGCGCCTCGCTTCTGCAGGCGCCTAGCAAACAACTTAGAGCTGATGCGGACCAAGGAGGTTTCATGGGCGAATTTCTGTGCTCATGTAAAGCGAAAAGGCCAGTTCAAAACAAGTGCACATAGTTTTGGGCTGTGCTTAAACTCTTTTCAGGATACAAAATGAGCTTAAAAGATGGTAGAGATGAACTGGGAGATAAATTAAAGCTGGTTTCCCAAGGCATTTTAAGCAGCTTTTGAAATTCCTGCCCTGAGGCAAGTAACCAGCAGGAAGTAGAAGTTGCCTCAGTTGCCATTATCTCAAATAGATAGGGAGTGGTTGTCTCTGACCTTTCAGAGCTTCAAGGTTGACCAGGCTATTTCTATTAGCAAGACAGTAATTGGTTTCTGGCACATGAAGTCTAGAGAATTGCTTTTAAAATGTAAAAGTATTATTGATTTGGAAAATGCTAAGTATTTGATTTGCTACCTGAAAAATTTATTTAAAGTTCTGAAAGTTTAAGTTCCCTTGCCATGAATAGGTCTTAAGGCTACCCCTTATTTTTAATGGAGGAAGGGGTGGACCACACTTCCCACCCAGAACAGGTAATCCAATTCCAGCCAGCAACTATCTTTAAAGAATGTTCATTTGGATTGAATGCCTTTTGATAGTCCAAAAAACAAGTTCACTTCTCAGTTTCCCCTGGCAGAAAAACAAAACAAAACGTGGTTTAAAGTTAATTGTTGGATTTTATAAAGGTTTATTAATGGGGAGCTGCTGGATGTTTGACTTGTGAGATCTGAAGGGTTTGGGATTCAGAATGAATTGGGAAAAGTTATATAATTGTGGTAACTAAATGCTTAGAGTATAGCAACTTGTTTTTGAGAAAATAAAATGTGTTTTCTCTTAAATAGTTACCTCTTTTCAGGGATTTTACAGCAGGTGATTTATTTACCAACTGAATTTAAAATTTGTGATTTTGTTTAACAAAGCAAAGTTTGATTAAAGTCAGAATTACTCTGAAGGGACAGATACATGAACCAGTTTTACATGATGGTGTATATTAGAATATGCTGAACATAGGATTAGAGCAATAATCTATGTGATGCTTAAGCTCTATCCAGGTTGTTTTATACAGACCTAAGTATAGTGTGCCTCTTGTGAATGGTTTAATTTGTTTGTTTTGCTTTATTTGTAATCACATGGTAAGCTTGAATTTAGGTTTGTAATCTGCATTTTGTATTTTGTGCATTCAGTTGTTTGTAATTTATTTAGAATTGTGCTAAAACAATGTGAAAATGATTATTTGTATTTAACCCCTGCTACTGTGTGGACAACCTTCACTGATGTTCTGGGGAGGGCAGCGCTTAGAGATGCAGATAGGCCTATATCTGTAGGAAAAATATAACATTTTAAGGTTTAAAAGTTAGATTTCTGTAAAGGTTGTAGAGAGAATATCCTCACTGGTTAATTAGAAATTCCCTGGTGGACACTGGGGCAGCCTATTCAGTCCTGACAGAGCCAATGGGACCCGAACATCAGTCCAGGGAGCCACTGGACATCAAGGAAGGACTGTGGACCTCGGAAGGAACACGTGCTGGAGGAATGCAGCTGCTGAAATTCAAGACTCAGCGCCTGCCATAAGCCTTGCCAGACATCGTGAAGCCTTACGTGAGTGAGGTAAGGAGCATTGCCAAAAGAATTCTCATTCAGACCCTAGGACCCTAGAAGAGACCTGTTGCCTAAGAGGCTAGACCCTGAGGCAGCAGGGTGGCCAGCGTGCCTCCGGGCAGTGGCCACCACAGCATTGCCGGTGAAGGAGGCAGATAAGCAGACTCTGGGTCAGGAGTCACACTGGCCTTCAGCCCTGCTGGCCTTCTTCTGGATGATGGTCCAGAGGAGCCCATTTGTGGCTGCATGGATGCAGCACTGCCATCATCAGAGGCAGAGGTAGTCACCCTAGACCACACCATTTGAGCATGGAGACACTGTGCCATCCACAGAGAATGAAGGTTATCGACTGCAGCCGGAAGGAATTGGCTGAACAGAAGTGAGCCACCGAAGGACCAGATGATGGATAGACCCTCCAGATGACAAACTGTTGGTCTCAGAGACTTTAGGTCAGAGTTGCTCAGTGACACCAGGTTGCCCATTTAAGTGTCACCAAGACTTCTGAGCTTCCTTCTGTGGGCCAGAGATGCGAGAAGTACTGTCTGTGCACAGGTAAATGCTAAGCAAGGTAAGGGGCTCGGGGCTACCCCTAGGAATTCAGGTCCCAGGAAATTTTCTCAGGAGAGCATTGGTAAGTGGATTTCACAGAGAGTAAACCACTAGCATTTAGGTCTAGTTTTGGTAAAGCAGGACTCAGAAAAGAGGTTTGACTAAAATCGGTGAAGATTGGACCAACCCTCTTGTCTTTCGCCCTTTTATGGGCCAGGTGTACCCTTACTGGGATGATTTCACCGCTTTTTGAGAACCATTTCCTTGATCAAGTCCTTACAGGCTCAGCAGTTTGCTTGTTCCAGTTGCACTGCCTGTGCCCACTGCAGACCCTGTAGCCTGGGAACTCAGTGTGGGTAAAGGCCCAAGGACTGAATCCCGAGCACGCCACAGCTTTTTTCTACCTTTGCATTAAACATAATTGCGGTGAAGGCCTGGGGAAGATGGGGGTGGGGTGGAGAGGGTCAATGGGGGAAAAAAGAGGACATATGTATTACTTTCAACAATAAAGATACCTTTTTAAAAAGAATTGAGCATTCTTCTGTATGATTGTGGAACTTCTCATTTTAGCTTTGCAGGGAAGGAAAAATGTATTTTTCTTCTACCCATCTTAGATTCATTGGCTAAGGCCCTATACCTTTTGGCAACAGATTGATTATCAAGCAAAAATTAACAGGCATTGTATCATCTCATGCATCACGTGTACACATGGGAGCTCCCAGTGACAATGCAAATTGATGGTTAGAATTGGGTTTATATATCAGCTTAGGCTCAACAAAGGGAAAAGGGCTTTGGGATTTGGGGCCTCTGGGTGAGTGAGGGACACAAATTATGGGAAGGTGACCAGGGAAAGTAGGGTAAACAAAGGTTGTTTAGCAAGTTCTGTTATGCAGATTGAAGTCAGAGCCTTCTCCTCTGGTAAGAGTTGTTTAAGAGCCTACTTCTTCCTGGTCCAGGAGAGGGAGACAGCTTTACAAATGCAAACTTCCTCCTAAAGCTTTTCCAGAGTTTGCTGGTGCTTCTTTGCATTTAGCTAAATAAATAGATTATTTTGCAATAATCTATTTATTTCCCAAGGAGGCATATTTTAAGGTGGCATTTGCTGGAACACGTCAGTGTCTACTTTTTATGTCAAACTCTTTAAGCCTATCTTTTGTCTTTCAACAGTTTGGTCCACAGAAAGGTTTTAGTATCCCCAATTATTTAAGAATAAATCCTTAAGTCGTTAATTCATATATTTTAGTACCATTTGGACACAACAGTACCGTTTTAGTTTCAGAAGCAAACAAACAAAAATTGTTAGGGATTAATCTCCTTAAATCTTCAAGAAATCTAAATCAGTTGTAATTGTCCCATTGTGTACAAAGTTAAAGGCCTGGGATAATGGGACTTAATGAGGGGCCCTTGGTACCTGTCAATGCTCCTTATTATAGGGCTCACGGATTAGGACATGCAGCTTTGGTTTGAGACCAAAAAGTACAATTGCACATTTGTTTGCCTCTTACTTAAACAATAACTTTTAACATTTTATTGTTAATAAAGAGCTGCTGCTTCATTTCAGAGTTCCTCTCCTGATGCTTTTCTTAATGCTTTATATTTTTACTGTATTTTCCTATTAACCTCTAAAGTGAAATAATATGGTTGATGCTGAAAAGAAAGCCAAAAAGCTTAAATAATTTTCACTTCCAAGAAGATTGTTTTCTCAGTCTGGTTTTCTCCCTTCCTCCTTGCCTTTTCTCTCCCTTCTGCTCTCCATCCCTCTTCTGCTTCCTTTCTGGTTTCTTCCCTTTTGCCCCTCCTTGCTTCCTTTCTTTCCCATCCCAACACGTTTAAAAATATATTCAAATACATTGAATATTGGCATTTTTGAACCCCCATCCCAAGAATCTAGTTTACTCCTGAAGATTTCTTCCACTTATCCTATTTCTTCCACTTATCCTATTTCTCATAATTATCAAATACACAAGATAAATATAAGAACTAAAAATTGGAAGAGAAATACAATAGAAATTGGCATTTAGTGATATATGTAAAATAAAAACAAAACAAAACAAATAACCCATAACTGATCAATGTTAACATGGTTAGAAATTATCTAGGTCCTCTAATTGGATTACTTAAAATATTATCATTTATCTCTGTCCTTGAAATGTCTTCTCTCCTGCCCTTTGACCCTATTCTACTTTTCTTGTTCTGTGTTCTATGGTGTTAGCTATAAACCTATTTTAAGAATAAATCTAGCTGCTACTGAAATCTAAATTATAAAACACAATTATTTTAATGAGCCTTTTTTCATTAGTGTGGTTTCTCAAACATGGAAACAAAGTTCTGGTTCAAGTTTCTGAGTTTGGCAGTATGGAGGCAGCAGACCTGTGGGACTTGGGATACACAGAGGGACAAATTTGACGGAGTATGAAGAATCATATTCTTTTCCCTCCTATTGGTTTCTATGGAAATTTGTTCTACTCAATTTCTAGTCTATCCATTTCAGACACTGTGTTCTTAACACTTTCCAGAACATTGAGAGTAATTAGAGATGAAAGGTAGGGAAAGGAGAGCACTGATAAACACGATCAGGGCTAAATCACGTCTTGAGGGGGAGACATTGTGTGGAGCTCAATAGCTTGAAGAGTTTGTCAGAATTCTATTGATTTTGAAATGTTTAGCTTATTTTTTCTTTCTCACACTCTGAGGAATGATGTAATTTACTTCTGCTCCTTCAGGTATATATTTTATCTATTTTTTCCATTACTTATTTTTTTTAATGGGACATATTTGACTTTATAAGATTTCTTATTTCACCTAAACACAGTTTTATAAACCACAAAGAAATATATTTCAGTCATATCAAGTTACTATGTAGGAGGCAAACACCTAGACACCTAACTGGGGCCTTTATAAACCTTCAAAATTTGACCTCCAGTCTTATCATGTCTTTACCAATTCACTTACAGAAAAACTTACTATCTGTTTGAGGAGGCAGAAGAAGAGAGATTAATTTTTAACCTAAAAATGTTGGCTTGTGCTATTATAAATTTTTGGTATCTAAAAAAAGAGAGAGACTATATTTGTATGGGGCTTTAAAAGATGGCTAGAATTTCAGTAAATCTTAGTAGTTGAATACTCTCTCAGTGGAAAAAGCAATATAAGCAAAATTTTTGTATGATATTTTGGCAAGATTTAAAGTTTCCTGGTCTGATTTTTTTCCCCAGGGTGGTTTTGGAGGAGGCGTAAAGAGAAGTATTACTTAAGGTGAGTCATAAAAAGCCTTACTATGAAAACATGCTCCAAAGTTATTCTTTTGTTTCCAGAAAATCATCAAATATCTAGAGAGAATAGAATTATATGATAGATCTGCCCCCCCCCCCCTTTTTTTTCTTAAACCCTATCACCTCCTAAAAGACTAGACAGCTTATTTTACTATGGCTTTTGGTTGTCCATAAGAGCAGGATTTTTGTCTGACTTTTAAAATAATGTCTCCAAATTGCTAGCATGTGCCTGGTACAGAGCCAGTACTTAATATTTATTAATAAATATTTGGTGAGTGGATGAATGGATGCATACTTGGGAATTTAACTCTGGTAATAATATGAAGGGCAAGTTGTTGGGAGATCCTGCTTTTATTTCATCTCAAATCTCACTGGTTCACTTCCTAAGTCTTACACGCACATCCTACCTTACCTTTCAGTGAATCTCTCCTTTTTACATAGGGTATTTTCTGTGAGCCAGCCTTTCTCTTCACCTGTTTGAGTCTCACCCGTGAGAAGGAATGGCATGAGCATCACAGACCAAGGTCCAAATGATGTTCCTTTGGCTTCGTCAGGAGAGTTACCTCACTGACTCATGTGTACAATGTGCATGAAAATACGACTTCATAGAATTCCTATAAGATTAAAAGAAGAAGACCTATAAAATTCCTGGGACAGTGCTCACTATATTATGGAGGCTTACTAATATTAGTTTCCTTAACTCTCCATTCTTTAAGACTCAAGTTTCTATCAGACCCTTAAAGTCTTTTTCTAATCACCAGAGCCCATAATAACTTCTCTCATTTTTGAAATGAGTACGCTTTCTTACCCTCTGAGATTTTTTTATATGTCCCTTGGCTAATATCTGTATGCACTCTCTTTTTGATGCACAGCCATGCCCTGCCATGTATGTATTGTTCTGAAGGTGAATGGCTTCAAGATGTTGCCACATCTGCTTCTTACAAGGTCATAGAATAAAGTTTTGTTTTATAACAAGTTGCTCCTAATGCAATCACTTTGTACTGTACAAAAGATTCTCTGGAATGCATGCCTTGAGATTCCAATAAACTTGAACCTTGCTGAGTTTTATCTGAAAGACACTGTAAGAGAGATGGATTGTGCTACTATAAATTCCTTTATTATGGAATTTATATGTAGTTTTCAGATCTTTTGGGCTATAATATAGGTATTCAGTAGTACTGGTTTTACTGTCTCATAGATGTAGGATTATATGGCTTTTATTAGCCAAGTCTTAAAAATATTTAAATAAGAGTATTTGCCAGATTAATTCTGTCATAGTAAGTTATTCTCCTTTTTTCTAGATACTAAGTTAATATATATATATATATATATATATATATATATATATATATATATAGCTATTTAAGCATGTTCATATTATATGAATTTTTGCATATACAGATTTTATATTGCATCTTTATAATTTGTTATTTTTCTTTAATTTATGAGCTCTTTAAGGACTCTATTCCTTATATGATAAATTATTTTAGTTTTCTGCCTAATGTCCTATTTGAAATGGTTTGTAATTTCCTCTTATAAGTTTATAATGAAAGTTAACATAAAATTTATCTTTTCTTTAGGATCAGTATTTTAGCTCTGTACTTGGATTTAGAAACATGAAAAATATGAATGGTTTTTCCAAAATGTGCATTTCTCAGGGTTAATTTGGAATCTAAAATTCCAAGTTCACAAGTCTTGTTTATTTTATTTACTTGTGTTTCTGAATATTTGCAGAAATTAGAAAATAGATGAAATTTGTTTTAAATTTATTTAGCATAAAATGGAACCATTCTCTAATTTTTAATAAGAGAAGAAAAATTAGTCTCTTCCCCCTTTAAAAATATACTTTTATTGATCTCAGAGATGAAGGGAGAGGAAGAGAGAAATTGAAGCATCAATGATGAGAGAGAAGCATGTATTGGCTGCCTTCTAAATGCCCTCTACTGGGGATTAAGCCCGCAACCCAGGCATGTGCCCTTGACTGGAATCAAACTCTGGACTCTTCAATTTGTAGGCTGACACTCTATCAACTGAGCCAAACCAGCTAGGGCATCTCTTCCCTTTTTTAACCAGGTTGTAACACATACAAAACTGTGCTTTGAAGCATCTTATTATACGTTAGTCTTAGTATCCCAATTTTCTCTATTACCTTTTAATAAACGCAAATGAAAGAATTATTTTAATACTTGAATTGTATTTTTAAAACAAATGTAATAAAACTCTCTAAGAAAGAATGATAGGTGTTTTTAATCATAACAGTGTATACATCTTTTGACATGGCAGATCTATCAATTATTTATGAGGAAGTTAATGTAAGATTACATTTGATGACTTTCCATGTAAAATATCTGTTTAAACACTTAGAAAAAAAATGGCAGTGTTTTAAAAAGTATATCCTGTTAATTGATTTCTCAAAATGATATATACTTGTCCTGTGTGTATATATATCTATGTGTTTATGGGTATGTCTAGAGATCTATATACATTTCTTTTGTGAGCTGGCCTATGGTTTTTATCAGACCCTGAAATAAATTATAGAATTCTGAGGCCTACTTGCCACCTCCCAAGTAAAAGCCTGCTCTGATTTTGTAGGTGGTTAGAATCAGATGAGCCTGCTTACCCACTTTTGCGCTTTCATTTATTCTTCCTTCAAGAAACCTGTATTGAGTGGTAACTGTGCCAGGCATTAAGATGCTGATTCTATGGAGTATGGACCCTAAGGAAGAAGATACCCACTAAAAAGGGCCCCTGGTCGCTAAGTGGGTTCAAGAGAACAAACACTGGAGCCGGGCAGCCATTTCTACACAGAGGCCTCTCTTGCCAACTGTACTTCAGGGAGAAGCCTGTATGGAGCTATCTGCCTGCTCTGTGTGTCTGCCATAGGAGCCAGCCCTTATAAAGAAGATCCTGGAATCCTATTTCAACCAATAGGGCTGAGACTTTTTTTATCCAATTGGAACTGCATAGACATATCCTCATCAGTTTCTTCACTGACCGGTCAGAGTGGCTCTATCCTGACCAATCAGAAAAGTGCCCTTTATACCAATCAAACCAATGATTTGGAGTTCTCATTTATGAGGACAGACCAATCAAGGACCAGGGGCAGGACTTCTGTCTATGTAAGACAGCTCACTCCCTTTTCAATGAAGACTGTGTTTCTCTGTATGGAGCTGACACACTGAGGATGTCTCACTGGGGTAGAGCAGACCAGCATGGGGCAGAGCAGACTGGCTGGGAGCAGGCTATCCAGGAGCAGAGCAGAGCTGTCTAGCTACAGAGGGGCCTGGCTCGCAAGCCATCTGGGCCCAGGGCCACCTTACAGCCATGCCGTATCATTACTGAACTGTTTTTGCACTGTATAAAGTTTTCTTCTTCACCACACCCCAAATTGGGGATTTCTGTTGGAGTTGAATTGGTTAACAAGAGATAAAAGGGAACTTCTGTCTTCAGGGAGATTAGTCTAAGGCCAACAGAGAAGAAAACATTTAATTACAATGCATCAGTGTAAGTGCTAAAAGAGAAGTTAAGTATAATTGCAGGAATTTGGGGAACCCAGATGAGAAACTGTGGTTAGTCCCCTGGTAAAGGATGAGGTGACTAGGAAAAGGTGTGTCATGGCAGACATCTGATAGGAGTTGGGATTATTCTTTAAGCTCTGAGCTGAGTTTAAAGAATAAGAATGCCTGGCCAGTTGGGAAATGAAAGGAATTTTCAGGAAATGGAAAAACTTATACATAACACGGTGGCATGAAGAGTATGGCAAATTCAAAAATAAAAATGACTACAGCACCCTAACCTGTTTGGCTCAGTGGATAGAGCATCGGCCTGCAGACTGAAAGGTCCCAGAGTTGATTCTGGTCAACATGTACCTTGGTATGTACCTTGGTTGTGGGCACATCCCCAGTAGGGGGTGTGCAGGAAGCAGCTGATTGATGTTTCTCTCTCATCGATTTTTCTAACTCTATTCCTCTCCCTTCCTCTTTGTAAATATATATATTTTTAAAAAGAATGACTACAGCATAGGATGTGGATGATGAAGCTGCACACACAAAATGTAACCTTGTTATTTTGTTGAAAAATAGTTGGGTGGCTTCCATCATGTTTCTGCTATTATCCACATTCCTTTGTGTGGCACCTAGAACTCACAGACGCTTGCAAGGTCATCTAAATGCTCACTACTGTGACACCTCTCTGCTCTCCACCTTTCTGCTTTCCCCATAGGTGAAAGCAGGTCCCCTTTCTGGAAGGGACCACATGGAACATATGGAAGTCAAGGGCCACAGAGATGCTGTTTTTTCCTTCTTGGTTACTTCGTATCATGGCTGCTGTCCTACTCTGCTGTAGAAACCCTGTGCAATACACATCACCCTACTCAGAATTTGACATGGGAAATGGGACACAGAAACCCCTCTACTCTCAAACAGATCTAGTTATAATAACTCATTTTCCTTTTGCCTATCCATATGTTTTAGTTATATATATATATATATATATATATATATATATATATATATATATATAAATTGCCACACTTAGTTCAATCTATTATGAAAGCATTTAGGTCTTGCCACCCCTTTTGGTATTTGTTTTCGTCTGGGGGCTCTCGTGTACATGTACATATGTATATGCACTTTTTCTGTTTAATCTATCTTATGTCAATCTATTTTCAGGCCCAGTCAGAGACCCTAAGAGGGGAGAGTAACTTCTCCCCTCTTACAGCAGCTTCAGGGGAAATTCCCTGGCTATTTTGATTGGAATTTCATTTGATTTATAGATAAATTTGAGGGGAAATTGAAATTTATATAATGATAAGTCTTCCCATTCATTAGCAATGCCTTTCCCCAAATGTCTACACTTTATTTTAAGTCTATGTGTGATATTTTATAATTTTTCTGTACAGCAGTTTTACATCCTTTTTATTTTATTAATTTTGTTCTTAGAAACAATATATTTATTGATGCTATCACAAGAAGAATATTTTTATATTATTATATTTTCTAATAAGTTATTGCTAATGTGTAAAAATATCCCACTTCATATTTTTCCCCCAGAATTCCTGTAGAACTCTCTTATTTGTTTTAGTAGGTTATATATTTAAATTTTTTTATGACGACCAAATATTTTCAAGTAAGTCCCATCCCTTCCTTTCTACCCTGTTACTCATTTTTTTCTTTTGCTCCAGAATTATTTGAATTTTGTCACTCATGGTGGGCCTGTTGAGTTGCCTTCTCTTGAGTGATAACAGTTATTAATTTCTAAAACATGCAAAGTTATTTTTTGCCTCAGGAATTTTTTAGATACCATTTTCTCTGCCAAGGAATCTATTTTGTCCATATTCTTCATTACTCTTTCCTTCACATTATTCATGCCAAAGCTTAAATCTCATCCATGAATAATTCCTGACTCCTTCATGAATAATGGTACAGAAACCAATGACAAACTAATTGGCTTAAGCAATGTTGAGGCAATTTATTGGCATCACATTGAAATGTGCAGAGGTGACTGTGGCTTTAGTCACAATTGGGTTTGATATTGAGGGCTCCATTTCTCATTTCTCAGAAAAATTCCCTCTAAGTTGTAAATGTGACTACAGCCCACTTCTTACAAGCTTAGCAACTCCACAAACATGGGAACTTCCTCCTTGTTAAAGTATCAGATCCTGATAGTCCACACTTGGGTTATAGGCTCATCCTTACGTCAGTCACTCTGACAGGAAAAAGTAACCACAGTCTTATCTCGATGGTGAGTAGAATAGCCTCCTTGGACAACAGTCTGTCAAAAATTTCTTTGCATGGAAAATAAATAGCTCACAAATCATTGAGATGCAGGCTGGATGGACCAAAACATTTGAAGACCCCTGAACATGCTCAGAAATATATTTCCTGGCACCCCCATCCTTTTATTTTTCTATCTAAGCCCTTTGTAACTTTTGTATCACTAATCCTGAGTTGGGATTATTTCATTTATCTATGTTTCTTCAACTAGAATGCAAGCTCCATGACAGAGGGGACACTGCCTTCCCTATGCACTGTTGAATCTCCAGGATATAGGAGGATTCAAAAAATATTTGACTTAAAAGGATAAACTTAACTAGAACCAATAATTGTGAAATGTAACATTTTAATATTTATGAGGAGATGGTGACATTCAATATTATGGTCTTTATTTCTTTTTAGATCTCTTTTTTGAGAAACCTTCTAGCCAGTTAGATCCTATGCACAGCTAAGCAGATCTATGAACCTCCATATAAACTTAATGAATTAAATCTTTGGGCTGATCTAAACTCACAAACTTAATTCTCTCCTTTTATTACTGCATCTTGACTTTTACACATATTGATTATCAATATATTTTCATATATGTTCTTGCTATATTATCTTAAGCATTTAGTTAACTTTTCTAACAGCTTTCATTTTTTTGTCTATAACACTGGAGTCTTAATATCTATCTCATTGGTTATCATGAAGATTAAATGAGATAATGTTTTTAAACACTAATACAATACTTTTCAATAATAAGAATTAAAAAATGGTCACTATTATTGTCATCATTTCTTACATTTTTCTACAGAATATTTTTAAAGTAGAATTCATGTCAACCACAATAGGTGTCTGGATTTTCTTCTAAGTTGTTCTTTATGTAAAATTACTTTTGACTAGTATAGTATATATAGTTACTAGTGCCTCCCTCTATCTTTAGGTTATCAGTTTCTTTCTGATTTATAAAAATCATATTGCAGAGGCCATAGTGACTAAAGAGAAAAGAGGGGAAAAAATGTTGGGGTCATTTTTTCATGAAGTGTTAGGTCCCATGGCAGGTACCTGAGCCTCATGAACTCACTGATGTTCACGTCATTGGTGAAATGGTAAAAAGAAGGAACACTGGGCATTATACTGCTTTCCAGTAACCATCCAAACATCATTTTATCCCATTGGCTTACATGTAAAGTCATCTAAAATACACCAACTAAAACATTTATAAACACTTATTTGGAGCAGCAGAGGTAGTCTGAGTTGATGTTAACTTCCCTTTCAGCAGATCCACTCCTTCACCTGAGCCAGGTGCTCTCATCTTCTTGCTCCCAGAATCATGATTTAAGTTAGCCCTTCTAAAACTTTCTAAGAGATGAGAAGCAGAAGCAGAAGCAGAATGGAAGTGGGAGTTCAGCTAGTGGAAGACTCTGGACATTTTCTCTTTTTAAAAAATTACAGGTGACATGCAATACTGGACTTGTCAGGGTGATCACTTTTGAGTTATATACATGTGGGGGCTCTCTTTTGCAGGAAGAACTACATGGATGTCAAATCCTGGAAAGGTGAAAGATTCCTGGAACCAAAAAAAAACACAGAAAGACGGAAGTATTGTTGAAAGCGTGGTTCAAAGCCAAGAACTGTAGGACAAAGGAGACAAGGAGAGAAGCAAGTTAAGGTGTCCCAGTCTATTTCTTGGAACAGGTTTTATTGTTTTACTACTTCCTTCTATGTGTAAGCCATATGGGTGTGTGTGTGTGTGTGTGTGTGTGTGTGTGTGTGTGTGTAGGGAATGTTGATGTGAGGCGTGTTCATTACAAGAACTATGGATGAGACAGACACTTAGCCCAGCAATAAACAAATGGGGTAAATCAGATAGAAGTGCACAGACAGGCATCTCAATTATTGAGATCTTAATACTGGTGTTATGCACTTATTTGTTTTCCCAAATTTTGTGGATTTCCTATTTTTCTTATATATTTACATTGTCCTTTATTTCTTTTTGTCTATTTGTTTACTACTTCATGCCTGCATATTTGACATGTCTTTCGGGGACCCACTTCATTTTGTGTTTTTACCTGGTCTATTACTCATTCACACTATTGTCTATTTTTCAGTTGAGTTGTTTTCTCATTTTATTTTGTTCTCATATTTGTCCAGATGTTGATTTCCTGTTCAACTTAGAAGTTGGTTTCAGCCTGTAAGGTTTACCTGGATCGTGGCACAGGGACTGGTGTACTTTTCAACCCCTCAGTGGGCAGCCCAAAGAAGTCAAGAAGTAGCATGCATAGTTCCTGAGGGGAAAGAAGGGAGAAAGTGCTGAAGAGACTGTCTCTGCAAATCTTTGACTCATATATAGTTTAATCCAAATCCAGCCTAGCTGATTGTTTTAATTGTGCACTGACCTCTTAAGTGGCTTTTCTGTCACCACTCTTTCTAATTCATTTACCCATCACAAATAAGCCCTGATTATCTTTCTTAAAACAAAGCAAGTTATATTGGTACTACTTCATATATACTGAGTGGCAAGATTATTATATCTGAATGCATAACATATAATATATGGAGGCCTGGTGCATAAACTTGTGCATTGGTGGGTTCGGGTCAGTCTGGCCAGGTTGTTGGCCAGCCTGCCTGCTGGTCGAACTCCTGGTCGAGGGGACAATTTGCATATTAGCCTTTTATTCTATAGGATATACACTGAGTGGCCAGATTATTATGCATCCATAGATGATAATAATCTGGCCACTCAGTGTATATATATATATATGGTGATCCTTTATATAAATATATTTTTACACATACAGGGTAGAGCAAAAGTGGGTTTAAGTTGTGAGTACATGGAACACTTTATTCTTGTATTATTTATTAATTATTGAATTATTTTCCATGTAAACAATGTAAACCTACTTTTGCCTCACCATATATATAGTATATTTCCCCATTACCTAAGCGAAAACCCTCTTATCTCTATGAAGTCCAAGCTTGACTAGGAAGATCTACACAATTTTGCATCAATACCATCTTTCAAACCTGACCACGCACTATCCATCACTCCATGGGGTTTTGACCCCATGAACCTATACTCCATTTCAGCAGCATTTCCTAGATTGTTTTGTGCATGTTGCTTAATGATTTTACAGCATTGCATTTTTTCCCTTGGCCTGGGATAGTTTTCTTTCACTCTTCACCTCATCTTTTAAAACTCATTTTTAAATATCATCTCTTCTTCCCAGGCAATTTGAGGTGTTCATTCATTTTTTTAAAATTTTTATTGTCAAGAGTAATATAGATATTTCCTCTTCCCCTTATCCCCCAATCGTCCCTCTCTGCCTGGTTCCTATCCTGCTGCAGGCCTTCACTTTAGATGCGTTTTTAAATGTATCTTCTTTAATAGTTGCTCTCATTCTCTCTTGTTTTCCCTTCTTTCTTTCAACAAATATTTTTGGGGTGTGGACTCTGTGCCAGATAGTGTTGTAAATGAAAATATATGGTCTGTGTGCTTAAGGAGTCACAGTTACAATGCAATCTCATTGTTTGTGACTTATGTTCTACATGAATCATAAACTACCTGGAAATGAAAACTGTCTTGTCATCAAATTTTCAGTAATTTTATATAAATACATAGGAGAGGGCACAGAACAGGCCCCCAGAAACATTTTTTAAAAAGAATGAACAAATACGTTAATAACATTTTTTAAATAAAAATACTTCTCTACCTATTATACATATTTAATTTGTCTCTATAATCTATCTGCTAAAACAAACAAAAACAACACTACCATCTCAACACTAGACTAAGTTCAGTATGTACATGATCTCAGTTATTCTTCACAACCCTCTTTTATAGCTGAGGGAGCTAAGGCATGGAGGGGTCAGTCATAGAGTGACTAAGCAAATGGTGCCACTGAGTCTGCATCAATCCTGATGGACTTTAGCATTTGAATTCTTATTTGCTCTCTCAACTCTCTCCAGTTGTAGTCTCTTGGTCTCTCTTAGTAATCACTGGAATTATAATAAACAGATTTTTTTCTCATGTTTATACATTAAAATTAAAATGGCCTATTGTTCATTCAATGTATTATAATTTTTATGGAAAAAAACAAACAAACCCACACCCTGTTCTATCTCAAAAACAAAAAAAAAAGTAACATGGGCTGTTATCGTAAGGAACATCATATTTAATTTTTAATATTAAAAACAAGTGTGTCATAGTTTCTTTAAAGTATATATCAGAGTTTGCTGAAGGCTTTCTCAACTTGGTACAAAATGTTCCTACTTTACATTTCAAACAGAATCACAATTAATTTCACAATAATTTGTCAGCATGATTAAAGTCATGAGCTTCTGGAGGCTTGCACGCAACTGGGCATGAACTAATGACAACAAAAACCTCAGGGAAGCAAAATAAATACCTACCAACAGAGGTTGTGTGTTGTGGAAGTGCCATCATTAGGAGATTGGTTTTATAATTTATTCTGCATTATATTCTCTTTAAATTTGGTTTGCATTTTGTTAGAAAGATAAACAAAAGCCTTATACTCATTTGTAGCCTGCGTAATGTTTTTAAGTACTCAGTCAAATCAAAGTACAAAGAACATTGTTTAAAACATATTGAAAATTTTGTTCATATATATAAAGCTTTTTTTTAGCTTTTTTATTGAGGTATAATTGATATACAGTAAACTACACATATTTGTTATTTTTAAAATATATTTTTATTTATTTCAGAGAGGAAGGGAGAGGGAGACCGAAACATATAGGTCAGAGAATTATTGAGTATTATTAATCAATATGTGTTAGTCACATACATACAGAAATTAAAAAAATAATAATTTTAAAGAACTCTCAGTAAATTTTGGGAGACAACCAAGGATAAAACAATAATAGCAAAATGAATAGCTATTATGATAGATGTATACAAAGAATATTTTGAAAGGAAAAAGAATCCAGAAGAAAAGCCTGAGTTTATATTTAGCATGCTTCCATAATCTATATGGTAATGTTTTCCAAGGGGAACTAAATATCGTAAAAATGCTACATGGTGTTAATCACATATATTAGTCAGAAAGATTGCTATGTACAAAGGTACCCATGAAATATGATTTCCAAGGTTTAGAAATTTTTAAGTAAATTAATATGTTTGGAGCGAAAAATATTAATAGGCCCCAGGTAAGAGACAGTGCTAGAGTAGTAGATTTCCAGACCAAAAAGGGCTTTCTAAGGACTTGGTCAGTCATAGAGTTCCACGGGGAAATTTTCAGGAATGATGGGACATGGTTGAACTGTGTCTTTCTCTTTAGAACTAACCCTTTGGATTGGGTGTGGGGTACCTAAAACCTGCAGTATGGAAACAGCTTGGAATCCACGGCATCTGATGTTACTTCCATACAGTTTTACCTGATCCTATTTTATTTTGGTGGCAGAATGAGATAAGTCCTCCTGATGGATATTTCATCCCTCTTACAACTACTCCTGGTGGTTGAACTATTTATAAACTACTGGAGCCCTGGTGCCCTCTCACAGTCTGGGACCCCTCAGGAGATGTCCTCCTGCTGGCTTAGGCCCGATATCCCTGGGGATTGGGCCTAAGCCTGCTGGAGTACATCCCTCTTGCAGTCTGGAATTCCTCTCACAGTCCGGGACCCCTCATGACTTATCACCTGCCTGCTCACTGCTCCTACCACTCAGCTCCTTGGTCCTTAGCACTGCTGCAGAGGTGAAGAGGCTCCTGCCACCAGCACTGCACTTGCCAACCATGAGCCCAGCTTCTAGCAGAGTAGCACACTGACCATGAGAAGTCAGCTCATGTAT
Organism: Vespertilio murinus; assembly: GCA_963924515.1. Taxonomy (NCBI): domain Eukaryota; kingdom Metazoa; phylum Chordata; class Mammalia; order Chiroptera; family Vespertilionidae; genus Vespertilio; species Vespertilio murinus. The sequence continues at coordinate 69,354,890 of OZ004708.1, forward strand.
TAAGCATCTGCCCCCTGGTGGTCAGTGCACATCATAGCAACCTGTTATTCCACTGTTGAGTCAATTTGCATATTAGGGTTTTATTTATAAAACTAGTGGCCCAGCACACAAAATTCATGCATAGAGGGGGGCTCCTTCAGCCCAGCCTGCACCTTTCCAACCTGGGACCCCTTGGGGGATATGGGGCCTAAACTGGCAGTCAGACCTCCCCCTCCTCTCACAATCTGGGACTGCTGGCTCCTAACCACTCACCTGCCTGCCTGCCTGATCGCCCCTAACTGCCTCTGTCTGCCTGCCTGAGTGCCCCTCCCATCTGCCTGCCTGCCTGATTGCCCCAACCTCTCTGCCTGCCTGCCTCATCACCTCTAACTGCCTTTGCCTGCCTGCTTGATCGCTCCTAACTGCCTCTGCCTGCTGGCCTGATCTTGCCCCCAGCTGCCCTCCCCTGCCAGCCTGATCTCACCCCCAACTGCTCTCCCCTGCTACCCTGATCTTGCCCCCCAACTTCCCTCCCCTGAAAGCCTGATCTCACTCCCAACTGACTTTGCCTGCCTGATTGCCCCAACTGTTCTCCCCAGCCCAGGAATTTGGTTCTGATTGGTTGGTTTCTATGCCAGTCAGCGTCTCTAGGTCTATCTCCAGGCCTGATCAGAGAGACAGAGCTGATTTTCAGCCCCTGTGGAGACCCAGAGATAAACAGAGGTGCAGCTGCTGGCAAAGCTAGGAGAGAAACAGAGAGGCAACAGCTGATCAACAGTTGCCACGGAGGCTGCAGATCAGACCCTGCCTCTCTCTTTGGGCCTCTCTCCAGGCCTGGTCTGCAGCCCCCTTGGCAGTCAGCGCTGAGTCACCATGGCAACCCAGCACTTACTTTAGGACTAACTTCCATTGTTTGGTTGAGCCTTCAGTTGGTTGTTACGGACCCTGAGTTTTTATATATTAGGATTCCTTTATATGTAAGTGATTGCATCTCACCAATGACATCATTATTTAGTATACTTTGGGGTTCTCCCTCTTTCCCAAATGAAACCATAATGTTTGGGCTTTTTAAAAATTTATCTTGGATAAGACATGTAAGATTTTTGCTATTTATAGTCTCTTTCTAGTAAACTTCCAAATTAATGCTATTCTTATACCTTTTTAAAGTTTTCTTACATACAGATTACATGGCCAATACTATCTTTATACTAGAGGACATTCCTATCTTGGCCACAGCTAATGAAAACCAGGAATAGTTACCTAAATCAAACTAGGCCAATTTATGAAATGTTAACAGATTATGAGGTAACCTAGATGCAAAACTTTGCCCAATAGAAGCAGACTATATTAGAATATGACTAGCTGAACCAACTAAATTCTTGCTTTGGGGGTGTTGACTAGGGGACCTACTGAGGAGGTTGGTCATTGGCAATGGGAGCAGAAGCTGAAAGACTGCAGAAAAATGGCAAGTCCAGAGAAGCCTGTGTGCGCAGAGAAAAAGCCAGGGAACGCTCAGCAGGTGAAGAAGTAAAGAAAGCGTGTGTTTGAGGTCCATAGCCTTGAAATAGTGAGCCGCTGAGAGTAGGAAGCAGTGAGTGCCAGCTGAGAGGGTGTGACCAGGTAAGAGTTACAGCGCCTATTTTGAATGGCTTCCCAATGTTCAGTAATATTGGCTTTGCAGTGCGTCACTCACTACTCATCCCACAAACACTTATCGAGTGCCTGTGTGCCAAGTGCATACTCTAAGTGGAGGATTTGTTAATGAGCAGAAGAGCTCTTACCTTGTGGAATTTATATGCCAGTGGCCAAGATTATTTTTGTAATGTTCTCCATCCTAGATAAAAAAAGAACTAATATGCTAATTAGACCAGATGGCGGAATAACCTTTCAGAATTGACCTTGTTGAATGACCAGTGGGCGGGGGTGGGGCCGTGGGGCCCTGAGGTGGCTGGGGCTGCAAAGCAGCAGCTGAGTTGGCCAGGGCTGTGAGGCAGTGCCGAGGCGGACGGGGCTGTGAGGGCTGAGCCCCTTGCAAGTCTATCGGGCCTCTAGTCCCTTTATAATAGACCCTTATCACCTGAATGAAGACAAGTGTGCTGCCTTTGTTCCTTGCAGTCTGAGAGTCTAATAAAAATGCTGTTTCTATCTTATGGGCATTGTTTTAAAGTTATTTTCTTTTTTTTACAAATATCAATTCAGTAAGTTTTTATGACAATTCTAAAAGTATCTATTGATTTTAGGGAGAGAGAGAGGAAAGAGAGAGAATTTGTTGATTTTAGGGAGAGAGAGAGGAAAGAGAGAGAATTTGTTGATTTTAGGGAGAGAGAGAGGAAAGAGAGAGAATTTGTTGCTGCTTTTATTCATGCATTCATTGGTTGATTCTTGTATGTGCCCTGACCAGGGATCAAACCCACAACTTTGGCATATCTGGATAGTACTCTAATAAGTTGAGCTACCTAGCCAGGGCCAAAGTATCTAAATTTTACAGAAGATAAAGTGAAAGTTAAAAAAAAAAAACTTTAAAAAAATTCCCTGAATTAGATGATGTCAATAGTACAATCTACTACTAGATGGTGCAATCAAGTTTTTAATTCAGATAGTCTGACTCCTATGTTCATGTTTTTCACCATTTTTCTATGCTGCCTCTCAAGGCACTTGTAGAATTCCCTTTGTGTTCTGTGTAATCACTAGTATTCATCTTGCATCTCCTAATTAATTTTACTTTTCTCAAGGACAGGGTTCCTATCCAGTAGTTCATATGTATCATCACCAGTATGGACAACTGAAGGGCTATAAAGGCAATGTGGTGAAGTGGTAATGCTGCTGATCACTTTGGTCACAAATTATATCAGAAGGCCATAAGCACTCTTCCTTGATATCTTTAATTAATCATTATAGCATCACATGTTACTGTATACAGTAACATCATGGTGAATCACAATGATTCTCAGAGGGATGTACACATTAACATATTTTTAATATGCCATAAGCTCTGAGTCACAGGAGTGAATTGACATAACTAGCCTCCGGGTAATACAGTAATTCTTCTAGAATATGACTTACCTTATTTGTTAACTATAATAATAAAGGTGTAATATGCTAATGAGACCAGATGACCTTCCGGATGAAGCTGCAGCGGTGGGGCCAAGGCAGAGGCAGCCACCATGGCGGCGGGGGCCGAGCGCCTTGCATGAATTTTGTGCATCGGGCCTCTAGTGTAACATGACTGAGAATGTTTCCATATTATTCTTACCTTCGTTACATGGTAAATCTCTTTGTGTTTAAGTACCCGTTTGTTTTAAATATATTTTCTATTGATTTCAGAGAGGAAGGGAGAAGAAGAGATGGAAACATCAATGATGAGAAAGAACCATTGAGCAGCTGCCTCCTGCACACCTCCCCTACACTGGGGATGGAGTCTGAACCCAGGTATGTACCCTTGACTGGAATTGAACCCGGGACCCTTCAGTCTGCAGGCTGACGCTCTAGCCACTGAGCAAAACTAGCTAGGGCTAAGTACAATGTTTTTGTATCTTCTTTATGTTGTTTTATTATGTGGATTTGAGCAAAATGGTTGAAAATCTGTGGGTGCTTGAAATCTACATACAACATCTAGTTGACTTCACTCTACTTCTTCAGTTTATAACAGTGATAGGCACCAAAAACAAAATTATTTAAAAATTTATTTTGAATATGATCTATCTTCTCATTTTTTGCTTCAACACACTGAATTTTGATGTTATTCATCAAGATCCTCAAATATTGCACAAATGTTTTTGATATTTACCCAGAACTCCCACTTAAGCAAAGTTGAACATATTGCATTAAAATTCACTACTGCAAAAGAATTAAAATGTTTGAAATGCTGTAGGTGCTTTATGAATTTATTCCCTGAGGTATGGAACTGTTACCAAGGAAACCTTTTGTAAATGTTAGCAAATCTCTCACTTGATCTTTAGAAGAGGCAAAGGAAGACAACATATTTTTCTTGGAACATTTCCATTAAACTCAACCTGACTTTATTGTAATAGTTTCTAACTCCTCAGAGTCATATAAAAATTATTTTGTTGATTGAAAATTCTTGTAGTTAATTTCAACCATGATGATGGTTTGATACATGTGCTTATTATTCAGGTTTTGCAAGTGCCTGATAAGTAGAATTCATAAACTGCAGCAGTTTATCTTAAGGGAATTTTATTAGTAGTAAATATATTGAACATGAAGCAATAAAATTATAATAACTTTATTGAAGAATAAACATACTTAAAAAATACATAAGGGTAACCCTAACCAGTTTGGTTCAGTGGATAGAGCGTCGGCCTGTGGACTGAAGGGTCCCAAGTTCGATTTCGGTCAAGGGCATGTACGTTGGATGTGGGCAGTAGGGAGTGTGCAGGAGGCAGCTGATCGATGTTTCTCTCTCATCAATGTTTCTAATTCTCTATCCCTATCCCTTCCTCTCTGTAAAGAATCAATAATATATATATTTTTTTTTTAAAAAAAACAAAACAAAGACATAAAGGTAAATAATCAAGAGCACATGTTCACTTTCTGATTCATAGTTCTCTGTAATTTTAGCAGGTTTATCATTGTCTTTTAAGGCTGATGCCAATTCCATTAGTTTTCACTTACTATAAAATTGAAGGAGTAAATTAATTATATAATTTCTTCTAAATTATTGTTTGACCATGTATAATAGTTGATTTATAATGTTTTCTTTTTCTTTGGAATGACATAGAATAGAGTTGAACAAACTAATTCTATACAAATACTTTTCAAAACTAAACATTCTTGCATGTAATGAAAGTTTTAATTGTGTAATTAAAGAAGTTCTATTTTTATTATTACATAGAAATTAACATTAAGGATAAAATTTAGCCATACATTAAGAGCCAGAAAGAAATAGGGAAAGATAACATCTACATTAACAGTTTTGCTTTGTGGTTTAAATAACAATTAAGCCATTATTGGTTCTTTGACTTTATGGATTTTATTTTATTTTTTAATATATAAATTTTATTATTAGTTTTTCATTGATTGCAGAGAGAGGAAGGAAGCAGGAGCGAGAGATAGAAACATCAATGATGAGAAAGAATCATTAATCAGCTGCCTCCTGCATGCCTCTTATTGGTAACTTCCTGGTTCATGGGTTGATGCTCAACCACTGACTGCACTGGCTGCACTAATATATAGATTTTAAATCATGCATTGAAATAGGCAAACAACATGATGGTTATTTGGACTAAAAATTAGTCATCTTGATGACATATTTTAATTGCCCATAAATTATCTATTTTAAATATTTGACATGTTGGGCTAAATCTTCTGCAGTAGAGTCAGTCAAAGAAATTAAATCATTATGTCTGCTTTAAGATGAAGGTTTTTCATATGCTGGGATGATGGAGAGATTAAGTAAGAACTCCCTTTGTCTCTTCTTTCATGTAAAGTTGCCTGTACATTGAGCATTTCCAACCTTTCGGATTCCAGTCATTTGTGGCAAAGTTGACATAAGATAAAACCCAGGGAAGTGGAACATGAACTTAAAGTTAGGATATAAATGATGAGAGGACCCATGCAACATCTTCTTGATTTCAAAATTAACATATATGCTCAGCAATGTCAACCCCGTATTTATACTTTTTAAATTAGCCCAAGAGAGAATGCATTTCAACCAAGAACCCTTAATGACATTTTAATGGAACTGGAAAACAAAATGAATACCCATAGCAGATTATCTTCTATAACACTGAAATTTCTATTTATATCTCATACTTGGCACTCTTTTACATTTTGCATTTCTTTCAGGGTATAGTTTACTCAAACGTTATAGGAAAATAGGAGGATGTTAATTTTTGTGTTGTAACATCTGATCTCAGTAAACCTGGGCCCTATTACATCCACTTAAAGAACAAGAACAAAGACCAGCTGAGAGTGGAGCTCTGTCTTTAGTTGTTGCTGGGATCAGTAAGTAGTATTGGGTAAAATGGCCTTGTATCTTTAGACTCCATTTCATTACTTGTAAACTAAAAGTTTTGAGTAGGTTTTACCTGAAAGCCCTATTTAATAAAATTCTTAAAGGATGGGATTACATTGACTTGCATAATTTTTTTCCCCTTTCATACACTCTTATGCCGCCGTGTTGTTCTCAATCGTTAGTGAAGATAGCCTCATCATTCTAGATGACATTGACCAGTACACTTCCCAAACCAATAAGAGGGAGCCATCTTGTGGTTTAGGCTCAGAGTGACTTACTCTTATAAGGTAAAAGAATGTGTCATTTTTGAAAATATAATAGTCTTAAATGTGTTGTGAATGTAATCTAAATGTTTAATTTAGAGATAATTTAAAAAAAACTCCAGTTTTGGGTATGAGTAATTGTTAGGTTAGAAATATCATTTTCATATTATCTATGAGAAGGTTAACTAATAAAAATATTAGGATAAATGAAAAGAGTTATTTTATATTATGAAATAAATATAAGCAAAATATGAACTATAGAATGTAAAAGATAATATTCAACTATCTATTTTATTATCATTATTCTGTCCTTTGAGTTGTTTTTCTGAAATTGCCCAACTTTTTGTTATCCTCAGTAAGTGTTACAACTACTAACTCAGAACATACGGAAAGATTTCCATCATATAAGAAAATAAATCACAAACAATGACATGCTAGGTGCTGTACACCCTTAATTTCAAACAAGTCCCTAGAATTGTCTAGAAAACAATTAGTCATACAAAGAACTGGAGATTTTCTAGATTCAAAGTAAATTATAAGAATGTATTATCTGCAATTTTTCATTATTTTTTTAATTCAAGAAGGGGAAAAATCAATAACCTGAATTGAAAAAATATTAATTTACTATGTGCAACACACTAATTTAAACTCCATAATTTTAGAAAAGATTGAGTATTGTTTAGAGATTATTGGTTACCTAAAAATAGTACTAACATAAAGTAAGTCCATGACTTATAGTTCCTACAGATGTTATTTCCTTCCTTGCTTTGCTGTTGAAGGTGGAGGAAGCCTTCCTGTTTGCTCTCCTTGAGATTTTCATGGCCTAATTCTATGCCAGCATGTCAATCAAGAAATTTCTGCAATGTTATGATATGAATCATTCAAGTGCAACTCAATTAGCGAAGGGCCAGCTTGTCAAGGAAAATCATAATGCCAGCTTAGCAAGGAATTCTCAGTTTATGAATTTTCCTGAACTGTATGCAGTCAATAAATATAAAAAGAGCCCTGACTGGTTTGGCTCAGTGGATAGAGCATCAGCCTGCGGACTGAAGGGTCCCAGGATTGATTCTGGTCAAGGGCATGTACCATGGTTGTTGCACATCCCTAGTAGGAGGTGTGGAGGAGGCAGCTGATCGATGTTTCTCTCTCATCAGTGTTTCTAATTCTCTATTCCTCTCCCTTCCCCTTTGTAAAAAATCAATAAAATATATTTTAAAAAACAAATATAAAAAGACATAAATTACAGGTATTCCAAAAATGAGAGACAAGTTATCATATAACATATTGAAACATTTTCTTGAATTTTTATATATTATTTTCCCCCTTAATCTTTACTATTATACTATCACCTAACTGTGAAGAGGAAAATAACAAGCTGGAATTCCAGATTTTTAAAAAAGCAACCCAACATTCCATTTTGAAATGGTCTCAATGGGCCAGTTAAGTAAAAGTGGTTTATTTTAAAAACAGGTTTTAAGGAAAAGGCTTTCAAATAAGCAAAAAGTATAAATACAATAATGCCAAGTCATTTTCTAGATAGTAAACACACATCCTCTCATTCTATCCCAGTATAAATGCACCATTATTGTTCTTTTCCTATAACAATGTATATATTAAGGCTTCTCTGCAATATATAATACTGGTTTATAATCTAGATGTAATGGTTTCCATCAGGACAGAAATGTACTATGACTTTTGCCAACAAAACAACATGATCCTTTGATAAATATACTCTTTATAAAAAATGAGACAAGAGAGATATTTTGTATTATTGAAAAGCATTACTTTTTATTGTTTTTGATCAAATTATCTATAGTTACATGATAAATGCCACATACTGTATATGTGTTAATGACTGTTTAAAGAGCTTATTAGTTGCAGAATTGGACTAAAGATAATATAAGGAGAAAAAAGTTGTTAAAATCATGCATAATTTTTAAATATACTTTCAGCATAATTTCCTAAAAAAAATATGACATCATCTGGACAGGAAGACATACAGACAACAGCCTCAGGAAGATATGTTTTAAATCTACAGAAAAATAACACCATAAAATAGCAATGCTTTTTTTGGTAGTCTTTTAAACATCTTGGCTCATGAATAATAAATCACTGTATACGTTATGAAGATGGTAGTACATTAAAAATATATGGCACATTTTCTTTTCCACAAAATGTTATATAATGTTCATAGAATGGCAGGCTACTTCACGCTATTTTTCCCCCAGTAGCATCATCATCTATCATAGTTAAAATATAAATTTAAGGAACAGCCATTGCATAATTCATAGAGCTGAAAGTGGAGAAGTGCAAAATTATTCAAGCATGTTCAAACACAGTCTAATATACAAACCCTTTCCTAGCCTTTAACCCATCGTTCCTCACCTCTGCATTTACAGTAACAAGCCAGACTGGATAACATGAGTGTAACTGGGATTGCATGAAGGCACCTTTGCCAAAACTACCCTGGAGAGAAATCAACAATTAAAATAAAACAAGTGATATCATTACATTTTTATTAATTTTAATCTATAAATATAAATTATGTTTGGTTTATAGTTTTTTTTAATTAATATCACTTTATAAGGTTTTCTATATCTTCATATTGTGAAATACATTTATTGTTTTGTTTAATCCTCACCTGAAGATATTTTCCCATTGTTTTGTTTTATTTTGTTTTCGTTTTTTTTAGGGAGACTGGAAAGGAGGGGGAGAGACAGAGAGAAACATCTATGTGAGAGAAACACATCTATTGGTTGCCTCCCACACGCCCCACCCAGGGCTGGGGATAGAGCCTTCCATTGACCAGAATCAAACCTGAGACCCTTCAGTCCTCGGACCTACGCTCTATGCACTGAGTCAAACCAGCTAGGGCTGAAATATATTTTTAAATACTGAATTTAAAAATATTGCTATTTTATAAGGAGATATTTAAAGTTATGTACTGCAATAATGTGCATAGAAATTTTTATCAATTTACATTTACCTTATAAATGATTTTATATTACATTATTTTATCCACCTGAAAACATCTCATCATTGTTTAACACTTGATGTACATTTATGAATAGCTTAAAGAAGAATAAAGCTAGAGATAAGGGATTGAAATGGGCATCCATTGAGCCTAAATGTAGGCAGCAGATATGAATAAATATTTGATGTGTTGTCTTAAGGGAATGGAGTTATTTGGAATTTATAAAGTAAAAGTCATCTCCTGACAAAGAGAAACTTTTTTAAAAAATCACTTAGAGCTATGTCACAATGGAGCAGGCTATCCTCAGAGTAACAAACTACCTGTTTCTCTAAGAAATTTACGAGAATGTGGGTAATTTTTACCAGGAATGTAATGGTAAAGATTCTGGCATTGAACTGAAACATCTCAAATATTTATCTTCAATTGTAAGGATATAGATGGGAGAAAGTTAAAATGAATTTGAAGAAGGAAAAATTATAAAGTGTTCAGAGTTAAATCAAGCCTTATCAGAAAATAAATTTATATATGTTCACATCAATTGTTCTCTCTTGGGGAACTTTGTCGATAGCCCAGAATGTCATGTCTTATTGCAAACATACTGAGTTCAACAGTTAGAACAGTGCCAGGTGGGTAGAAGATTCTCTACAAACATTTGTTTAATCAATGATTAAATCATTATCTCCTACATTGAACACAGCATGTGTATATTTAAAAATTTTATTAGAGATTCTGATGGAGTCAGAATCCAGAACCACTACTTTAAAAATCATATTCCACCACCTTTAAAATTCTCCTCTTATTTTGCTTATGTGTAACCATAAAAATCCTGAGAAAACTGCCTATGACACTACAAAATCATCCAATATTACTAGTTATTAGTAGCTGTCTTATAAAGGAACTGTTTGAAAAATAGTCATTCTTCAAAGACAATCCAAGTAGAGTTTGAGATTCTTTTGGTAATAGTTGGGGGGGAAATTTGATCCATGGAGCTTTACTCATGTGTTGTTGAGGCAAAATATGGCTTTGTAATTAAGAGATGGCCAAATCAAATGATTGCACTGCTCACATTTCTCATTTATATTGCAAAAGCTACCACAGAATCATGGACCTTGTCCAGAAAATGGAATTATTTGCATTTTCAATTTGAAAGAATTTATTCTATTAATAATGTGTGTGTGTGTGTGTGTGTGTGTGTGTGTGTGTGTGTGTGTGTGTAAATGAGGAAAAAGGAAAGAGATGAGGGCAGATTAAGCTGGAAAGTGCAAAGGGAAAAAGTGAGACAATCCCAGCTATCGGTTCAGAATTTCTTTCTTTTGGCATGATTCCTGGGAGAAGCTGCTCCAGAATAATTTCCTGGCCCAGTTATTTTCAAATCCTAGAAAGTTATATTTTATGCCTGGGCTGCAAGCATCTTTGTCATGAAGAATGTGCATACCTCCACTTTTTAAGTGTTTACAATAGCAGCTGTCTCCCTATGGAAGTTTAATTGTTAGTATCAGTATGTTTTTGGAGAGGAATGGGGGCTGGGATACACCTTTAATTTTTTTTTAATTTAATTAAATTACTACAATTCTTCCTGCATGCTGATTATTTATTCATGAAGAGTTTATGAAACAATGAGAATAAAAGGGAGTGCTTTATTATATTACTTTTTGTAGTACATGGACAAGAAAGTAGAAATCAACATATGTCAAGGAAGAATAAAAGTGCAGCTGGCATTATGGGTATTCCATTTGCCTTCAACCGAGAAGGAGCCTGTGTGTTTATCTATAAACACTTTATTTTCTAAAATATTGTATTAAACACCACAAAATTTTCTTATAACTACAAACTGTAAGTCTTCTTATCATTTTAGCATCACTTTACAATGTCAAAGGATGAGCTGATAAACTTCAAGGTCTAAAATATGACATGGAAAATGGAGATAATGACGTGTTTAATTAAAGGTTCTATTACACCATGATCGTTGAAATTGACGTGATAATTCCTGAAGTGCTTATGACTGGCACTGTGGCCCCAGAGAGAGGAGGCATTAAGGACTTATGAAGGAATTGTGGAGAACACACTTGGCTGACATTATATTCCAAATTTCAGACAGCTAGAATTCTAATTTTTATGGCTGTACCTTTCCATTGTTCATTATTCAGACAGGTTCAGTTACAGAAAGTGATCTTGTCAAAATGGTTAGAAAAACTGCACTAGAAACTCCTTTAATATCTCTTGAGCAGAACATATAATTTTGGGTACATTTTTAAGGGGCATCGAAATTTGTCACTCAAAGAGAATTGTGCCGATTTTGCAACTAAATTCTTACCTGAAATGCACATGAAATCAGCAACTGGCAATGCAAGTTAAGTTTATAGTCTGTCAGAATTAATGGTGCTAAAAGTTTCAGTATCTCTCTGATAGCATGTAAGTCAGTCCAGAAGTCAAACATAGGCTATAAAATAATCTAGTCCAAAAACTGAATTCCCAAATTAACAAGCAAGATGTGGCTACCAGAAACTATACTTAATAGGTGGGTACAATTCCAAATAAAAATTTGCATTGATAAAGATGCAAAAATTCTCTGAGTTACTATGTCCATATCTGACTAATGTAGATTATATTTTCATTGATTATATTTGCCTTGAATACACTGTTAAAATGAAACTGTCTTGTGGACAGAAACAATACTTATTCTCTTAATGTGCTTTAAACAAGTCGATTATTTTGTGGTCTTTGCCTTGTCAACCTTAATAAATACTGACAGGTTGTGTGTAAGTTTATGTCATATATTTAGAATGGCTTCTTTTCTTTACTAGTTCGCCATCAACTAGATGAGAAATATAGGTGATATGTGCTGATAAATTTTGAAAACGTTTGCTTTATTATCTACTAGAGGCCTGGTGCATGAAATTTATGCACTCGGGGGAGGGGGGGCACTACCCTTCAGCCCAGCCTGCACCCTCTCCAATCTGGGACCCTTTGGGTGATGTCTGACTGCTGGTTTAGGCCTGATCCCAGGGGGAACGGGACTAAACTGGCAATTGGACATTTTTCTCACAATCCAGAACTGCTGGCTCCTGACCGCTTGCCTTCCTGACAACCCGATCACCCCCTAACCACTCCCCTGCCAGCCTAATCAATGTCTAACTGCTCTCCTGCTGGCCCGGTAATCCCCAACTGCCCTCTCCTGCCGGCCATCTTGTGGTGGCCATCTTTGACCACATGGGGGTGGCTATCTTGTGCAGGGGCATGAGGTCAATTTGTATATTACCTATTTATTATATAGGATATTGCAAATTATGTAGAATCTATTTTGGAGTAGGAGATATGACCTTCAAGATGGTTAATGTTTTGATTGGTCTAGGACTCCAGCATGTTTTCATTCTGTTTCTTTCTTAGAGTGCTTGCTCTCAGTTGTTAGGGGACACACCTGCAAATTTAAGTATTGCCAATTTCATACTTGCAATATTGAGATTATTTTCTATTTTTAATATGGGCCAGTTCCATATTCCCCTTAATCTACTTCATGGAATGTATACTGTGTACTTTATAGATGAAAGAAAAAGTGAGCTATCGATATAATACTCAGTTCTCCAAAATGACTAGCAGGTTGAGGTCTATTATGTTTTAAGAAAAAAGAAGAAAAGTATATTTAAAAAAAGATAATGGCATAAAAGCCCCATTTTCTCTTAAAATCGTAACTACTTACATTGCACAGAGTGGTAGAGTAGCTAACAACCTGCTTTCTTCTGTGAAACATGTTGGCTTATTTTTTTCACTTTATTTTTCTAAAATTTCCATTATTTTCCATAAGATCTTAGAAGTTCATAAACCCAATTATGTGTTAATATTTTAGGGCTATTTAGATTTTAAAGAAAAATTTATAACTCAAAAATTATAATTCAAAATTCAGGTAAAGATTATTAGGATATATTCACAGAACAGGACTAAAAATTGATAATAGAACAGTCATAATGATTCCTTAAATACAGGAGCTAGGAGGTGGATGGGCTCTCCAGGTGAGTAATTGTTATGGAAAAACATCCAGAAAGGTTGAAGAAGGTTTAAAGACTCTGGCTGCCCTATCAGGTTTGGCACAGTGGATTGAGCATCGGCCTGCAGACTGAAAGGTCCTGGGTTTGATTCTGGTCAGGGGCATGTGCCTTGGTTGCCGGCACATCCCCATTGGGGGGTGTGCAGGAGACAGCTGATCGATGTTTCTCTCTCATCGATGTTTCCAACTCTCTATCCATCTCTCTTCCTCTCTGTAAAAAATCAATAAAATATATTTAAAAAGAAAATAAAAAAAAGAAAAGACTGGCATTCTTGCTTCCACAGTTTGTTTCTGGAATCTATTTTAAGTAATAAAAAGAAGTTCTAGGTCCTTACTATAGTTGAACTCTAATTCTAATGATTGGGAAGGACAGATAACAATGTCATATATATATATATATGACATTGTTATATATATATATATATATATATATATATATATATATATATTTAGTATATAGAAAAATATTTCAGAATATCCATATTAGAATTGCAACTTATGTGTGGGTAATTAGTGTATATGCACACATTTTATTTTCTCAATATTAATAGTTTTCTCATTGGTTCAATTTGAAATATTAAGGTTTGACACAGGAATTGTTCAGGAAAATACTATCTCAGGATGATAATTATAATGTACTTTTCTAGTTTGAAAAGATCTAGACATGTTCATTAGAAGGGGCACATTCTTTTAAAAATTTTGGATACAGCCTTGTCACCGTGGCCATATGAGTGAAGGCTATCATAGTATTTCCCTAGTCTGATAAGACAGTGGTAAGTCTATATATCTAAGCAAAGGATAAAACTTCTAAATAGATCCCTACCATCCCAAGACCCCTGCTGACAATTTGTCTCATGGCTAGTATTTTTACATCCCAAGTTTTAGGTTTAGAAAATACATTTTTAATATTCTCAAATATAAACATAAGTAATGCCCATGAATTTCTTTTGGGTCATAAAATTCACTATTTCTCTGTTTGCTTCTGACAGAATTCACTTAATTTAAGCAATGAAGGAGAACTTTTGAAATAAGACGTGTAAAGTATAGAAAAATGTATTCAAGTATTTCAGAGACATATTAAGACAATGTAGTTTATCATTACTTTAAGCTACCCAGCTTATCCTCAGAGAATACAAACAACGTATCTTGCTCTTATCTATCTTTAGTACATACAGGAAGATATTTCTGTGCTTTTGTTTCATCTACACCAAATGAAGAAGTATACATATTTAACTGTTAGCAGTCCATCGCCTTAACCACTTGGCCACCTCGTCAGCTGCATATGTTTAACTTTTAGGTACACAGTCCTCAAACTAACAAAAGCATATAGTACTAACTTCCTTCAGTTGTGGCATTTACATTTAGTGGCAAAGATGATGATTTTTTTCCAATATTGTTTTAAATTTTTATAAACAAGGGGAATTTGTCTTTTTAGTTATAAAAATTGTTGAGCATACATTAGTTTTTTAAAAGTTATTTTTAAAACTTAGAAGTGGGTGGACCAGAGTTCAAGACCACTGAGAAATTTTTAGCTTTAAATGGCAGTTCTTACTTTTAGTTTGAGATGGTTAAAGGTCAGAAAAGATTGCCACCTTGTTCAAAATTGGCTTATTTTTCCCTCGGAATTCTGAGTTCATCATTTTCTTAATGGTTAGACCTTCCTCTGTCAGTAATTTGGCACACTGAGTTTCCATTTAGTGAATCTGACCAATAATCATCCATATCTAAGAAGCATTCCAGGGCTCTTTAAAAATACATTAATGATAAAAAAAACTAAAACAAAGAGAGCAAGACTGAAAAATAAACAGACCCTGGTTCATTTCAACCAAGAACTCTGTTATACAGTTGTACGTAATTACATTGCACAAAAGGAGTTAATGCCCCATTGTAGTTGCAATAATTCCATGGGGTTGCCGATAAATATTAAGTAAAAATTTTATTCAAAATTATTCACATCTAGTGAATGGCTTGTATATTAAAATCATTGATTCACAATTATATAAACTGTCAATCCTCACTTTATAGAAATAACTTATCTTTATAATTTAGAGTTAAAATCTTCCCTCCTTAAATTTGGAGCTAAGAGCTTGAAATCAGATAACTTTGATGGGAAAACTTTTGTTATTAAAAATCCCTCATGAATCCAATTTTATGTTCATTAAATTCCTTTTATCAAAATGTAAATACTATAATACCATTGAATTTTAAAGTCCCATTCTAAGTTAAAATTTAAAAATCTTACTGAACTGTGTTCAATTATATTAAAACATCAAATATAATTACATACAGGCAATTAAGTAGCTATTAAAAATCTAACAAAACAAGGGTACTGGCTTGAATTTTTTTGTGTTTGTCAATAATTAAAAACACATAGATAAGTAGCTAAAACACTTATTTAAACACAACAATGCTGTTTTCAGTATTTTCACCTTCATTTAAAGACATACAAAGTTAAGAAAAGTAGATATTTATAGAATGTGATCACTTGAGCCATTCATTTTAAATTTCCAAAGAGCAAAATGTAATATTCTAAACAATTAATGCTATTATCTAAATAATAAAAGTTCTTTAATAATCTAATTTGAATATTTTGTTATTTCATAAGTAGGTCTGGTAGTATTTGTATGTACAATTTTCTATTACTGTTAAACAAGTTGTCCATTGAACCAGCTTATTATTTTTCTATCTCTAACTACAGTATAAGAAAATATTTTAAAGCCTCAAACTTCTAATTTACCTTCAACATTTCCCTTTTCTCTTAGTATAAAGTTCATTGTGTGTGCAAATTTTACTTTGTAAGGTTATTATTAAATTAAAAACAAAGGAATCCCAAGTAGTTTTCACATGTGCTATTATTAGACATTATATGACATACAAACACATTGGCAGTGATACTTCCACTTATGTGATTTACTATGAAAGAGCAAATAAATCAATATGAAATAGAATGTCTATAATACATAAATATATATATTTGGTATCCATTAAAATAATCTTAATTTGCCTAATGACTTTGCACAGCAAATTATAATACCTTCCTCTATGCATTTTAATACATCGGTCATCATTTGTAAACCACACACACACACACACACACACACACACACACACACACCCCTATGGTGATGACACTTCCTTTTGAATTGACTGTTTGCACTTGCATGACCCCAGAGACTTAATCTCATTGCTGATGGATATCCTCATGCCTAAGAATTTTATAGATAACCCAGTAGAAAATGTTAAAAATCAAAAAGGCTAATGGGAAGCAGGCTCGGGAGATGGTGTCAATCTTCTTGGCCCGGTCGACAAAGATCTTCCTCATTTCATCGGGGCTTTCTGGCATTACCTGGACAGGACGGTTTGGGCCCTTGGGGGTCACGCTGTCTTTTCCTTGCAGACACGGTCCCATGCCATAGGCTGTGAAGCTGAATCGACTTTCCCTGACCTCATCATCCTGCCATAAAAAAATATAAGAAGACACTTTAGTCATGAAATAGAGCATAATTAACGGCAATTCGGAGCCATAACTTAAGCTTTATCATGATAAATGTTAGCATCATTAAAATGAAAAGACAAGTCTATAAGTATGAGTTGCTTTATTCCCCATTCAGGTTTTATTGATTGAACGTGTATCATATAGATGTGTCCATTAACAAATATAAAACTCTCAAATTATAAGTTTTAATGGAAAAGTTACAATTCTGGTATTGCCTATATATGTCTAGAACATCTAAATAAATGGAGCAAGAAAATAATTTATCGGGTATTATGTCATATATATTCACAGACTAAATATTTTTTACATTATGTGTCTAAATGGGTAAATATGATGTCAGAGGGAAAAATACATGCCAGGATCATTGACTGAATTTTCATTTTTCATGGAGGCAAATATTTTAATGTTTATTTCCTACACTTTTATGTTACTTTGTTTCAAAATACAGTTTAGCTCAATAACTCTGGTTTATTTTTGTTATCCTCAATGCTTCTCATATGTTTTATAATAACCCATTTGACAGACTATAAAATAGTCCCATATTCTGGCTTATATACAATTGCTTTTCAAGTGCATTGATTTAGTTGAAATTATTAATGAAATTTGCCAAAAGTTTATTTCATGTTAAAGAATATTATGAATTATGTTCTAAAAATTCTTACTTTCTTTTAAATGTTATTCCCTATGTATATACATGAAAGAAAAATATAAACTTAAGGAAAAATTATTAATAAAACTATAATAAATAAACACTCTTCATGATAGGAAAATATGACACTTAGTAATTTATAATAAAATTCATTAATGAATAATTTAATTTGACAAATGCTAAGATTTTAGGATTTAGCAGCTGTGCTTAGCAAAGTAGTATCTATTAACTAAACTTTTATTCTAGTTTTATTGAGAAATAACTGATGTATATCACTGTACAAGTTTAAGGTGTACAAACTGATGGTTTGACTTACATTTATTGTGTAATGACTATAATAGGGTTACTTAACATCAATTATCTCTTATAGAAAAAAAATTCTTATGAGGAAAACTCTTAGGATCTAGTCTCCTAACCACTTTCTTATATATCATACACCAGTGTTAGCTATAGTCATCGTGTTGTGTACGTGCTTGTACATTGTAACCGCCTGCTTCAACTACTACCTTTCTAACCATCTGTTCCAACCATATTTTCAAACCTTTGGAGACCCCCATCCATCAAAACAGAAATAATCATTTTAAGATTGACCATATTTAGTGAACAACTGTATTTTTCTCAACCGTATCTTATCCCGTAACTGACTGTAGGTAAAGGGTTAATGCCAGCCCGCCCTGGGCTGTCCCTGGACTGCTGAGAGGGACTTCTGGTTCTTCCAGCATCACTTCCTTGAGAACAATAGAGTTCAGCTAAAGGGGGAATGTGGAGTTTGCTTCCTCCGCAGTGAAGGAGGCACCTGCTCTGGGGAGGCCATGCGTGACCAGTGGCCTACGTGACCAGCCGGTATATAGGCTTGGTGGGAAATAAAGGCTGTGGCTTCTCTGTGTCCAGGTGACCACAGCCACATGCCTTGGCTGTTGTCTGGCAGCTGTATCTACATGTTGTGTGGGTGAGGGGCAAAAGAGCCGTGCTCTTGAATGCCTGCCAGGCCTCCCCCTTTGAGGAAGATGCTGTGTCAGATGGGAGGCCTGCCTCCCATGCCCCTGTAGGACTGAATGAACATTACATTAAGTTACATTCTACAGTGCCTGAAGGGCCGGCTTGACCAGGCGACCCCCAAATTTCAGCAGAGGGGACAGAAGCTGACCTGTCTCTCAGATCATTGAAGACGCCAAAGGTTGGAAGGAAATTCTGAATGAGAATGTGATACTGATCCACCCTGGGTTTGAGGTAGCGGAGGCTCTTTAGAAAATAACGGGGGATAAATCTTACTATCTGAATATGAGTGACACAGTCTCATACCTTGTTGAGTTGGTAGGTGGGTGATTTGTAAAATAAAACTGAAAGGAACATGGGTGAAAGGACGGAAAGAAGAGTGGCTCGAGATACAATTAATTCCTTGTCTCCTATTAATTGATTATCTTTGAAACCACTCAGGGGTGGGAAGAGAAACAAAAGCAAGGAAAGCAAGCAGCTTCAGGGCCTGCACTCAAAATGAAAACAGAGGTGCTGGGACTTAAAAGGACACTGCACTTAGCCTGATGTCACTTCTCTGTTACCCCAGTGGCACTGGAAACTAGCAACTATCATGCAGCCCTGTCTGACATAATATAAACCACAGATAGAAGCCGTGTGTGTAATTTTAAAATTTATATTTGCTACAGTTTAGTAAGTTAAGAAAGAAACAGGCACAATTACTTTTAGTAAAACATTTTCTTTAACTCAGTATGTCTTAAATATTCTTTAAACATTTACTGAAAGTAAAAATTAAAGAGATCTTTTACATTCTTTATTTCTTACTGAGTCCTTGATGTCGGTGGATATTTTAATGTGCCTCAACTCAGACTTCATATTTCTAGCGTTCAATAGTGCCACATGTGGCTGGTAGCTACCATATTGAATAAAGCAATCTATCTATCTATCTATCTATCTATCTATCTATCTATCTATCTATAAAAGCCTAAGCAACCATTATGACTAAATGACCAGAATAACAAAATGACCAGCCGATCAGTCACTATGATGCACGCTGACCACCAGAGGGCAGATGCACAGCTCATAAGCTTCCCCCTGGTGATCAGTGTGCTCTCACAAGAGGAGCACCGCTCAGCCAGAAGCCGGGCTCACGGTTGGTTAGCAGGGCTGCACAGCAGGAGCCTCTCCCAGCTCTGCAACAACACTATGAGCTGCGGCAGGTGCAGTGGGCTGGGATAAGTGTGAGCAGCATGGTGCCAGGCCCCAGCTCAGGCTCCTCTCTGGCCGCCTGCAGCTTGGTGCACTGCTATATCTCTGCTGCTTACTATATCCCTTGGGGGATGTCAGACTGCAGGTTTAGGCCTGGGGATTGGGCTTAAACCTGCAGTCAGACATCCCTAGAAGGGTCCTGGATCGCGAGAAGTCACAGGCCAGGCTGAGGAACCCCCCCCTCCCTGCTGTGTATGAATCTGTGCATTGGGCCTCTAGTTCCAATATAAAGGAGCTGGGTCTCCATGTTTTTCAGGATCATGAGGTTGATTGACCTAGAAGCTGATCATTTTTTTTTTTGCACGCTGCAGCACAAAAAAACAATGTTTAGTGTGAATGCTAGCTCCTAACTTGCTGCAGCGTTGCCATTCAGGAATTATTGGCAGGGGTATAATCAATGACCCTCTTTTTGAGTGGATGGAGCCCTGAGTGGTGGGAATCTATACTGAGGAAGACCTCTGCCTGGTTCTCTCACTGCTGTGAAATAGAATAGCCCTTAGGGGAGTAGCAATTCGATAATTTAAAAGATGAGACTACCCAAACCTTATCCCCTGGCCTCCTGTCTGGTAGACACTGTGATTAGGAGAGTCCCTCGGGCATCCGTTCCCCAGATGGCTCTCTTTTTGGGAAGGCAGCAAAGTATATATAATTCACGGGTACATTTGTTTTTGCAGCTGCCTCGCTAGGTTTCACTAATGGAATAAAAAAAAATTCCTGGGCTCTTCAGGAGAAAGGTCATGGCCAGAGGTGAATCTATTAGCTCCCTTTGGGTGGCTTTTAAGATACAGAAGAAAACTGACAGAATTCCTAAGACAGATTTCCTAGCACATTATTGCCCGCTGGGAGGAAGGAAATCTGTTCCAGTTCCGGCAGCTGCTTCCCTTAAGAATCCCTGTTAAATCTGCTGCTTTCATCTCAGATGTTAAATCCAATGATGCCAGTGGGGGAATGGAAACAAAAGGCACTTATATGACTTGCTGAATTTACTCCATCCGTTAGGTCAGCCAAAACAAAGAACATTGACTTGAAGGCCAGGGTCTCTTTGCCTAATTCTGAATGGGGTTTCCAGGCGACACTACAGTAAAAGTTGAATATCCGGGAGTGGTGAGCATAGCTTTGGGTGCCAGTGCACAATGTGCAGTGATGCTGCCGGGGAAGGAGAAGGCCATACAAAGAGCAAAAGAGAACCCGGTGGGGCCGAGAAGGAGGCTCAGCGATGCTGTGGTAGCAGGTATCATGGCCACAGGAGAAACTGCACATAGGAAAAGAAGGGACTAAGATATATCCAGTAGGTGGCATTGTCTTTTGGCTAACTGTATAATCAGAAAGGACGTGACATGAGAAGGAATGATCTTGCCAAATCTGGCTTGAGCCTAATCTTGGGCAATTGTTCCTTAGCCCAGATATAACTGGATATATTGAAATCAGAGCCCTTAGAGTTGCCTGAACCTTCCTCTGTAGTAGCTGTTAAACAGTACAAGAATCCAGGCAAATAAAGAAAGCTCTCAGTTTTGAGTAAGGGAATGGTGGTGGCAGCATTAATTTTCTCTAGAGCATTCGTGTCTACCCAACGTAAAACTAAATGGGCCCCGAAGGCTGACTACGGGGTTTCCCTAGAGATGTACCCTCTGCAGCCTTCTGAAACCACCCAAGAGTTTCAGAAGAACAAAGGTGGCTGATAGGCTTTGATAGACTTGACTAACGTGTTCCTCTTAATCTCAATCTCAGAAAAGTCAAACATAGTGTGTCTTCTTGTAGGGTAGACCCAAACTATATAACCCAACTGTCACCTCTTAAAGGAAACCCGAATTCTCCAGCATACTGCCACAACCTGGATGGAAACAGTTTGATTCGGGTCACTGTCAAAAGTAAGTTGGTTAATGAGAAATGATAGCATCCCTCTCCAAGGAGAAAGTCAAGAGAGGTTTTGGAAACTGCTGTGGCACACGTGCCTAGGTAAAGGTGGCTAACCTTACCCTCGACAAACTACTAGAGACAAGTCACAGACAGTGAAGGGGAAACTGCTGTTTCTTCTGGATCCCACTTGAGAAAAACAGCTTTCAGGTTACACTACCTGAAATCTGGCAGATAGATTGTGGATTTCTGTTGGCCACCCTATATAAAGTGACTAGAAGACAGATGGAAACTGAAAGGAGAACAAGAGCTTTGAGGCAGGCCATAACCCACGCTGACACTCAGAGGCCTTAAAATTTATCCATTGCAGATGTATCTGCTACTAAAATACATGTGGACTGGAGTGTTTGAAGAAAACTCAATAGAGGCTCCCTAAGGTAGCTGCTAGGATTCTAGACTAGAAAACTCTCTGATGCTGTGAGCAGGTATAGTGATGGCTACTGGCATTCTCTTTTGTTTTAGAAGGATCAATTCCCCCAAACTGAAGGAACCTGAAGGGCATCAGACTATATGTAAGCCTAAAGTTTCTACCGTGTTAGAGGTGATGTCAAAAAGGCATGGAACAGACTAATGAATCTCAGAGGGAAGGTGAAGGTGGGTGGATGGGTGGGGAGAGATTAACCAAAGAATTTATATGCACATATGCATAACCCATGGGCACAGACAATAGTGTGGTGAAGGCCTGGGGCAGGGAGCAGGTGCAGGGTGGAGGAGGTCAATGGGGAAAAACAAAGGGGACATCTGTAATACTTTCAGCAATAAAGATACATTTTTCAAAATTTAAAGCAAAAAAAAGGCATTCTAATTTAAAATCCTTGATAAAAGGAAAGTGGTATATTCAGAAACAAGTTAAGGGGAATACCTCGGGCAAAGAACCTTATGTTCATGAAAAGGTACCTATCTGGCAATGAACCAGTGATGGAATCTCTGTTTGAGCTACCAAAGTGGTCTAAACATCATGATTCTCTTTCCACTGAGGCAAAACAGGCCACCTGATTCACCAATGGGAACTCCTACATGGAAGGTCAGGACTCAAACCATACCTGCAGTGGAATGAATGACTGTAGCTGAAGAGAGCAAGCAAAGCCCACACAATGGGCTGACTGGAGAACAATATACGTGGCAGTATGGGAAGAATTGGTTCTTGCTCTCAGAGCAATATCTGGATATTCAAAGATGCCCAGGGTGGGAGCTATGCTTCCTAATAGAAATTCTAAGGTGGAATTAAATTAGGTCATTTAATGCCCACCAAATTGCTAGCTCCAAAGAAGACAAGAGGGCCAACACAGGTATCTTAAACTGGCCGTGGACATAGCCATGGCAGCATCCAGGCCATGCAGCAATGGACAGAACTGTGGCCGATTCCTCTGTTGCACAATGAAAGCATCAATGTGGTGAGAGCTTGTCTTGAATATTAACAAAAGAAAAAAATGCCTGAAAATTGCTTTGGTTGCAAGCTCCCAATGACAAGCACTCACACACAGCCGGCAGATGGAGTACTTAGGGTCTTTGCCCATGGCTCCCGGAGGAGGTAATGGATGTTGGCAGAAATAGACAGCTCGTCCATCTTGGGATTTGTTTACACTGAAACAAAAGCCACAGCTGACAATGCTATTGATGGCTTGGAACTAGACATTTTATATCAGTTTGGGCCCCTACAATAGACCTCATTGGACAAAGAAACACATTTAAACATGACCAGTGTATAAAATGGCCCAAGAACACAACATAGGAAGGGCATCTCATTCATATCTCATCTGCTGACAGAGCAATGGTTTACATAGAAGTTGGAATGAGCAATTAAAACATGCATTCCTAAAAGACAGTATGACAATTACACGATGGCTGGCTAGTTCACCAGATGAGTGTGTATGAGAGTGAATGTGAGCGAGTTGAGGTAGGAATGCCTTTAGAAAGGCGACTGGTTTCTGGTGGGGCGAGTGTACGGGGTGGAGTGTTACCTGATATAATGATTCTGGTGAAGCATGGCAATGGTCCCTCCTTAGGGAAAGCTGCTGCTTGGAACTGCTGCTTTAGAATTCTCTGTTGTTTTGAAATTCTGTTCTTTTCTTAGACTGTAAAATAACTTTGTTTTTGTTTTTTTAGCTCGAATAATAGAAGAGATAAACTTAATTGTCTGACCTTGCAAGCTAGCCATCCAACTGATATGCTGATGTTGATGCCAGGTGTCTGTATAGATATGATATGATACTCAAGGTTACAAGTTGTCTGTATAGATATGACAGGTGTTTGCTAGATATGAGAGGCACTCAAGGTTACAAGTTGTCTCCAAAAATAACTTATACAAAGAACTAGAAGGATATAAAAAGGAAATACTCCTAATTGAATTTGACAGAGGTAATCTCCTCTGAACCTGCATGTAATAAAGACAATTCCCAACTAATTGGCTCATTAAGGTGTCTTGTCCAGCTCGCTGACTTGTGATACAACATTGGTCCACAATTGTATTTGCATTTTTTAGCTGTAGGTATCATCGCTGCTTGTAACACTGCATATATTCCTTTAAACTAGAATACCATTCATGCCCTGGGAGGTGAGGGAAGAAAAAACTCCTGTGTGCTGAGTAGCTTAGTTGCAAGGTGCCCAGTTAAATGAAGCTACTTTATCTGCTATCTTTCTTGTTTTTTATCCTTCTAAAAACTTAAGTCAATGACACACAAGATTAAAGATTATTTCTGTCTCATAAGTATGATTGTGTCTTTTAGCCTATAATCAGAACTATGGTGCTATACTGAACAAAGCTTACATCACTTTTGGACACTGGTTTTAATAGAAAATGACACATTGGAACAATTTAAACTTAACCATCTTTAAATAGCATTGGTCCATCATAAAAAAATGGCAACAATTTGTAAAACTGCCATCATTCTATGTGCGTGCAGTGATGATCATTTTGGCAAGGCCAATGTTTCTTGCACTGTGGTCTACATAACAACTATCTTGGAATCCATCACTGTGGGGGATTGTTGAGACTGGTTTTCCAGGTCTCCATGCAGAAATTCCTTCTCATTAGCACTTAAGCTGTCCTGCTTACCTGCCCGTCCAACAGGGTCTGTGGGTGATTATAATGCACAGTCAAGTTGCAGAAACAAAAGTTTCTTAGAGGCACAATGCAGCTATCCTAATCAGCTTGAATTTGTAAAGATGTAAAAAATTTTTTTTATTTCTCTAACCCTTTCTAATTTACATTTCAACTGGTAGCTTATGAAAATACTGTATACTTTTGCATTAGTATGGAACTATTATTTCATTTTTTAAGCAATTCCTGTTTTTAAGTAAGGCTGTTTCTACATATAGGCTATATGTAAGACTATACAATCTGTATCTTTATCCATTTTAAAATGTACTACAAGACACAGGTATATGTTAGCAAAGAGACTTTTAAAAAGTATGTTATATAATGTGATTTATTATATTATTGTTTTCAAAATCACCTGGAATATGATGTCATTTATAAGTTCATCTCCAATTGCTTTCCTATTAATTTAGGAGTTGAAGAAACAGAAACCTTTAGTTTCAATGAGAACACTTTTCTCATTAAAATATCTTGTTGAAATATTTATTTCATGGCAATGGAAATAGAAAGTAAGAGGTTGAGGAACATTGCCTGCATAATAAAAATATGTGTGTACTATAGCAAATAATTTTCAAATATTTTATATAGTCATAAATATACTAGGTGGTCCAAATTTAAATTCTGAGTCAAGATTGGTATGCAAAATGAAAATGTTTCATTATAATTAAGTGATTGCATGGCTTCATCATTTATTGCCAGGAATCTGCATTGTTTTAATTACTTAGCTCTCAGATTTTTTGGTTTTTAGTTCAAAAAAAAAATTATAGCACTATCTAGCAGGATTGTTTTTTGTGTGTTTTTCCTTATTTTTTGGGGGGGGAGGGTTGAGAGAAAATATATAAAACACCCAAATAAGTTAATTACTGATAAGATATTATTAATATTGTGTTCATTATAATTGTAGTATTATGCAAATTACATAATTACACAATATAAAATAAAAATATAAATACCGACTTGAATCATTTTTACTACTAGGTATTTTAAATCCACAGAAACTAAACTAGCACTAGAGTGCTATGTAAAAGCCTGTAGGAAGGGCCAAGAGGGGGTTGGCTAGCCTCCCCACCTTCCCCAAGGCTGGGCCTGCCCTTGATTGATGTGGGAGAGGTCGATCAGGGGCAGGGTTAACTGGTGGGAGGGGCCATAGGAGGTTAGTTAGTGGCCCCATCCCCTGATCAGGCCAGTTTTCTGGCTGTAGTGGGTGTCACAGTGATTGGTAACTCCAGTCATTACAGCATTTCACTTGCTGGCTTTATATAGATAGATACCGTATTTGCCGGCGTATAAGACGACTTTTTGGCCCTGAAAAATATGCCTCCAAGTGGGAGGTAGTCTTATAGGGCGAGTATATAACAAACTCTGTATTTTTAGTGGAAATGTTAGGGGGTCTTCTTATACGCCCAGTCGTCTTATACGCCGGCAAATATGTATTTTTCAGGGCCAAAAAAATCGTCTTATACGCCGGCAAATATGGTAGATAGATAGATAGATAGATAGATAGATAGATAGATAGATTATATTAAAAACTGATTTCCATAATGGGAGAGAGATTGAAAATCCAAGTGTAGATATAGTCATTCAGTTGAATTGCTTCATTCATCTCTATCATCAACTATAATATACTTAAGAGGTAAGAATTTTCTATTCTATTCTTAGCTCACAAAAATGACCAAAAAAAAAATCTTATGTGGTGAAGGCATGAAGATTGTCAGTGAGTGGTAAATAAACATTAAGAATCAAAGAGTGTTAGTAATGATTATGTGAATTGCTATGAGACACAGCAGCATTAAATATGTTATTTTTATCCTAATGTTTCTTCCCTAGAAGATACCTTTAGGGTGCTTTTTTCTTTCTTATTCTATTGGGGTGCTTTTATACAATGACAGTGTTAACTAAATTATCTCAAAGGTCATTTTGTTAAAATAATTTTCTGTAACTTTTAATTGCCAAATAGGAAAATGACAGATGGAGAAAATATGAAATGCTATTAATTTTCAGTTACAAGATTTCCAAGTGTTTGGATTTTGGAAAAAAATTATTAATAAATAATGTTTTATTTTTGTTGGAAAAATTATAATCACTTAGACAATTCTAAAGTAAGATAAAATATATGAATGATTAAAATGTTTTTCTAAAGTATTAGCCTTAAGTAAAATATTCAGTTTAATACATCTGTATACATTTATATATTATTTTAAAATAAAAGTGTTTAAAAATGCAATTATAGATGAGGTTAAATACTTTATTGTTGCAAGTTAATTATCAGTATAAAATTCTTTAAAACCCCACTCCTATGAACACCTAGCATTAATTATAGATGATATTTGAATTAGTTATGAATTATGCTTGGCACATTGAATTTAGATTCAGAAATGGTTTGGAGATTATTGAATAGTAAAATGTCAGCTTAAAATGAATGTTTCACATGAAATATGAAAACTTAATTCAATATTTTATATTTTAAATTGATAAGAAATCAATGAAATAATTTTAAATTATTTATATATCTATTTTTAGCATAATATGCTAGATTATTTCAGTGCCAAGTCGTAATCATGGAGTGAAATAATATAATGTAGTAGATGGCATGTGTAAAAAGCAGTACTATAAATCTATTTTAGTTAACTTTGAGATGGCAGTCCCTACAATGAATGTGAAGTTAGATTAAATAAAGACTATGTTATTTTATCGAATAGTAGATCCCTGATGCATTAAATTCATGTACGGAGAGGGGTTGGGGGTTCCTCAATCCAGCCTGCACCCTCTCACAACCTGGGACCCCTCAGAGGATGTCTCACTGCTGGTTTAGAGGCATCGGGCCTAAACCTGCAATTGGACATCCGTCTCGCAATCTGGGACCACTGGCTCCTAACAGCTCGCCTGCCTGCCTGATCACCCCTAAGTATCTCTGCTTTGGTCCCCGCCATGACAGCTTCATCCAGAAAGATGTCTGGAATGACATCCAAAAGATCATTTGGCTGTCTGGTCTAATTTTATACTTTTATTATTATAGAATATTTCACTAAATAAGTATTTCAGAGGCAGAATAGCTCTAAAAATAGCACTGTTGAACCTAATCTTTACGTATTTGTTTTCAGAAAATAATTCAATTCTTACAACTTTTGTTTTACTACAGAGGATGAGATTTCTAACTTTCATATATCAGAATCATTGAAATAGAACTTGTTTAAAATTATCTGAAAAAGACTTGTCTTCATATATGTAACAAAGAAATTTGTAGGAAATATTTACCTATTGAAAGAATATCTTATACTTTGGAATACAGCATAAACCGGCCACTAATGAAAGCTATTAAATAATTTAGTGTACATGGGTGCCAAATTTTTTTCACCTTTGGAGCACCATCTATTCAACCAAAATAAAGTATATGTATATTTGTATTTGTCCTAAGATTATGGAGCTGATAAAATGTACAAGGTAGAAAAATCAATTACTCACTGTTCTTAGAAGTCACCTTGAGTTATTTTTAAAGTAAGATAACACATAAATACATAAGTGAATAAAATAGCAATGTTGTTGTGCAGGTAATCAAAATACAGTCAAGGATATCTTTATTATTAAAGATAACTATTATGTCTAGCAAATTATAAACTTGGTCATTATTTTCAAAATCTAGAACTAATGGTCCATGCTTATCTCACCTGTGTATATAAACAACAGTCAATACCATAATAAGTAGGAAGATGGAGGTGCTAGAATACTGTGTGAATGCACTTTCTCTCAGCAAACCATTGCATCATTACATTGTATTGCAACGCAGAAGAAGCTACATGAAATGCATTAAAGCAATCCCATATCATCCATGTCTCTCAACAAATCACATATGTTCAGAAATATTTTGGCATGTCTCAATAACCCTCCAGTACTAATGTAATGATATCATACAAGGGAAAAGCAACTAATACTTTCATGCCATGCATACACCCACGCATACACAGTACTGGAGATAGGCAGTATGAGCAGGTGCGGTGGGTAATGTGCACACAGCAGGCTATGACAGTGTGGGGTGGGGAAATTTGCACACAAGAGCAAACTTCTATTCTTTCACAGTAGACAAAAGGTTCACTTGAAACTCCATAGAGGAACAAGTAAGGTATTAAACATTGTCTACAATGCCTAAGTCATTGCTGAGCCAAATTAAAACTTTTCTAGGAATAATATTTACATGAGTATAAGGTCCCCTGCTGTGACAGACATTTTATAATGAGGCTATTTTATCTTGCCTGTTCTGAAAAATTAGAGTTTAAGGGAAAAAAATCTCAGGTAAATCAGTAGTACTCATGAAAAGAAAGGGCACAGAATTAACTTTTAGACTCATTATGCTGATTTAAAGATTTAGATTGATAGGACTGTTTCCAAATAGTTCTTTTTGTTTGTTTGTTTTTAGTGAGGAATTTGGTCAACTCAGAGTTATTAGGTTCAGAAAATTCTCTTTTAAAAGTTAAAATTATTAAACCAAAATTTTCATGACAATTATTATAAAAATAAATGGAATGCTTTTAATTTTTAATAAATTTGTTTGAAAATTATTTTGTTTTAAAAATAATTCAGTATTGACTGTTACTATGGTAAACTTGATTTTTCATCAAAGTTCTTTTTTTTTACATTTTTAATAAAGCAATATTTATCTTTTATACTAAAGCTCCCCTAAAAGCATAAGCTGCTTAGTGACTGGAAATTGAAATATATACCTCTCCCAAAGAGGTTACTATATGTGATTATTTAAATTTAATGCAAATAATAATGTTTCAAATTTATAGTTAAAATAATCAAGTAAAGGTAACTGGATCATGTAAAAACAGAAGTAACTAGCTATGTTGAGAACAAATATGCAATTTTAGTAGGAAAGAAAAAGAGTTGAGAGATTATATATTATAATATAAGAAAACTTAAGTGCTTTAAAATAATACTGGGTCTAGATATCTGCTATAAAATTCAGATTACTTTAATATTCATCCAATATTATGTCTATTGTCCATTCATCTAACATGTCTATTCTTAACTAAGGCATGTGGTAGAATCATCTGCAGAGGTTTTTTTAAAAATATTTTTTTTCTCAGAAATTTTAGTTTAGTAGACAGGACTATTTGTACATGATTTCCAAGACTAAATTCTTGGCTTTCGTAGGTTTAAATACAATCACTGAACTTATACATGTATCTTTGTGATCTCTTATCAAACATGTCAATGGATGCCACTATCAAAACCAAAATTATTTACTTACTATACTATCTTAACATTCAGAATGTGTCCTAAAAGACAAGGCTTTTTATTTTTGCCTGATTTTTATATTTCTATTTTCTGATAAGAGGAGGTGCTTTTCAATTTTTTTGTATAGATAAAATTTCCCATTTATCTGAAACTTATTTTGTCAAAGTATTCTTTTATGGAGACTACAATAAGGTATATGTGATATTTCTGTTTAATATATGTTAAAAAAATTTTGACTGATCACATAGCTCGGTTAAATAAGATGAAGGAAAATATTTAGATATCCTCTTACTGAGTGAAGGAAGACAAATGGAATTATTAGAAAAAGAGAGTATTCTTAGCTGAAGGGGGATGGTGGTTTTTTTGCTTTAAATATGCAAAGGGATGTTTCCCCACCAAACACTGCCTGCGTGCAGAATACGCGCTCTGCTTTTTTATTTTATTTTTTTAACCGATTACCACATTCCTCCACTTAGAGTTAAGAAAGTGAATTTACCGTGTCTGAGAAACGGTAAAACTTCTCCAATGCATAAGCTTCTGTCTGGGATTGAGAAACCAGAGAATCAAGCATACATGATTAAATATAATTTCACAATTGGTTTTAATTACATATATCATTTCAACACTCATGTATCAATTAATAGATTTTCACATACGCAGTGTATCCACTTTCCAAAGTACGAAATGAGCTAAACAAAACAAAACAAAACCCTGGATTTTATTATTTCCCTGAACCTAATCTTAATTACAATATTTCAAATAGTGGTTAGAAAGTAATAAGATGTTATTTTTGCACTTCTGCATTTTTCTAGAGTGCCAATTATTAGACAATTAATCTTGCTATCTTCCTCTAAGCTAAAGAAGGAATGGCAAATATCTGTCTCCCAATGGTCTGACAGGTGGTAAAACTGAATAAAGAACTGCTTCAGTTTGGATAATTTTTTAAAAGGAGGAACCTGAATTGAGCAACTAAACTTGTAGTCTATTATGTTATCCACTGGATACTGTGACTGCTGGATAAGAGGTGGGAGTAGAAAATGTCTGAGCTCTTAGCCCCAGGTGGACACCACATGTGTAATTCCTCTCATTTCTAGAGCTTGCAGTACGTGGTTATACATTTTAAATTGTAGAAAGGAAGAGAAAGGTAAGGAAATGGGAAGTAAATGTGGAAAAGCAAACAAAAATGAGAAGGGAAAATTAATAAATATTGCCTTACTTATGATTAATGAGATTAGAAGGGAAAAATTGTCTTCAGCAACAATTTCCCATTAAAGGGAAAGACAAGAGCCTCAGCCCTGGGACTCAGTATTGTTTTGTCCTGTTACCGTGTTTCAGCCAATACCAGGTCTCAAGAGAGTGAAAGGGGGCGCAAACAGATAGTAAGGGAGGCAGAATAAGGGGAGGAAAAGAACGAAAAGGAGAGTGAGGAGGAACTAGAAAAGTCTAAGCAAACTATCTGACAGGGGTGAGGTCTGGGTAAGGAGATGAAAAAAATTATTCTCCCATCAAAATATGTTTTAATATACAAATTATATGGTTTCCTTTTCATAACAATTTGATCAAATGCAAGACCTAGCATTTTTTTTTGTCCAGTGACTTAATTACCCCGTATATCCCAATGCTGATGTTTCTTCCATGCTGCACTGAATTGGATATTTATTGGAGCAGAGATGATTCTCAGCAGTCAATTAGACAAGCCTGAGTAAGTTATTGCTTTAGAGGATGATTAATACTGAGTAGGCTCAGCACTGAGAGATCATGGTTTAGTGCTTTGAAGGGTTTTATGAATCTATAAATCATAGTCAATAATTCAGAAACCAGAAGGAATCCTTTAAAAAATTAAATTCTTAAAAATGTGCACTATATGAACTATGACATTTTTCTATTGCTCAAGACTCCACTTTCATTAAAAATATTAGCTGGCACATTTTCATTCAAGAGGTAAATATGCTGGCCAATAGAAACTCTTCTACACAGAAGAGGAAAGGGGTTATGGCATTGCAAGTCTTCATAGGGAGGGACAATCCCATTCTGCACATCCAAACCCAATCAGGAGATTACTTCCACAACTTCCTGTGGTCTCCCAATGATGTTCTAAATAACATTTCTTCTAGGTTTAAGTTATTAGGTTGATAGACAAAAATAATACTATATTTTTTCCCATAGGAATTCAGAAGAAATGTCTTTAAAACAAGAAAGTATGCATCAAAATATACCTTTTAGTTCTATATGAACATTATAGTGTTAATAAACAGGTAATATTTGATGGAAACAAAATAATTCATTTGAAAAAATAAACAACTTTAATAGCTATATTTGATGACTTATGTGAAGTAAAACCACCAAAACCGTCTAACATTGCAAATAAGAAATGATACGGTTTTGTTAATGAAAGCAAAAAATGGTGTCTTTTCAGGAAATACACTAGAAAGAAGTTGAGAAAGCTTTCTTATCAACAGTATAGCTAGATGTCGCCATTTTCTTCCTGAAGCTATTTTTGACAACTTAAATTTCAGATGGACAAAACCAAAGGAACATCATATCACTTAGTTCCCGGTATCCACTTCCTCTCTTCACATCCTATTAAATATAATAGCCCTTGCTGGTTTGGCTCAGTGGATAGAGCATCAGCCTGTTGACTGAAGGGCCCAGGGTTCTATTGCAGTCAAAGGCACATGCCCGGATTGCAGGCTCATCCCCAGTAGGGGTTGTGCAGGAGGCAGCCTAACAATGACTTTTTCTCATCAATGATGTTTCTATCTCTTCCTATCCTTTCCTCTCTGAAATAAATAAAAATATATTTAAATTATATATATGATAAAACATATAAAATATATAATATATAAATAAAAATATATTTAAATTATATATATATATATTTATAAAAAATTCACTTTTTAGTGAAAGTTGGTATCCCAGTGAACCCAATGCATTTAATTGCTTACCTTATTCTTCCTCTTTCGTCGAAATCTCAGAAGTTCTTTGTGCTGTCTTGAGACAAAATTTACAGCTGCATATTCCAGAAGTGCTGAAAACACAAAAAGGAGGCATACTGCCATCCAAATGTCAATAGCTTTGACGTATGATACCTAGCCAAGGAAGAGAGAGAGAGAGAGAGAGAGAGAGAGAGAGAGAGAGAGAGAGAACACATTGACTTGTATTGTTACTTCCATTGAGAATAAAGCTGAATGTCTGATTATAAAGTATAGCATGTATATACCACCAGCTTGGGGGGGGGGGAGGAGAAGGGAAATGGCACCAACACATTTTTTCCCTTAAGAATTTTTTTCAGTAATTTACTTTGCAAGTTTTATATATTAGTCATACATCAAAACACATGTTTTTTTAAAATTTCTTTTCAAATGAGTTATTAGACCATACATATGATGGGAAAAAAATAAGCTGAAATGTAACTTTACTTTTAGATTAGTATAGTATAACTAGAAACCTGATGCATGAAATTCATGAACTTGGGGTGGGGAGAATGGGGTACCTCAGCTCAACCACTGAACCATTTCTGCAGGGTAGAAATTGCTTTAATCCTGCTCTCAGATTAGCTGGACAGCGGTTTTCTATACGTGGCAACTGCTCAAGAATAAAATGTCTTTTGTTTTAGTGTCATTTCATGTAGTACATGTGTATGACACAGCTAAAATGTTATATGTAAGCAGTTTCAGTAAATCCATTTATTTTTTGCAAAATAAGCATGAGATCATTCATTTTATTGCATACTTCAGGCATGCCAAATAGATGTGGGAGAAAGTATCTCATTTGCCAAGAATTAGGAATAATAATGAAAGATATTTATGATAACTATTTTTTAGGTTTTCCTAGGATGGACAGTCACCTAGAGATTTGTTTTCCCACTAGTAGAAATAAATATTCCTTCCCCAAGGATATAGTCCCAGGAAAGCAGAAAGTGAGGCTAGATGTAAGCAAAAATGCACTACTTGCTTTTTTGGACCAGTGTGTAGCTACCATTGGGAACAAAACTTGACACTTCAGACATTTGACTGTTTCAATGCTGCTTATATCTCCTTTATTTTTTTCCTTTATCCTCATATTTAATATTTGGTAAAGTTATTTTTGTCCATTATCAGTCCGTGGAAATCTTGATCAAATACAGGTTGTGGTTTAAAAGAGGAAGTAGCTCAATATTTGGGGAAAACTTATGGTGGAGGGAGAAGCAAATCCAGTGAGAAAACGCCTTTCTTCTACCTTTCTCAGATGGCTTTTCAGGTCGCAGGCTGGTCTTTGCCCAAATCTGCTCAAAAATCTCCTAGCACTTGTGCTTACCTGAATATGCTGCATTGTAATTGCTTATTTCTTGGTTGTTGTTGTTTTTCTGCTTAAACCTTGAATTCTTTAAGCGCAGATGGCATCTCTATTTTGTTCACTATGACGAGTGTGTTTGGCATGTGTATACATATTTGCTGAGTGAATAGACAGGTAAATGAAGGTGTAAAATATTAAAATGCAAGTGAGGAATGAATCATAGATGATGATTCATATAAAGTTTCACTTTCTAGAGAAATACCTTAGATTTTTTTCTCTCAAAATCAGGTCAATTCTTCACA
This sequence comes from Vespertilio murinus, assembly GCA_963924515.1. Taxonomy (NCBI): domain Eukaryota; kingdom Metazoa; phylum Chordata; class Mammalia; order Chiroptera; family Vespertilionidae; genus Vespertilio; species Vespertilio murinus. The sequence goes on from OZ004708.1 coordinate 69,389,334, forward strand.
TTTCTAATGGTGTAAACTTACATATGAAATATGCCAACAAAGGAGCTCTCTGCATCGCCTCCTGTATCTTACAGTAAGTGTGACTTCTGCTGGTCAGAATAACCTCTACCGAGCAAAGGGAAGTATGCCCTCATTTATTCCAGTGCTATGCTAAGTGGCCATCTGTTTGTAAAGCATAGATTTAAATCTCAGAAGTTCTGCAGTTATTCCAGAAATGTCCGTGTTCCTTCAAATACATGCTTCCCTGGAAGACGTAATTCTTCTTCCAAAGGTCATGTCTCAAGCTATACCATTCCTAGGAGAGTATGAGTCATAAAGCACATGTGCCTTCCTTACTAACAGGAATGTATAGTGACAGGACAGAGAGAGATTAAATCAGAAGTTTACTTCCCAGATGAATCCAACAAATGTTTTCCATGACAGCAGACATGCAAACATCCTATGTGTCTGCCAGGGTTCTGCTGGTTGTGAACAGCTCCCAATTGTTGAGCCTTCAAAGCCTACTTTCCTCATTCTTTCCTCTTACCTCATTCACCTATTTCACCTCTTTTTCTTCTCCTCCGCCCTCCCTGCTCCTCCAACTGCAGCAAACTCTGGATCTGGGTAGTTTGGAGCTCTAGGCTCAGTAACTTTATATAGAGATAGCAGTTCTTACTCCAACAATCCATAACATGCTCATGACCTATAACACACTCCCCGTGTGATTCAGAATTATCACCTTCCCACCCCCTACTGCCTGCTGTCTGTCCTCTGGGGAGTTTCTTCATCCTTCTGGAGCACCTAGCCAACACTCCCATCACCCACTGTGCTGTCGGAACCCTAATTCTATGTTAAGCAACCGTCTCTCCTCAGTGTTGCCCATTAAATGCATGTCCAAAATCTGTTCCATGGCGTATAAATTCCTTCATGATTGGCTCCCGACTTACCTTTCTTACTACATGCATTCATTCACTTTTTTTCCCACTCAACATTTACTGAACACCATTAATGTATCCAAATTCTGTTCTTAGTGTTGTAGTTACAGAGATGATCAAGACAGATAAGATCCATTTTAAATTATTCATTTTAACCCACTGTGCTGCTACTATTCATTTACATATCTTTCTCCTTTCTCCTTTTAGGCTACTATGTCCCATGAGTTAAAAACAAGGGTCAGGTCTTATTCATCCCTGTATTTTTAGGACCTACCATGGTGCTCATTATACTACAGGCTCTTGAAAAATGTTGATTTGATTGAACTATGTGGAGTGATTTATAATCACTGGCCATTTATGATTGGAGAATTAATTTTAATAGCTAACATGCCAGGGAATGTTCTTAGTAATGTCCATAGAACTACTTAAGTGTTTTTAGTAGTTGTCCAAAACTAAGAATTTTAATCCTCATAACCACTGAGAAAACTATTCCTATTTTAGAGATGTGGAGACTGAGGCACAGTAAAATAACTTGTCCCGTAGCTACCATTAGAGACTGAATCTGAATAATGAAAGAACAGATTAATGCTCTATAAAAAGGACCCCAGAGAGCTCCTGCATTCATCCCACCATCAAAGAACACAACTAGAAGATCCAACATCTATTAACCAGGTAGGGGCCCTCACCAGACACCAAACCTGCCAGTACCTCGATCTTGGACTTCTCAAATTCCAGAACTGTGAGAAATAAATTCATGTTGCCTCTAAGCCACTCAGTCTGTGCTATTCTGTTATAGTAGCCTGGACTAAGACAGCTACCAAATGGCGTAACTAGGACTTAAAAACAACTAACCTAGCTCCAGAGCCTCTGAATTTAACTACTATTCTATGTCTAGTTATTAGGCTGCTTCTACTTAAGCACCATTATACATTTATAACTGTGAACACACTATGGGAGAATAACCTCTATATATCAACATTCCAGCCTCTTTAACTTTCATCTGATAGGTAAAAGTCAAGTCAGTACACAAAATACATGTTGTAAAGTCCTCTATACTTTTTGGGTTTGATCCTAAAATCGATAATCAACTTCCTAGCATTGTATTTATCACATAAAAGCAAACTAGTTGCTCTGGGGAAGCAACATTAGATCAGAGGAACATTTTTATCCTCTGAAGTACAATGCAAGTCTACTCAACACCATTCTTACATTAATTACAATGAAGTGTTTTTGTGAGCTAGGAGATCGTTGCCTGCTTGTCGTATGATAATTCAGGAAGAGATCAACTTGATAAATTATTTGAATGTGCAGAGCTAGATTACTGCAAGGCCTTGTCTTTTTTATTCTAAAAAATATTTTACAATGCATGCAAAGGAATATAAGTATTATATGTTCTGTAGAATTTTTATATCATACTATTTTCCCAGAAAAATGCATTCATTCTACTTTGCAAAGTTGACTGCTTCTTATATCTATATATCATAATATATATATATATATATATATATATATATATATATATATATATATATATATAATCATCATCAATCATCCTGACTATAAAGATTGGAAGCACATCACCTTGGCCCTGGGAAGCAGTCATGCTCTGGGAGCTTGCCTGAGCATGGCTTTCTCTACATCTACTCATCTAGTGTTGCAAGGAAGTGTGCATAGGAGGATTCAAGCTAGGATAGGATACAATAAAAAAAAACTCCCAAAATATCACTGGCTTGAAAAAAGCGAAGACATTCCATATCCACTTAGAGTCTAACGATGACTCTGGACTATGTCCATTGTCTTCCTCAGCTGGAAAATTGGCAATGACCACAAAATCAGGGCACTGATGGGCCTCACATTTGGTAATAAGCACTCCAGGCCACTGTTCAAAACTCAGTAATCACAACTACTCACAGTCAGCCCCAACAACAAAACAAGATGTGGAACCCTACCCAGAGAAAGCAGGCCTCAGTGGCTGAGGGAGTGAATGGGGCAGGCACTGGTATTTCTAAAACAAAACACTGGATCCTTAAAGCACAAAATTGAGGACAAGTGTGGATTCTAATCTGATCACTGCTCAGGATATCTTGAATAGAATAATAAAGCAGCTTTAGGAAAGAACAAAACCCACTGTTTTACAGAAAGAAGCTGGTCATTATTTCAGTGTGACAGAAAAAGGAAACTTCCCTGATCTTCAGCCAAAAATTTGCTCCCACCATAGTGTCAAGTCAAAGTTCAGTAAAATCAATTGGAAGAAAGTGCAAAAAATAGAGTCCAGATGGCCAGAGGGAAGGGGCTGGCTGGAGGCAGGCAAAGGTGGATAAGGGAAAATGGGAATATCTCTAATGATGTCAAAAATAAAGAAAAAAATATTAAGAAAAAATAACAGCGTCCAGATAGTGAATCTCTGAAGTCATTTAATTTTGTGCTCTCTGATTCAGAGAGATACTTAGATTGCATATATCTGAGGCAATCTTTCATCACTAAATTGACTTTTACACTTGTCTGTGATTAGATTACTGGGCAACAACAGTTTTAGATTATATTATCTTACAAGTATATGGGATGAGCCATGTTAGAAGTACCGCACCATACAGTATTCTGTTGTTGAGAAAAAACACCCCCCAAAACACACCTGCCAATATGCATGCCTTTCCCCTACTCCACTCAAAGGTGGTCAAACGTTCAGCTTCCTGGGACCAATAACGTCCTGTACTACAGCCCAAACTATAAAGTGATAGCAAGTTACACTTAATAAATTATAAATTATAACCTAGACTACTGTTAATCAATCCAGAAATAGAAATTTAAAAATGCATTTACAAGCAGCCACAACTTAAATTTAAGAATAAGGAATTGATTAAACCAGAACCTGGACATAACTAGGTATGGTGCCCAGTGGGTAGCAGACTTATTGGGGGGAATCACTTCACTTAGAACATTATCTAAATGTCTAGCCACTATGCTCTATACCTGAAATTCATATTATATTGAACGTCAGCTATAGTTGAAAGTACGAAAACAAAACCAGGCGTTTACAAAATAAAACATCTCACATAAACCTGTCAGCCAGGTTTATTGTCAGGTGAATTTTCCAGGAATCACTTGAGAGTGATTATTTTGTCAATTCTTTTCTCGGTTCAATTTGCGTGCTCTTTAATAAAATGGTATAAAAATCACAGTGCATTTCTTTTGATTAGCTAAAATAGCCCTTTGAATAGGGTGAGGTGTTCTCCCCTAACTGACAATCAATCCTGGCAGATTCTCCCAGTTCCTTAGAATTGTCTCATACACTGTGATGTGGAATGGTCAAGTGACTCAAGTATACAGCTCAATGCTTTTCTCTGAGACAGGCTCCACATTTTGCTGCTTTTGTTCTGGGTATTTTATTTCAGATCACATTGGCTATGCATTTATCTTTGGCTTTGTAAAACCAAATTGTAGCAGTTAATCCTACCTTTCTCCCTCATATAAAACCAGTAGGAGATTTTTGTCCTTTGTAATGTTTATTGGAAAAATAATATTAGTCTCAAAATCATGTTGATCTGCATTTAAGACCTAAAGCCAGAGAGAGAAATAATAAAAACTATGGCAAAGAATGAAATAATGTTTTAAGAACAGGTGGTGAAATGGAGTAAAGCTGACATCTAAGCTAAAGGAACTGTCAGGAGGACATTAATTAAAGTTTGAGTAATAAGCAGTGAGTCACACAGCACAGGATGCTGTGAGTTTTGACATGTATCATCCTGAAGGGCAACACAACAGCACAGTCCTCCTGATGTCACATTCATACTGGTTAGGATCCTCGTAATTCTCTGTGGATGAATGATGCTTAGAACACCAAATTTATTTTCCACATAAAAGTTTTTATTTTAAGAAATAAAATGTGCCTGGCTGGCATGGCTCAGTGGTTAAGTGTTGCCTCATGAACCAAGAGGTCACGGCCATGCCTGGGTTGTGGGCTCCATCCCCAGTGTGGGGTGTGCAGAAGGCAGCTGATCAATGATTCTCTCTCATCACTGATGTTTCTATTTTTCTTCCTGTCTCTTCCTCTCTGAAGTCAATAAAAAAATATATATTTAAAAAAGAAATAAGATGTAACAGGGAAGCATAATAGCAGAACTGCTTTATTTCCAAAGTGATAAACTTGGCTAATTCCTCCAGCCACCAGATAAGACAAGTGCAACCAGAAAGGCTAAGGGAGCCCTGGCCAGAGTAGTTCAGTTGGTTGGGCATAGTCCCATGCACAAAAATAGTTGCAAGTTCGATTCCCACTCAGGGCACATGCCCAGCTTGTGGGCTCAATCATGTTTCTCTCTCTCTCTCTTTCTTTCTCTCTCTCTCTCTCTCTCTCTCTCTCTCTCTCTCTCTCTCTCTCTCTCTCTCTCTCTCTCTCTCTCAAAAAAACAAAACAAAAACCAAATCTGAAAAAAAGGACTAAAAGATTTTGAAAGGTGACCTTGTTATCTCTCATTTCTGTTGGAGCTATGGTGCAGCTGTGGGAGTTTTACAATCACCAGTTTTGTAGGACATGACTCACGTTTACACTTAGATGAAACTGTAAGATCTAATTGTTGTTGGAAATGATTCTTAGCTACATGCTGTTAGTTATGGGCATTTCTTAATATAATGTTTTTTACTTCCTCCATTAAGATTGAATTATACTGTTGACTTCTCTCTCTTCTGCATTTTGGTATTGGATGTTTTGTGTTTCCATAACATCATCTTTATTGTAATACTGCACTTCCCATGCCCTTGTTTTCTGAGGTCTAAGGCCTTTATTTATAACTTCAAACAGAAATGAAAAGACATACAGCCTGGTAGGTGCTTCTCCACACCAATTTTTGGACCAAATTCTTTATTCTACTGGGAAGGGGGAGTTTTGTAACCTTTATTATCTGTCAGGAGTGTTTGTGGTATGGTTTTAGGATATACGCGAATGCAATAAAGGGAGTTTAAGACATTATTTAAGTAAAATTATCTCAAAGTTGCATATATACATATTTTTGTTTTCAAATTTACTTTAATGCTAAAGCTAATGCATTATGTCATTTCAACAATATTTAAACTTTGTGATTGATAATTTACTTTTGTTTCTAATTATGCCTCCAGATTTAAGAATTTATGTAGTGTTTCTTTGTCGGTGTCAACTACAGAGGACATGTTTGATAACTGTTCATTTTCAGCTTCATGAGCTCTAGTAAGTCCAGTAAATGTAGGCTTTAAAGTCAAGTGTAGAACAAGAGATACCTATCAATACCCATTCCTCTCATTGTAGGACTCACCTATGTTTAGGAATTATTTGTTTAAAAAGGCACTTATAAAATTGGATGATATTCATTTGCATTATGTCTCATGATTTTAACAAAAAGGTATGAATAATTATCTCATTTTCTGTGCCTTTTTCTTTTTTCTCTTTTCCCCCTAATGAATGTAATATGGAACCAAATTATTATTTGAAAATGAAATGAAAATTTAAAAAAAATTAAATGTATTGCCCACATCAAAAAATGCATTATAAAATATATTTACTTGTTTACTGTCACATTAATAAACTTTAAATGAACCCACTTGCACCACATTTGTACTAAACTTTATTGAAGTATATTTTGAAGTATATTTTAGATATTAGAATCTTGTATTTAAATGGTGAAGACCACAATATTACTAAGAGTAATAGTTACTAATTGTGATGTTAATAGTAAAACCTGACGGCTCTGTAGTCCCTCCCCATTTACATCATTGCTGACATTTATAACTTCCTCTCCTTTAAAACTGCAGGGTATTTTTGAGAAGGATAATAACATATATTTTGAGAACTAATTAGATAAGAACACAATAGTGAATAGAAATCCTTCATTTTTTTCTTGTTTTTTTTTAAATGTAATGTTACTTATCGATCTCTGTGCCCCCACATAATCATGCTATTCAAATAAAAAATAACCATTCAATTTATATTTTCTAACAGCTGTAATCACTTGTGTAGTTGGCATCTTTATGAAAAATAAAAACGTAATGTTTTCTAAGAACTGATATTTTTATTATGCTGTGAGATAGATACTATATACAATATTTAAATTCTTTTTCATTAATTTGGTGATTCTCAGGTGAAAAATAGTGCTCTGCATTAATAAAGAGTAATTTAAGTTCTCACATTCTTTTAGAGCAATGAAAAAAATGACATACTTTTGCTTTTCAAATTAAGTCAATATTTAAAGGATTAGTACTAAGTAAATGTTTAAAAGGTCACGTTGTCTTTAAATATCTGCATGACATTTACTCAATAGACACATACTGTGGACTGAGTTACACTCTAAGGATCAAAATACATACAAGATAGTTTGTCCTTTCAAAAAAACTGTTTCTCGTGGGTTTCGCAGACAAAGTGAATGGGAGGAAAGTGAGAGGAAACAATTTAGGATAAACAGCTTTTGGTGCAGAATTTGTCATTTTCATCTGCTACTGGCTTCCATGAAATATTTACTTGAATTGATTAGCCACCTTTGAAATTCCACATGTTTCTTATGTTTTAATGATTAGCAGCTCTATGCCCAAGGACATGGCCATCGTGGTGGGGGCAGAATGGAGAAATCACATAGAATCTTCCCACTTTCCTTTCTCCACCCCTTTGTCCCTTCTTGCTTTCCTTAGTTTTCGTTGATACGACAGATTCAGGTCTAAGAGAGGAGATGGAAAGTTTTGGCAATAGTAGGATCTGAGGTAGATAAGACTACGTGTTGACAATCCCTTTTTCCCTCGCTTTCTCTCCTAGGCTTCTCTGGGTGGGGAGTACAGTGCCCCACCTGCTATGACTTAGGGAATGAGGACAGAATGGCTGTTTACCTTTCATGCTTCTGCTCACCCCCTTGCTTTCCTGCACTCCTCCATGGGAAAGCGTGCTATCGGTACCTGAGATCCCCAAATGGGAAGACCCAGGGAGAGAACCTGCACCCTCTGCAGCCTAGAGCCAAGCCCATCCTAAATCAGCCAATCTCAAACAAGCCCACAAGAAGGACAGGCAAAGCACAGGAGCTGAGCAAGAAAAAACCTGATAAGCCATTGAGATTTGGAGATTGTTTGTAATGCAAAATAATTGCAGTACACCTGCATTGAAGCAGTGACTATAGCCCCATGAATATTATCATGTATTATGTTAAGGGCTAGGGTTTGGATAAACTTGGAATCTAGAGATTTCCCCCATCCCTGCCAAGTTTATGTTTGGGTGGGTATGAGTATGTGTGTGGGCATGTGTGTGCGTGCACATATCTTTCTGTTTAACATCCTAATTTCAAGGGTTTCTGATGGGTTTGAAGCTCATTTCTAAAAGACTAAACTAGTGTGTACATAGTGACCCTCATGTATTTCTGTGAATGGTACAAAATAGAAAACATGAACCACAGCTAGACCTTAGCTGGTCCCTATGAAACAGAATGAAAAAGGAATGAGGGTAGATCTCTAATAGGAAATAACTGATCTTTGGAAGCAAAAAGAAGGAGTAAAGTTATGTAATATTATAGAATACCCATGCTTTCCCAGAGTTCCCTACTGTGGGTTCTTTCTAGAATCCATAGTTTCTAAATTAAAATAATATTTTGTCCTTTCTCTTTTATTTCTAGCCATTCCCATGCTTAATAAATAATATAATTCCCCCAGTTCCAATATCTTAACAAGATATTAGTATAAATCAAGTTTATACTAAAAAAAATAATTAAATAATTATTAACATCTCCCTTTTTACCCTGATTAAACTTAACCCTTCCAGGAAAGATTTTTATATCTCTTTAAAATACCACACAATGTTGAGATCTCAGAGTATGGAAGAAAAGTTTGTGGTGAGTAGCTCTTACCTTTAACTAAACTGAATACTTATTCTGCATATGAGGTAGATATGACCATAGGGAAAGAAAGGAGAAAGAACACTTTATATATTCAAGTCTATTTCCAACATAGAGGAGGAGATCTTAATGTCCAAGTAGCAGATCTTAAGGTCCAAAGCCACAAATACATCTTTTCCTCCTCTTTCTGGGCTTTCACTTATACTAAGGAAAATTATCCAGTTTATTCCTTGAAGTCTGAGCCCTTGGTCAGAAATTGTAGAAGTTTGGACTTTTTTTTGACAATTCCATGTGGTTATCTTATAAGGACTCTTAAAATTAAAATATTCAACCAGAGATCAGTTACCTTCACCAAACTCTCCCATCAGTGTCTATCACTACTTGCCCAGCTACTCGCCCAAATGCTGTACTTCACTCCTGCCTTTTCATCAATCCTCAATGTCCAGTTCATGAGTAAATCATGTCTATTTCACCCCTAAACACACCTTCACAAAAAATATCTACCTGTTTCTAAATCCATCTGCTACAATCTATCTCTGCTGCTACCAATCTAGCGGGACCATCATCTGCTCTGGACAACAATAATTTGCTCTCCTTCCATTTCCACCTTTTCTATCTATCTCCACAGGGCAGTCAGAGTGATAGCACTGCTCAATAAAGTCCTTCCAAAACCACCCCAAATAAACCTAATCTTTACCATGGCCCACAGTCACCACCGTTTTCTCATTCACCCTTCTCCAGTGTTAGGAAGTGTTCATCAAAATATACAACTTTAAAAAGTTGATTTCCAAGAGAATGCATCATCACCCTCACTGGGCCACTGATGAAGGCACTGCAGAAATGCCAAGTAGTTTCAAGTTCCAAGAAATGAATCTCAGGAGTTTTCTTGCTTAGGGCTATTACTTGCTTCGTTTATCAGGACACTGTAGAGGCCAGTGTCAGAGAAGGCTCTCAGCTCTGTAGTTAAGGTGCTGGCTAAGGTATGTTCTTTGAGACTCTCTACTCCAGAGTCCTTTGTATTCTACAGGAGATTATTGGCAAAGAGCCAGGACAAAACACTAAGTAGTTATCATAAATTAATGATTTATTGTTTCTTCCTCCAACACTCGATAATCCGATTGTTTTCCTGAATTTAATTTGTTTTCCTGCTTCCTAGATTTTGTCGGTAGGACAATGGTGGTTGTTTTAGTGTAAGTCTTTCCGGCATCTACGAGTTCTTTTGTGAGGTTGAGAGTAGCAGATCTTATAGTCCAAGGTTTCAGACATCTGTTTTAAAATGCAAATGTGAGATTCTTGCATCTGGCCTTTCTAGTCCCTCTCCACCCCATCACAGAATCAGAATTTTAAAGAAATGTTCTACTCTTTTAAATGATTTCATCTCAATAGGTTAATTCTTGTTTATTCTGTCTATTCACCATCTGCCTTCCCTGACTTCTAAAATATTTAACTGAATATGCTCAACCTTTCCATTTCTCCGCTATCACAAAGCCTAAAATGATATGGTCACCTTCTCTTAAGATATCACCTGACTAATCAATTCTTTTTTTGTGGCTTGGAATGAAATGTTACCACATTTCCAGTGGCCATTGTCCCTATAATTTGAGAGATGTAGACGTTTTCTACACATTTATGTATATAATTAAACTCAGAGTGAAAAGTGCATTCTTTCCCTGAGATCACAGTGAAATAAATGCCTTAAAAATCTTAAATTTTTTTGAGAAAAAGTTTGAAGTCATCCCAATCCTTCTTTTCCTTAAAAAAATAAAACAAAACCTTGTGTCTTTATTTTTTTATAATTTACTGCTTTTTAAAAATCTCTGCTTCCTCCACTTAAATAATCTTATCATATCCCAATTGTGCCTTAATCTCTGTATCCAAATATCTTCATGTTGTGCCTTTTAGAAGCTGAACTTTCCTAATATAAAGCATTTTGTGTTCCTCTTTCTGATTGCCAACTTACAGAGCAAATGAACTTTAATTTCTGTTTAGTTCATGAGGAAAATCAATGAGGAAACTGGCAGTTTCCTTTACAAATTACTCAGAGAGGCCTTGAGACATTGAGACATGTACAGGAGTTGGCAAAAGTAGGTCTATAGTTGTTCCTATGGAAAAAGACATGTAGGTTATGATGATTATAATAGCTTTAATAACTCAAAAGAATGTTACCATGCAACTATAAACCTACTTTTGCCCACCACTGTATAAATAAGCCTTGAGAATAATTAGTTTAACCTTATATGCAGAGTTACAATTTTTACTAAGACAATATTTTACAAAACACTAGTTGATATGCATAATTTTGAAAATACAATTCAGTGTTTAAAAAACAAACTTCATTTTGAAAGGCAACCATTAGATCTTAGCAAGGCAGAGGGAGCATTGCTAAATATCAAGTTCTTCCCATATTAAATAACGTTTTTAGTAATAAAATATTCTGTCATCAACTTTTATTTATTGGAACATTTTAATCTAAAAAATTGAAACATAGAATGCAATTCATAGGAAGGATTATGGGAGCCATGACTGTATATTTACAATGTACATTGTAATTAGATTGCATCAAATGCACACAAAAATGAATACCATTAAAAATATATTTTATTGATTTCAGAAAGGAAAGAAAAGGGAGAGAAAAATAGAGATAGAAACATCAATGTTAAGAGAGAATAATTAATTGGCTGCCTCCTGCACACCCCACACTAGGAATCAAGCCCGCAACCAGGGCATGTGCCCCGACTGGGAATCAAACTGTGACCTACTGTTTCATTAGATTGATGTTCAACCACTGAACCACACCTTTGGGTCAAGTGAATATTGTTTTATTATATCTCTGTCATTGCAAAGGAAACAGAGAAGCATGTTGCAAGTTATAATTACTTAATTTAGAGAGGAGAAATGTCTTTTTTAGAAGGCATTGAGAAGAAGAAAATAATTTTCTATTGTTCTGTTGCTAAATAGATAAAAAAGAGATACTGTGTTTCATTTCAACATATCTTCTGAAAAAATGGGGTCTTTTACAAACCTCATAAAGAAAACAGCTTATTTTAATTCTGGCAGCTCAGCATGGCTTAAAATTGTGGTATTAAATAAGCTTTCTTTTTTTATTGACCTGTGGCTGCTTAAAAGGCAAAGGGAGAAAAACACACCCCAAAATAATATATTTCACTCAGAGTACAGCAATATTGGAACTCCCATACAATACTTGTGGAAGTGTAATTGCTATACATTTTGCTGATGGGAAATTTAGCAATACATTTCAATGCTGACAGCTATTTGAACAGCAATTCCACTTCTAAGAATTTATACTAAGAAAATGATACAAATTAAAATTATATATGTGCATGTATATATGTGTGCACAAGTATATATAAACACATATACATGCATATGTATGTATATTTATAACATTCATTATATGAATGTTTATAATTGTATTAGTCCTAATAGTAAGTATATTATTATGGTACATTCATACAATGGAGCGTTGTGCCATCATTTGAAATTACTGTATGGCCTGGCTGGCATGACTCAGTGGTTGAGCATCAACTTATGAACCAGGAGGTCACAGTTTGATTCCTTGTCAGGGCACATGCCTGGATTGTGGGCTGGATCCCCAGTGTGGGGCATGCAGGAGGCAGCTCATCAATGATTCTCTCTCATCATTGATGTTTCTCTCTCCCTTCCTCTCCCTTCCTCTCTGAAAGCAATAAAAATATTTTTAAAGTAAATAAATAATAGAGTTACTGAATAGGTTTACTATATCTATGTATTTGATAGGTTTCTAAATGTAAAACAATCTATAAATATAAAATTCTATAGTGTATCAGAGTATTATTGATGTTTAAATAACTGGGGGTTATAACTATAAATATATGATATCAATGGTTTGCGATTTTTTTTCTGTTTTTCATTTATCTTTATTGTTGGGAGTATTATAGATGTCACCTATACTGCCCCCATCCACCTGGTTCCCAACCCTCCCTAGGCCTTCATCACACTATTGTCTTTGTTCATCAATATGCATATGTGCAAATTATTTTGTTTATCAATTTTTATGTTTTACAAATGTTTCTGCCTTGGTCATTGTTAAGGTTCTCCTACTCCCAACAGATGGGCAGAGCTATGACATTACTGGCACCTGTCACAGAGACATCTCCAAGACATTGAACCATCAATCAGCACATGCCAAAGTGTCCTGGATCCCACCCCTTCCTGTTCACCCTGGGTCCAACCCCCTTCCATTCCCAGGGACTCCCAGGCAAGCCACGTGCTGCTGCTCCTCCATGTCCAGGAAGCAGCCTGGCTGGGTCCCCTGCCCCCTCCCCACTCCTCCAATTCTGATTTCTCTACCTCCGTAATGAGTCTTGCTCATTACCGAGGAATAAACTTTAATAAACTTTACTTTAAAATTCCCTGGTACTCTGTTTCCTGCGTTCCCTTCAAACCTAAGTCATTACTTAAAAATCAGTAATGAATAAATACTAATGAAAAAGATCTGACAAAAACTAACAATTATATATATATATATATATATATATATATATATATATATATATATATATCAATACATATATGGGCTAATTAATATATTTGTATGTCCATTGTGTGCACTTACCTTTGGTAAGGAAGCTCGGGATCCTGAACTCTGTGTGGTCATAGTCAGCACAGTAGTTATTCCCAAAGCCACCCTGGCTGGAGCAGCATCCATATTGATCCAGAATGAAACCCACGACAGAATAACAATCAGGAGACTGGGAATATACATCTGGATCAGATAATATCCCATTTGTCGTTCAAGATGGAATCGCACTTCTATACACGTAAACTTTCCTGATTGATTGCAAAATAAAGACAGTAAATGGTAAAAGTAGGTCTTTGTTTTGGCATCAAATTTCACAGGTTCTCCCCCACCCCATAATTTTGTCCTAAAATTTTCCATTACAACAAAAGGGAATCCTAAATCATATGTGCAAATCCATTTCTGAAAAGTACTTTTTTTCTTATTTTTCTCATAGCATCTAGAAGTGACAAGAGAACATACTATTTCAGGAAATAGTATAGTATTCTTATTACTTCACACTTGATTAATGCTGCATACTTGTCAAACTACTCAAAGGTCTATTATTTCACTTGATTCTAACAAATACCTCTGAAATTGATGAGAGAAATTACTCAGTGACTATGTTTTTTGTTTTGTCTGTTTGTTTGTTTCTTTCCTGGTTCATTGACTGTTTCTGGTGCTTTCAAGTATTTATTTAGAGTCAGGTACCACTATTTGTTCCAGAAGCCTTTACCTTGACTTTAAAGTCAGAGCTAAAGAATAAATACAATTAAAGCTGAATAGTTCCTTAAATGCAATATCTGTAATTTATTTTATGCATTGATAACTTAGAAACTATTAATGCTAACAAATTGGAAAACATATTATTTCCCATTGACAATTTCAAACATAACTTAAGAACACACCTAAATAAAAAGAAACCTAAGATACATTTGTTCTATATATTCACGCCTTTGTGTCTCTATTAGAGTAATTAATAGAGGCATAAATTGTGGTTTAATTAAACATTTTGTTGACATTTCTGCTTATCCCAGGGTTCTATTCCCTACTCTATTGCCATGTTACCTGTCCTTAAAATAATTGTTTATCTGAACCATCTAACTCTTGGTTTTATTCTTTCCTTGTTCAAACTATTTTAAGAAGGATAAGGTCAAGGGGTTAATACACTGGTCTTTCTTTAAGGGTCATTCTCTAATCTTATTATAAGAGAAAGAATCAAAGAGCCCAGCTGGGAAAATTGCTAGTATATATATTGCTAGTGTAGGGTTCAGTACAAAATTTCTATTATTGTGACCTGAGCCACATGTTTCAGTATTGCATGGTCTGGGCTGCAGGAAGAAGGGATGGATGAGATTCCAGCGCTTTAAATTCTTAACAGAGTTTCATAAACTCTGGGAAAGTTGGACTCCACACTTAAGTGTCTAGTAGTCAGAAACATATATGCCAGCTACACGTGATCTTTTTATCAATTTATCAAATACATACAGAATGCGGAACCATTCTTGAAGTATATGAAAATACTTTAGATGTTTAAAACTCTTAAAATCTATATTTTAAAGTTTTTCTTTAAAATAATGAAATAAAATAGAGCAAGAATAATAAGGCATTTTCTTGATATAACTGTTAAATAATTCAAGTAACTTCATGGTGTAATCAGTAACAATTGCTAACCATTTGGGTACTTTGAATACAATCTTTACAGTTCATATGATTTTCAAAATAAAGAAGCCCTCATTGTGAGAATATGTTTAACAAGTTGACTATAATTGGTAACATCGTACTGTGTAACTGAAATTTGCTAGGAGACTAGAACTTAAATGTTTTTGCATGCACACACCAAGTAAATAGAGGAGGTGATGAAAATATCAATGAACTCAATTGAGGGAATCGTTTCACAGTGTATACTTATATCAAATCATCACGTTATACACTAATGATCTTATAATTTTAGTCAATTATCCTTCAATAAAGTTGGAAGGGAGGCGTTTTTGCTGATATAGACCTAAAAAAA
Organism: Vespertilio murinus; assembly: GCA_963924515.1. NCBI lineage: Eukaryota > Metazoa > Chordata > Mammalia > Chiroptera > Vespertilionidae > Vespertilio > Vespertilio murinus. The sequence continues at coordinate 69,404,652 of OZ004708.1, forward strand.
ATTTTCCTGTTTAGATTAAAACGGTTCCTCTACCCCTTCCTCCTGGCTTTTAATATTCTCACAAATACAGACAAATTTTCCATGTTAAAATCCTCTCTATTATTTTCCTCAATAAGTATTTGTTGAGCATCTGTGTACTTCAGCAGATCCCAGAAATACAGAAATGGATACAACCCTTAGCTTTATTAATGTATGGTAATGAGAGAAACAGATAACATATAAGTAAACATGTCAGTTTTGGGGCTTGTGCATAGAAGAAAGAGTAAGTACAAAGGACCTGAAGCAGGAATGAATGTGGTGAATATGAGAAAGTGAGCCAGTGTGACCGTGTACAGACCAAGGCAAAGAGAAGCAGAAGAGGCTTTGGGGCAAGAGACACCACCAAGTTTGTGCCACCTTGTTACAGCACCCTGAAGAAACGAATCCACCACCCAAACCAACTCTAGATACATTTTAGCATCTCTTGCAAAGTTGTCATTAAAACTGCCCCTGAGAAAGGACACTGGTGTTGACCTGTCTGCTCTTTGTTGTCACGTAGAGATGTTCAACTTGGACTCTCTACTAAATTAATATGAGCCTCCCTCCTGAGGAACTGTGATAAGGCATGAGAAAAGGGCAGCGACTTTCTCACCTGACTGTGAACGGGTTAAAAAGTAAAAAAAATTAGAAGCCTTGTATGGTAAAAGGTCAGATCACAGTTCTGGGAAATGCTGAGCCCAAGAAGAATTAATTACCATAATAAAGTGATAAAGACAGCCCTGATGCAGGAGGGAGGCCATGCATTAACCATACAGGAGGGATGCCTCCATGGAAAACAGTGTTAACACAATGGTTAGACAGTTAGTGTAGATATTATGGAATACCCCGAGTCAGTTGAGAGAGGTGAGCAGATCTCATGAACTTAGTGAATCTTTCAATCCTTTATGTGAATAACTATGTTTGGCTTCTATCCTCAAAGGCAAAAGATACTGTGTCAGTGTGAATAGTAGGTGCTTAGGTAACCATACCTTAAATGCATAAAATCGTGGCCAAAACTTTAGATCTTAAAAATTGGAAAAGCAATTTCTTTCTTTTTGTTAACAAACACAATGTTTTACATCTCAAGAAGTGTTAAAAGTAAACTGTATTATTCACATAGAAATTAAATAACTTTTTTGGAAACATCATTACTATGTACTTATGAGTTTTCCACACAAAAATATGTAAGTGTAATTAAACACCAAACATTACTTTGATCCCACCATACAAAGTGGTTATATAACAATAGGCAATAAGTCAAAGCACCTGTAACTTTCCATTTTTCTGCTCCATCACTATGGAAAACATTGAGCTATAAATAGTGAAAATAATTAACCTAGCACCATAATTAAGAAGCATCTGACTACCATAAAACCACAAGTTGTAATGCAGCGTACCTGTGTTGTAATGTTTAGTGCAGTATCGTAAATCTTTCTCTTCTTTCAACAGAAATTGGGGCAGAGTGAGTCCTTCTGCCACTTGTACGGGTGCCTCCTCTTGCCATTCGAAAATGAGGTCATTCATTGTGTATCCAACTATAGGCAAAGCATAATAAATAAATAAAGTATATATATATATATATATATATATATATATATATAGCATTAAAGGGCATTCAAGGAGATGAAAAAGCACGCACACTATTTGTACTACTTGTACAGTTTACAGTACATGGGATGGGAAGACCAAACACTGCCTATCTTAACTCTATCAATTGAACTATTCAACCTCCCAAATTCTACTGAAATCTGTTCATATGGAATATTTACCAGATCATGTAATAAATTGTAGTAAGCTACGAATAAGTCTAACATACATATACATTCTTTCCTTGGTATAGGCAACTACTAGATTAATTCAACAATTCATTTTGGTTCTGCTCCATTGGATTTCTGTTCACTCCTCTCAAATTATTCAGGACTTTTTCCAACTGACATGGAAATCATCACTGGTTGGGGAATAACCTCAGCTATAACAACAAGGGGTCGGGGTAGAGAAGTACCAGAGCTGACACCTTCCTTCATTTAATAGTTAAGTATTTTAGTTCATGGTATCTACGTCTAGGTTCCAAGTCCCCCAAATGAACAAAATAATATTTTAAATAGAAATGCCTGCTACTCAGGGGGAAAAAATCAGAGTACAAAGAAAATCCACAGGAAGAAACTCTTGCACTTACTGAGAGTTCGGGAGAGAATGAACTGAACTATTTTGCAATAAAGTGGCACATTCTAGCAAATTAAATTTCACATTTCTATTGGAGAAGTACTTAAGAAAGAGCAGAATTTTATATTTTCCTTCCCTCTGAGTGAGAACTTGATTAAATGTACATTTGGAAGCTGCTGCAGAGAGAGCCCGAAGTCAATGGAAGCAGAGGGGAGCCTTGTTACAATGCACAACCACCACAGAGGCAGAAAGAGAGAGGCAGCAGGTGCGTCTCCGAACCTAAGTCAAGTGTTCAGGTAAAGGAAGCAGAAGCTCTAGGTCCAAGAAGCAAGGGAAACTGTCCCCAACAAATTTTCCTGTAGCTTGTATTGTAAGGGAGAGAGAGGCCGTGAGCATGATTAGAGTCAGCTGGCTTGGTGCACTTTAGGCCAAACAGAACAATGGGTAAGGGAGGGAACTGATCCCCCTCTCCCCTTCCCCCAATATCTGGGAAAGAATAGGTCTAGCTGTGGTGGGAGTGGCTTAATTCAGAGACCCCACTGCACCCAAAGACTCTTGGGAATACCTGGCATCAGCCACCCCACCCCCCGGCAATGGGGATGGTAGTCACAAGGACATCAGTGGTTAGAGGATCTCTATAGATTGTCTGGATTTTGCTGTCAAATTTAATAGCAGCACTACCATCACGGCAACGGATCCTTAATGGAGCATGCACTACTTGGTAGAGTTTGTAAAGTCATCCAGACTGCAGGGATACATCTGAATTCTGGTTCCGATAGATATAGAAGATAAAGAGTCTGCAAGACTGTGCTCTAAACCCTGGACGTAGCACAGCAAGGACTTACTGGACTCACTCACACTGGAATACATTTCATTGAACCCTTCAAGTAAGGATTTGATTGCTAACCATAGAAGGTTTTACTTTTACTTATAAGCCCTTTTATGTATTTATTATAAATACTACCTTACATAGAGAGAAAATAGATGCACATTTCTCAAGGATCAAAAGATAGTAAAATAGGCACCAATTCTTATTTACTTCTAGATAAGACATGTACCTTATCCTTCCATACCTGAAATCTCTAGACACAATATGGGCAGTTTTGTCCCAATTTAGACAGATAAATGGAGAAACGAACTGAAACCTCATTTTGTTTTTACATTCTACACTTTTCTTAAGGGGCTTCTGTGAAGAAAAAAAAAACTCACCCTCTGAAATTGCTTCAAAAACAAGCTTTCATTAGTCTCTGATGCCACTCATAGGGCAGCATATTTAGCTTGCTCTTGTATTAAATAATCATCCACATGAAATGATTAAGGTCTGGGCATTTCATAATCAAACTATGCTTCTTCATTATGGTCCATAATAAATTTAAGTTGGAAATCAGAGGAAAAATAGTGCAATGGCATGTTTAAGGGTATAATTCATTATTCTGAGCAACTTACTAGATAGATATCCAAGGAAAATAACTAAATGAGAATTTTGCTTCAATGGACCTTCAAAGGTAGCTTTTAAAAAATCAGTACTTGTCTACACAGTTCAAAGTGTTTTAGCAACCTTACACTTTCGGTTGACAGATTTTTATACAAGTCTGAGGTTGTTAAGGAGAATAGACTGGCTCAGGAGATCAATGTTGTGAGTTGAATCATCTTGTACTGTAATAAGCTTCACAGCAAAAGGAACCTTATTCAGGGAACATTAATTTTAACTTCAGCCAGAAATCTCATATGGCAGCTGCAGTGAAACATGTAAACGAATAGCTTGATGCAACCAATAATTGCTTCTTCAATGAGTATTTATTGAGCACCAACTGCATGCAAGACATCCGGCTGGGCACCAGGGAATGGGAGGTGTTGTTGCCAGGTAGGAAACAAGTGACATGGGAGAGGTACAAAGTGGTGTGTGCATTCAGAAGGCAGAATCTATCATGCCCACTTGAGTTGCAACTTAAGAAAAGGCAGGACCCCTGTATCAAGAATGTGAGAGGGCAAAGGAAATAGCATCATCCATTGAAAGAAACTGCGAACTCCCAAGGTTTATAACAGATCTAGTAATAACTTCAGTGGTCTAGAGCAGCCGTGGGCAAACTACGGCTGTTCTATCCGGCCCGCGGAGCAGAAAGAGCGGAGGGTCCTCTTGCTCTCCCCTCCGCTCCTTCACCAGCAGCCCAAGATGAGAGTGCCAGCATGGTCAGGTTGCTTTTGTTCCGGCCCTCCGGTCCAGTTTAAGAACCCATTGTGGCCCTCGAGTCAAAAAGTTTGCCCACCCCTGGTCTAGAGCCAGTTTGCATAAAGGAGTGTATGGGATGAAGAGGTAAATTAAAGTCAGGTGGTGTCAAGTTTAAATTCTAGGTTGAAAAGTTCAATCTTTAAAAGTTCCCTGTGGGCAATGATAAACAATTGAATCTCTTGAGCAGGGAAGTGACGTGACAAGAATTGTGCTTTAGAAACATTATTCCAGCAGGATCCTTTCATGGAATTCACAAGGTCTGAAGTGCTTTATAATCACAAGACATAATTTACGTTTTTCACTGTGTTGACATTTGCCCAGATGGTGAAAAAACAATGGTGGGTAAAAGTGCTGGTGCGTTAGCACAGTTAAAGGCAGTGGCACCAAACTGCTGGCGGGATTGTGTTCTCTAGCTCCATAGATCACAGCAAGAACAATGCACTTCTATTTAAGAATGTTCTTGATCCTTGATGGATAATTTTATCAAATTTTGACCCTTTATATAAATAACTTTTGCAATTCTGTGTGTCAAAATCGGAAATGCATAGCAAGCAAATCAGCTGCATACTATACTATACTAATTTTTTTAAGGAAAAGCACTGGCATGACTGATTTGCAGGATAAACTGGCTGGTTTTGGGTTTTGTTTTTTTTTTTGAAAGACCATTTTCACTTCAAAACAAAACAAAACAAAACAAAACAAAACACAAAACTCACCATGCCTGGCAAGCTGTGAATATTATGATTAAGTTTATGACAAACCATTTTCTTAAAAATAAAGGAAGGAAGTGAACCTATCATAACCTGGGTGTGAACTGATTTGTTGTCAATGATGGATTTGTGCTTTCAAGTCATAACTAGAACTTTGAAAAAGTTATTATCCCAATACTTAAAGAGTTTTTGATGAGCTTCAAGGTGACATTAACAAATGTGACCTTTCAATATGGTACAAGGTTGTGTGTCAATGTTTGGAAAATGTGAATAACTCATTAAGCTACCATTTTCTAAATGACCAAAGCATGATGTTAAAAACCATGCATAGGGTCAGGCCAGTGTGGCTCAGTAGTTGAGTGTCAATCTATGAGCCAGGAAATCACAGTTCGGTTCCCAGTCAGGGCACATGTCTGGGTTTCCGGCTCAATCACCATGGGGGACATGCAGAAGGCAGCCAATCAATGATTCTCTCTCATCATTGACGTTTCTATCTCTCTCTCCCTCTTCCTTCCTCTCTGAAATCAATAAAAATAAATATATATTTAAAAAATCATGAGTAGGTAAAAGGTCCATTCAAAGTGCAAGCTAGAAAGGTGGATTTTAATTTACAAGAGTATGGAGAGTTCGTTGACATGGTTTCCAATTTCACATGCAACTAACTTTTAAATAACTACCACCTTCAGAAAATAAAGATATTTGTGTGTTTCAATGGATTGTTTTGTGTGTGTATTTTGTTTTTGTTTTTTGTTTTTGCATGTTACAGAATTTCCTTTTTTTAAAGGCTGAATAGCATTCTTTTGTATGCATATACATTTTCTTTGTCCTTTAAACTGTCAATGGGGTCATAGGTGTCTCTGTACCTTAGCTTTTTTGAATAAACATAGGAGGGCTAATATTTTTTTTGTGATCCTGATTTCAATTATTTTGGATAAAGGTCCATTAGTGGGATTACTGAATCACATGGTAGTTCTACTTTTAATTTTGCAATAAAAGGGATGAAATTTGAGGATATAATACTAATTCAAATAAGCCAGTCATTGTGTGATTTCACTTATATGAGGTATCTAAAGTAGTCAAATTCATATAATCAGAAAGTGCAATGGCGGTTGCCAGGGGCTAGGGAGAAAGAAATGAGTCAAGCATAAAATTTTAGTCAAACAAGATGAATAAGCTCTAGAGACGTATTGTTACAACCTCGTACTTACAGTCAACATTACACACTGCACACAAAAAATCGTTGAGTGTATATCTCATGCTATATGTTCTTAACACAATTAAGATGAATTATTTTTTAAAGGTTTGTAAATCAGAGCAAAATAATCTGAAAGAAAATTTCCCCACCAATTTGTGCTGAAATGAGGATTTTAATTTACTGAAATATTACCTCTACTTATATTCCTAGTGGTCCATTGCCAAAGAATGAGAATTTTTTTCTTTGTCTTCTCAAGTATGCAAACAAACCTTTTCAAAAAAAATTTTTTTATTTTTTTGTCAAAATTAGAAAGTAATTACATGTGTATTTAAATGAAAATAAAAAGTTAAAGTTTTTAGTCTAAGCCACAGACAAATAACTTATATAGTCTTTGCTTATAGCTCATGTCACTACAGAAGCCTTCTCTGATGATCATATAAAATACTTGTCCTCAAATCAGTTGACGGTCACCTTTTCCTCTTTATTTTCCCCATAAAACTTAACTTTGCCTGAAATGGTATATGTTGATAAAGCTTTAATTTTATTTACTGTCTTCATAGCATCCTAGGATTTAAACTTGATTCTGTTTTGGTCACTGGCATGTTTCCCAGTACCCAAAATAGTATGTGGTTTATAGAAGGAGCTTGAAACTACTACACACCTATTGGTATGTACAAAGTCCAGAACAGCACCACCACACAATACTGATAAGTTTGTGGAGCAAAAGAACTCTTTCATTGCTGGTGTGCATACAAAAATGATAGAGTAACAGTTTAGAGGTTTCTTACAAAAGTCAACATACACTTACCATTAAATAAGTCATTCTTTAATATTCACCCAAATGAGTTGAAAACATGTTCACACAAATTTATAACAGCTTTATGCATAATTGCCCAAACTTGCAAGCAACCAAGATGTCCTTCAGTGGTACATGAAGACAATGGAATGTTATTCAGTGCTAAAAAGAAATGAACTAGCAAGCCACGTAAAGACATGGAGTAAACCAACATGCAAATTACCAAGTGAAAGAAGCTAAACTACAAAGGCTACATCATACTATGACTACATGACACTGTGCAACAGGCAAAGCTACGGAGGCAGTGAAAAAAAGAAATCAATGATTACCAGGGGTTTGGGTAAGGGGAGGGAAGAAAGAATAGGCAAAGAACATTTAGGGCAGTGAAGCTATTTTGCATGATAGCTTGATTTTACTATAAAGGGATATATGCTACTATAAATTTGCCAAAATTTAGAGAATTTACACTACCAAGAGTGAACTCTGATGTATGTTTATGGATAATAATAAATGTACCACTCTGGTTTGGGGTATCGACATTGAGAAAGGCTGTGCCTGTAGGTGGGGCAGGGATGTGACTGTAAAATCTGCACTTTATGATTAGTTTTGCTGGGAAACTAAAACTGTTGTAAAAATAATGTCTATTTAACAAACCAAATCTCACCAATAAAAACATTCAAATATTACAAACGAGAAAAAATAACATTGAAATGTGGCCCTGGGTTCAATTTTACCGATCCATTAATTTAACAAATAATTACTGAGTGTCACTCCATATAAGTACATTCATACATTAAGGTGTTAGAGCCACAAAATGACCCTGCTCCAGTCAAGACGCTCATAGTTTAGTGGTAGCTGACAGTAAAACAGATAAACTGACAAGTTGTGGAGTCCTACAGAAATAAGCAGAGAAGTTGATGAGAGCTCAGGAAAGGGTCCTAAGGTAAACTGAGGGGTAGACTCAGATAAAGTTAAAGGGAAGACTGTAGGGATGAGTAGTCATTACCCAGGTGTAGCAGGGTTAAAATAAATATTTACCATATTCAGACATGAAAAATAAAAGAGCATTTGTTTTCAACTCCTTGACAATGTATCTAAATGTGGCACCTCCATTCCATCTGATTAGGGTGGACTTCAGGGACAGCAACTCAAATTGACCAATTGAAAATGACAAATCTCTTTCTGGGAGCTTAGTCGTAAGAGAAAATGTTCAGTCTTTCAAGATTTTTCTTTCTCTTCCTTTTTTTTTTCTTGTCAAGAAGCCACTTGGTTATAAGAAGGCTAACCATACAATCTTTGTTTGCCAAGAAATCCCTAAATTACTTCTTCTTTCCTCGTGGTCTCTCTGACTTAGCACTTGTTCTAGTTTTTGTTGTTCTTTTCTAGATTAAGTATTATTGTTAATCACTGCTTTAGAATACATCATTATTGGTTTGATGGGTCTTCAATTTTACTTCTAGATTCTCCCATGGTATAAAAGAGTCTGAGACTATTTTAATGTTTAAATTTTAGGCTACATTTATAAAACAGCCAATATTAGCAATGGTCCATATGTCATTGCCAGGCCCTTTAAGTAACAAAGAAACTAACATCTCTTTCGGGGCAGCTAACTCCTGATCTGAGTAGTAGCAGAAGTTTCCTCAACTTTGCTCCCCCTGCTGGCCAGTTTGTGTTCAAAACGGAGACATCTGTGAAGTATCCCTGAGTGTTACAGAGTGGAAAATTATGTTAGTTGTAAGTGAAGGTTGTGGACTGTGTATAAAGTAATCTGAATGCTTTGAGATCAACAAACATGTATTTATTTCATGATTGGTAACACTCATATGTTGTAAAAAAATCCCTTCAGGCAGCAATGGGCGAAAATAAATGAAGGTTCATATTTATTTAAAACGTAAGCACTGGGTTTACATTTCACAAGAAAGTTGATGGTGAATGTGCAACTCCAACATTTAACATTTACGAAAAGGGGCTAATACTGCCCAAAAATGATAATCGGATATGTGCATTTGCAGGGGAGCATTTACATATGTATAATAATAAAAGCATAATATGCTAACTAGACTGGATGAAGCCGGGACTGTGAGGGAAGCCCACGTCCCGGGTGCCATAGGAGAGCCAGTGTCAGCAGCCAGGGGAAAGGAAGGTCCACTCTTGCACGAATTTCAAACAAGTTTTATTTAGATCAAATTATTTTTTTATGAATTAATTTTCCTCTTTTGATATCAAGTTTTCTTGAAACAGTGCATAACAGAAAATGTGCATGCAAGTAAGTAAGATTAGTCTCATTCCCTGCTTCAGAGAGAAAGTTGGCTAAATTGATTTTAAATGAGTTTAACTTTTAAATTCAAATCTTTAGTCCAAGTATGCTTTTGGCATTGCATTTGTTGAAGATAAAATACCCGATGGCCTTATAAATCCTATTGTAAAATGTCTCTTAAAATCATTTCAAAAGTTCAACATTGAAAATAAATGTCACTTATTTGTGATGGAGCTGAATAAAATGTTTGTTGGAACTCATCACTCTGGTATAAACTATGTGCCTTGTAAATTAAAAAAAGAAAACTATGGAGATGCAATATTTTTGGAATTAGTTGTGATACATTTGATTTATTTTATATTCATAAACTCTGTTACATTCTATTAATTGAAGAGAAGCTGTAGCTGTTAAAATTTACAACTTTTTAATGTAAACACAGTAAACTATAATTTTTGTGTTTAATAAAGCTGATGTTGAATTAAAATAATATCTCTCATAACACAACATTTTTTTCTATTTACTGCCTGCTATTAGTTATTTTTTTAAAAGTTTGACTATTTAAAGAACTATTAAGAATTGTGCTATGGAATAGATTATCTTAAGGGGAGATTAAATTGGTATATTGCTTGTTTTTATTAGGTAACCTACATTGAAATGAAATTAAGATGACATATTTTCTAGCATCTAAATTAGCAAAGAATTTTAAAGTGTTCCTAAATAGAAGCACCTACTTTGATTGAGTAGTGTCCCATAAACATATTCATTGCTAAAAAGTACTCTTATTCAAGACAAAGACAATATCTATAAAAAAATATATGGGCTGAAATAGGTTACCTATTTCAACAAAAAAGTTAAACCAGACTTTGGAATTATCAAATATTTTAGCTATCACAACTATATAGATTATTTTCTCAATTAAAAATTTATTGTCGACACAGTCAGATCAATTGCCAGTATGAAAATTTGAAAACATAAACATTAAATAATCATTATTGAAAGATAGAAATGATTGCAATAAAGATATAGACATGCTATGGTCTTAGGTAAAAGGACTCATTATTGTGAAAATGTTATTCTACCAAAATTAATATACAATTTTAATTCAATTTAAATAAAAATCCTTCCCTAGACAGTTTTCTCAGTGGTTAGAGCACCAGCCCTCTGACTGGGTTTGATTCTGGTCAAGGACACATACCTTGGTTGCAGGCTCAATTCCCAACCCTGATCAGGGCGTATGGGGTAAGTAACTGATCAATATGTTTCTCTCACATAGATTTTTCTCTTTCTGTTTCATCCCCTCCCTTCCATTCTCTCTAAAAATGGAAAAAAATCCTCAGGTAATGTTAAACAAAATAAAATTAAAAATCCTAATGTAATTTTCAACTGTAAATTAATCTGGAGTATAAAAGTGCATGTACGGCAATAGCAATTTTAAAAAATAACAAGTCAAGAAGCAAGAAAATGGTGATGGAAGGAGACTTGCTTGAGGTGGTGAACACATAACACAATATACAGATGATGTATTATAGAATTGTACATCTAAGACCTACATAATTTTATTAACCAATGTCACGCCAATAGATTCAATAAAAAAAGAAAAAAGGTCAAGAAGCAGATCTGTCTAATAAAGGACAAGTTATATAAATAAAGCTATGGTGTTTAAATAGCTTCAGCTTTGGAGCCTCTGTACCCATTAGTTAAATGGTACAGAACAGAGTACAGAATCAGATACATATATGGAAATTTAAGGTAAAAATGACATTTCAAATCATATGGAAACATTTTTAATAAGTGATAATGGGGGAAATGTCTACCTTCTTAGAAAAAGATTTATACAAAAATGTAGTCTACTTGTGTTTAAAATGTAAGCATGACCTGTGCTATAAAATTCCTGTGTTAAATATATATTTAGTATTTTGAGTATATGGGAGGCATAATTGATTAATAAAAAGATTTTATGATATATATTTATATATTTACAATCCTCTGTAGTATGAAAGGTATCATAAAGTTAAAATTTTGAGGACATATACAAAACAAGACATATGAAAAAAAAATCTCATATAAAATCAGAGACAAATTAAACGAAAACAGACTGAAGAAACAGTAATGGCCACTAAGTATGCAGAACAAAGAAAGCTCAACCTCAGGGAGAAAAAGACACAATGGAATACAATTTTATATTCATCAGATCCGAAAAACAAACAAACAAACTTTAAATCTGAAGCAAGATGGCCATGGTAATATGTTTTGTGTAAAATACTATTTTTAAATTATCTGTATATTTATGTTTGAAATGTCTTTCATATTTATATCACAGAAAGAATAATTAAAAAAGGTCAGGCAGCAAATATGAAACTGGGTAACAGTGAAGAGGATTTTGAGTTGAGTTTCAGTTTGTTTGTTTTTTGTTTGTTTTCCAGTTTCTAGTGTTTACATTTTCTAGTACAAACATGTTGATTTTTTAAGACATCATTCAAATGTATTGTCTTATCCTCTTTAAAAATCAAATGATCTGTAGTCATTTTAAAAATAGCGTAAGACTACAAAAGTAAAAAAGAGGTTATTGCTAAGTACTTTATGTCACATGTAGTATACTATAAAATAAATACTCATTCAAAGGAAAATGTGGGCTGTGAAATTAAGTTTAAAATGAGTTTTGAGATTTTTTTAATATTATAAATTCACATTTGGTTTTAAAAGTGAACTAGAATCATATTTGACCCCATTTATTCAATTGAAAAAGAGAGAGAGAGAGAGAGAGAGAGAGAGAGAGAGAGAGAGAGAGAGACTAAGATTTCTGGGTTTGACCCAGCTTGCAAATTCTTAAGTTCTTAACTAGCAGCTGGAATTTTAAAAACAAAAGGAAGAAAATGCTCAAACTTGGCACATGCCTGCTGATTATTGCCAGGAGAAATATCACTCAAGTAAATTTTATTGACCTGACAAGGAACAACTGCTATGTCAAAATGCATTTAATTAAAACATTTTTATTCATAATTTATACACTTAATTTGAATAAATTTACCATAACCAGGTTGTTACATGTGGTTTCATTTACATTATAGGCCTGCTAAATTATCTTTCTAGTGGCTGCATTTTCTCTAAAACTCTCTGGTGTAACTAACCTATACTCATTATTCTGCTAGTATTTTGGATACATTTTTCTTTGAAGACCTAAAACACTTTATTATAGACCACAGATGTAATCTTTTTCCCTCTTTCTCTCAGACATTGGTGGAAATATAATTTGTGACTTAACTATGTTTTTTTCAAATGACAATTACACTGAAACATTTATTCACATTTCTCAAAACTTCACAAAATCAGCACACATTGAACACCCAGTGTTTTAAAGTTCTTATGAGAAATCTCAACTAAAATTTTAAAAAAGACCTGATAATGAGCCCTGTGAATGAAGATTGGATGGATTTATGCCCTATGAGAGGATATAAGAGGCTTGTCTGAGTGCCTCTTTGGAATAAACTCCAACTTATGGAAAAACATTGTCTGGCTACCAGAAGGCTGGAAGTTCAGATCTGCTCACATTTGTGAAATAATTTATTTCAAAGGCCTAAACTATAACAAACAGACTCCACAAGCCAACATCAGTTTGGCAATATCTAAAAGTTGTGTAATGTTTTGAGTAGAGAATAGAAAGGCACTATAATAATCTTTTGACTGGCCTCAGGGCGTTTTGATGCCTGATATTTCAGGATAACTAGTAATTTATAAGGACCACAACTACACTAATCCTTGGGAAGAAAGTCCTGAATAATATTAGCAAGAAGCCGAAACCGGTTTGGCTCAGTGGTACAGCGTCGGCCTGCGGACTAAAGGGTCCCAGGTTCGATTCCGGTCAAGGGCACGTACCTTGGTTGCGGGCACATCCCTGGTGGGGGGTGTGCAAGAGGCAGCTGGTCGGTGTTTCTCTCTCATCGCCATTTCTAGCTCTCTATCTCTCTCCCTTCCTCTCTGTAAAATATCAATAAAATATATTTAAAAAATATATATTAGCAAGAAGACCCATTTCAAATTCTTATTTCTAGAAGATTCGAAGAGTATTATTATCAAATAGCAGAAATTTTTAACATGACTACATAAATACCAGAGAATTAAATTAGAAGTTTCTCTTCAAGGTGAAGTATTATAAAATGTCTTTCACTGCATACGTACATTAAAATGCAGAGAAGAATACAATTAGTTCAGAGAGAAGACAACCCAGTTTGAATTATCCCTATATTATTTTAGAGAACTAATATTTGTCAAATAATTCACAAAATTATTTGTTAATTAATTTTCAATTGTGTTTTAATTCTAATTATTGGGATGTTTTTCTTTGTGATCTAATTTACAGCTTACTTAATAAGTGCTAATTATTTCAGGGAAAAGTGAAAAACAAATTAGAACAGAAAGTTATTGCATCCAAAAGATATATCACAGCTAAATTTTTAATAGAAATGACAAAAACAGTGATTATAATAAGGTTGAGGATGAAAGTCTGATCACAAATAAGCATGTTAACTACCTCCAGAGCTATTTTTACCATTGTCTGTGAGCAGACTATTCATGGATATAGTCCATCAGCTCCAAAATAGCAATTTTGGGAAAATTCATGAAACTACTGGTGACTTAGGGGGGAAAAAGTCACTATTTCTATAAAACATTGTAATTTCTAGTGATGATGTGTTTGTATCATATCTATAATAATAAAAGGGTAGTATGCTAATTAGACCGGATGTCCTTCCGGAGTAAAGGGGGGGGGGGCTGCGAGGGAAGCCCGGTCCTGGGTGCCATAGGGAAGCTGGTGCTGGCAGCTGGGGGAAGGAAGGCCTACTCTTGCACAAATTTCATGCATCAGGCCTTTAGTTAACATATAAAGGGCATATTGTTAGAAAATCCTTCCATGTATGGGTTCATTATAATCATAATTTTATTTTTAATGTATTATTTTACTGATTTCAGAGAGGAAAAGAGAGATAGAAACATCAATCATGAGAATCATTGATTGGCTGCATCCTGCACGCCCTCTGCTGAGGATTGAGCCTGCAATCAGGGCATGTGCCCTTGTCTGGAATCGAACCTGGGACCTTTCAGTCTGTAGGCCAATGCTTTATCCAGTGAGCCAAACAGGATAGAGTTATTATTTTAAATCAACAGTTCTCTGGCAGGCCTGGAGACTGGAAATTATATAAATCCTCCTTAGTATTGCCTATTACTAACAATTTGATAGTTTTCTTTTTTTTTCATATTTGCATCTGGACTTTACCTCCTGCACTGATTCAGACTCGGAGACATCAACAAATTGCCAGGAACCATTGTCTACAGGTGGGTATGTTGTGAAGAAACAGGTCAAACTTGAGATTTCTGAGATCCTGGTAACTAGACATTCTATAAATAATGTAGAGACTTTAAAATCTTCTGGAATGTGAGCAGGTACTTAACCACACAAGCTAAAGTCCATTTGGGAGAATCTATGACCACAGATGCCCCAGAGGAAAAGGCACCAATTTAGCATCCATGGCCATTGTTATCACTACTCACAATTCTTGAGTTTTGATCTCAGTATTGTAGTAAAATACTTTTAAAGTATTTTTTTTACTACACCAATGTATTGATGTAAATTCTTTAATCATACTCTTATGTGCCTTTAAAACAATAGATTATTTTATCCAAACTTTCATTACTTCTTTTTTATCTTATTTTAATTTTCTTGTTTTCTAGTTGTTTACTTTCATCGTGATCTTCATTACAGGTAAATTCATCACATTATGTTTGTTTACTTGCTTGATTTTGTTTTCCTCTTGACCCTTTTTGTAAACACACCATGGTTTCTAGATGCTATGTTTTTAATTTTACATGTCAGATTTGTGGTCTTGTACATTTAAAGAATTTCTTGAATTCTAAAGTTAAGGCAACTTTTGCTGTCATCTGAAATGTAGCTCACTTATCTTACAAAAGAGAAAACTGAGTCTCTGAAAAATTAATGGATCTACATAGTTTACATAGTTTCTTAATGAAGAATTTAAAGTTATGGTGTATTTTCCTGAATTAGTTTTCTTAAATAGGAAGCAGCAATGGAGCACATAGTTTAAAGAATTTTTGAGATTGGAGACTGTGGCCATCTCTGGGAAAGGTGCTACCCAAATTTTGAAAGAGCATTCTCTAGAAAGGTCCTCTGAAGTAGGATGAAAATATGAGAGTTGGGGAAACTTGGGTTATTTGGGGACTTAATTAAGAAAGAAAGAAAATGGTGACAGCTCTGAGCAGCAAAGAATAAATGGAAGGATCACAGGGGGGGGAAATCATAATCGTATTACCAAGTACGCTGGAATATTAAGGTAAACCATATAGTCAGCAAGATATTTGAGGAATGCTGATGTGTTCCTTACAAACAAGGATTTCAAAATACCATTAATGATAACATGGTTAAGTGATTTGTGACTGATTTAAAGAGCAGCTGCTAATTTTTTTTTTCAGGAGTAATCCATCGAGAGGAAAACCTCTAGTGCATGGTGCAGACTTTTCTCAGGCCTACCCTGTCAGGAGTGCATAGAGGTATGCTGTCCAATTCTCTGAATAATTAACCAGGAAAGATATGGATCAAGTTATAATTGTGGACTGAATCTTGCAAGATGATATTTAACTGGGGCAAAAGCAAAATACTTTGCATTTAGTTAAGCAAACCACCTGGGTAAGCACGGAATGGTCCACATAGAACTTAATTGTAGTACTTAGCCAACTGCAGATGGGGTCTCAGTCAAGAGTGCTTTGCAGCTGCCTCTAATGTATGAGTAATCTTAGGCTGCAAGTCACAGAATGGTTGCCACTGTACCATGAGGGGATGACCTACACTACATGTCTTGGTTTAGGCCAATGTGTGGAAAGACATCCAGCCGAGGGGGAATAAGCAGAGGAAAGAACCAGAGGTCTTTTCATATTAAAAAAAAAATGAATGAAATTACTGGGTATTTAACTTGCAGAGCTTAAGAATATCAGAGTCACATTTTTTAAATATTTGGAAATCATCAGATAGATTTCAAAATGTCTAACACTGGTTCTAATTTTGTGAGCAATTAATTCATAGGAGTTTGTTCCATCCACTTCTTAATTGTGTGACTTTGGGAAAGGCACTTAACCTTTATATACCTTAATTTGCTGATAATTTTCTGAAATAAGACCTACCTCATTAAGTTGAACTTATGATTAAACCAAGGTCTATGTGTGATGGATAGAAAACTACGGTGACATCATCTTTTTGTAAGACTTGTAACTATATTATGGTTTTTAGTATATTGTCATATGGTTAGAATATTTCATAATGGGCAAAAATTCTACCTGCAAAGAAGTGGACAGATTGGGAGACAATGGTCATGGTGTTAAGTAGAATGCAATAGTTAATGTTTAAGTGAGGACTGATTTTATAAGTAGCTAGTGCATTAGTGAATATTTTTGTTTTGGAAAAGCTTACCTTCTAATCAACATTGTAACTGCAGAGGCTTAAGTAATACATACTCAGAAAACAAGAACTGTCTGTATCTCTGACTAGTCAAGCAAAAGGCACAATATTATTTTGAATAACATCTACACTGTATAAAATATGAAAGAGCTTGAATAATTCAGATGATTAGGAAATAATCATTGCTCAAATCTATCATTCGCTGTAACTAATGTTAGCATAAATTCCAGAGTAACCAGTCAGTTGAGTCACATGTGATTTTGAAATGAATCTGAAAAATTGAAAAGCAAAAACTTCCCATCTGTCTTTATCCAAGATGGGGTTTTTATCCAAAGCCCCATCCGAACATATTTTGAAAGGTTTTTTAAAATTTTTGTCAGAACTTTTTGTTCAAATTGACTCTTAAAAACATTTTTTTCTATAATTTTGGGAATTTAGATTGTTTTTTGTTGAAAAAGTTCTTTCTACATCAAATTGTTTTCTTATATTTGTTTTTCCAACCTGAATAACTAAGTTTACTTCAACTTTCTCACATGGATGATGTTTTCCTTTTTTGTTATCTACTTTTCTCTTTAGATATGAAATACATAATTAGACCCTTTATGAATTTAGTGATAATTTATGTATGTCCTATGTCATATTTGTCTTTTAATAAACAACAAACCTTTATTATGACTCTGAAATTATTATGCCATATTCTTCCATGATTAAAAATATCCTCTGTTTCTTTCTATCGTCTGGAGGAAAACTTGCTCATGTAGGCTGACACACACAAGAAAGGTTGAAAATAAATCGTTAGGGTTTTTTCTTACCTCTATTTCCCCACATTGACTCGCACTTTATAGTCTAAATCATAATACAGTTGTTTCCTTCCCTCGTAGATTAGCTATTTATGAAGCAACCAAACAAGATGCATTTATAAATAAAACTGTGGATGTTAATGAAAATTTTTCTTTTGAAAAGATAACCTTCTGTTTTATTTCATTCATCCAATTTTAAAATATCATGCCTTGGATCCTGAACTTGAGTAAACTAATAAAAATCTATTCCAGAGGAAGAAGGTTACTGATCACTTTGATATTTAATTTACCTTCTCTAGACACATCACTCAATTTTACATATTATCAGTAACAATTGCACATGAAAATTACATAGTGTTTTTTTTAAAAAAAATAAATAAAGCACTTTATGAAAAGCATGACTTCATTGCAGAATTCTCTCTGTAGCATACGAGTTAACATTTTTACTGATATTTTATTAGGTGATATGAATTTTGAGGATGCAAGTTGTCATGGTAACTGGCCTGTGTATTTTCTGGCTGCACTTGAGAGTAAAAAAAAAATATATTAGAAGAAAGAAAAATAAATGAAACTAAGACAATTTCTGTACACCCAAAAGCAAGCATTCACAGTATTTATTCCAGAATTCTTTTGCGAGGTTGAATGAAGAACGTTCTAGACCAGAGACAGAAATGGTACATTGAACCTGTAAGTGCTATAAAAGTGGTCAGGTACAACTTGCTGAGATTTGAGGATAAAGCACACTGTGGAGCAGGCCTTTAGATGTGATAAAGGAAATGTCAAAATGGGACATACAAATGGGGCCACTTTCCTTCTATTATCTTAGTGGAATTCTCGGTAATAAGATTTAGCTTTCTAGTTTAATCTAAGCTTCAGTTTTAGTGTGATTATTTCATTTTTATTTTAAGTGGCAGCAGAATAAGTCATTATGCTAAGCACCTTTGAATTGAAGTTAATAAGTTTTTACTTATACTTAAGTATTGAAAAAAAAGTAAATTAGTTTCCTGATTTTTTTTTATATTCAGTACAAGTGCTCTATGACTCTGCCTTCCATGAGGAAACTCGATTATTCATACCATAAGGAGCATCTTACTGTCTTTCTCTGCTTTACTATTTCTTTCTGTTCCCTGGTTTTGCTTAAACTCAGTGATGCTCTTTTTCTGGTTTTTAATTTAAACACTATCTTCAGAAATTTCATGTCTCCAAGCAATATTTTTAACTTTATCTCTCTATAGTTACACAACTATTCTTAATTCAAGCTCTATTCCAAGACACCCATAATCTAAAATAAATTTCTAATTAAATGTATATTTTCACAAGAAACATGGCATTTTTAAGCAGATTACCAGCTTCTTCATTCCTTTTTCCATGAATTACCTGTTCTCTTCTAATTCATGTAAATGAAGCAACATTCAGACCCCATGAATGAGAGAAATCTTGGCAGACTCATCTCTGTTTTTTAAATTTTAATTGATTTTAGAGAGAGGGAGAGAAACATCAATCTGTCATTCCATTTATTTATGTGTTCATTGGTTGACTCTTATTGTGACCTCATGGAGAATTGAACCCGCACACTTGGTGTACAGGTATGATGCTCTAACCAACTGAGCCAGGGAAAGGAGCCTCATTTTATGCTTCATTCTTATGCAAATCACTGAGAAAGTATTCCAAATATCCCCCCCCCCATTATTGTCTCAGCCCTTTGAATATTTTATTACTTTATGATGAATTTAGCTATCTAGGTAGATTTCTTTCCAAGCTCTTAAGATTTGTGCCTTAGGATTTTTCTTCATTCAAGATCAGTGGATATGACTGGACAAGAAAGTTGCTCAAATTTTTTTTATTGTTTTTAATCTAACATATTTACTACATTTCTAACAATTTTTCATTTTGTATTTTTTTTATATACAACCTAATATTTTTCTCCTTACATAGTTTCTCCCAAGGTGTGCCTAGCTTCTCAGACTTTTCAAAATACCAGCTTTGTGTTTTTATGTGATTCTTTGAATGTTCTGTTTTTCCTTTTTGGTCTTCTTGAATGGAATGCCTAGCTCAATGGTTTTTTTTTTAGGACAAAAAAAACTTCTTTGGTTGTGTCTCAACATTTTTGATACTTAGTGCTTTGTCATTTAGTACCAAGTTTTTGTGTGTTTTTTACTTCTTCTTTAAACAGTCATTTAGTACATGCCGTTAATAGTTTCCAGGCACATTACTGTATAGTAATGTATAATAATTCATGTTAATATCTAGAAATTTATAGTAATTTTATATTGTTAATGATTACATTGCATTTTACTCAGAGATCACATTCTATCATGTGTTGATTCTTAGGAATTTATTGAAGCATCTTTTATGGCTTCCTACAGAATCTTTGTAAATGCTCTTATTTGCTAAAAACAAATGAAACTGAGTTTTCTCTCTATCTGCAAATTAATGAATTATTCTGTTCAAATATTTGTACCTGTACTTGGAAGTTATTGACTTATCTATTTTTAAATTGTAGTTCTGGCTGCTTTATATACTTAGAAGAAAATGAAGACATTTTCATAATCATTGTACCTTATTTATACATTGTTTCTTTACCAGCATGTAACCCAAGTGTTTCTCTTATGATTTTTTCTTATAATTTATTTTTTCTAATATAGAAATTATTATCTTGAGTTTTTAAAAAACATATTTCTCTAATGTGCACTTCTATCCTCCAAGTTTCTTTGCATGGTATTTTTAAAAAGTATTTAATTGACAACATATTATAGAATCTTAATATTTGTTAATATCTAGCTTAAGAATCTATTTTGATGCACAGATTTAACCTTTGCATCAATTTTAATTACAATAATATTGAGAGCTATTTTTGCTCTCTTCCCATGTTTTATGTATACTATATTTTTATTTATTTTCTTTTTCTTCTTTCTCACATTACATTTGATGAATCAGCATTTTTTTTTAGCTCTGGTTTGAAAGTTATTTAATCTACTTTTATATTTTGATGTTACCCTTAGCTCACACTTTTGTTGTTGTTTACTCATTAATTTCTGCCATAGAACTCTTCCTCTGATTCCCCCCACGTGCCTTTTCTCGGTGACTTTCTTTTCCCTACACTAGGAATTAGTATCAGCCAGGGTTTTAAATCCAAGTCATGAATATATACTTTTAGGGGTGTAGAGTTATTGTTAGCTAAGACAAAATAATTTTCTAAGTAAATTGCTATGTTTATTCAGTCTTAGTATTATATTTCTCCTTTGTGCTAACAGTACAACATTAACATATGCTTATCATCTTTAATGGAATTATTATATTGAATAAATACCTCCTCAACTACCTCTTGAAGTCCTTCAAAACAGGGACTTTGGGGCTTCATTTATTGTTGTAGCACCCAACATATAATGTGAAATATATTAGGTACTTGTTAGATATTTTTCAGTTGATGCTTAAATGAAAGAACATCCCCTAGTACACTTAAAACAGTCCTGGCCATTGACATACACTTAATGAATATTTATTGAAATAAAGAAGGTTGAATCCTCATAAGCTACTAAAACCTTTGTCTTTAAATTCTTTTTCTTTTTTTCCTTTTTTCTTGTTTCCCAGGCCTCTCAAACCAGTTTGTTTTCTTTTTCCCCCTTTTACAATCAGAATTCATTCAACTGTAAATGCTATGTTCCTTATAGGTCTTCTTCCCAGTAGATTAAACACCTTTAAATCTTTTCATTTGTGATTTTAAGCCATTATTTTTTTTAAAGATATAGGTATTTGCTATGAGTTTAAGAAAAACACCTTGAAGACTTTGACCTCAATAACTTCCTCTTTGACAGGATTTTAATGTCCACTAAAGAGGTTAAACACTCTCTCTATTTTGAGCCAAATTAATTTCTAATAAAAAAGCAGGAAGTGCTAATGACTGAAATATGAAAGGGGCACTTGAGGCAATCTACTCATTCCTGATAAAGGAATTAAGAATCAAGAGGGAGAGGGCAAGAGGCTCTGTTTTCCCTAGTTGAGTTTTTGATTAATTTGGAAGTGTTCTGGGAAAGGAGAAACAATGAAAGGTCATGTTATGTAAACGCTGTGTCCTGCAAATTAGCCCTTTCCTTACTCTAAAAAAAAAAAAAATAAAATAAAATAAATAAAAAAAAGTCTAGAGACCCAGATATCTCTCAGGTGCTGTTTTCTCTCTCATTTTTCTTTAATAACTAACTTTCACAAATAACAGATTTTACTCACTGCTCTCACTTTCTCATCATGCACTTTTTAAATTTTTTGAAATCCAAATTTGACCCTCATCATTTGAATCACATTTATCTCTGTCATCAATAATAATGGCTTTTTTATTTTTTTAATTTTATTTTTCAATTACATTTGACTTCCAATATTATGTCAGTTTCAGGTGGACAACATAGTAGTTAGACGTTTATATTACTTATGAAATGATCCCCCAATGAGTCTAGTATACAACATTATTGACTATATTCCCTATGTTGTCCTCTTTTCAATCACCTTTTAAAAAACATTGCACAGCATTTGATACTGTTAAACATCTCCACATTCTCTTCTCTTTTGAGATGAAATGCTATTGATTTGAATTTGCCATCTATGATGACCCTTTAGCTGAAATTTCTTCCAAAACCCTCTAAATATAGGCATTTCTTATGGATCTGTTCTTGATGTGTCTGTTTTCCTCTCTATGGTTTATCCTTCAGAAATTTCATCTTATTTGAATCACTTTCCATATGGCTTCGAATAGTGTATCCCCAGTTCTAACTCCTCCCTTTGACTTTATACCTAAATTTCCCAAACCTCAACTATATTAAGATTTAGAGTTATCAATATTCCCTTCAACAATTACTTCTTCATCCTACATTTTCTTTCTCAATAGTTACAATATCATTCTACTTATGTAAGTGCTTTAGCTCTGACTCATCGGGTCCAGAGCCTTTATATTGACTTTGTATGGGAGTGAATGAAGGGTGGCAAAATATGCCACCCCAAAATACACCACACTAACATAGGGAGTATTTGAGATAAAGGCATTTGAGAATTAGCAGGTGCAAGGGGGGCATTCTAATCTTCCCCTTTCTTCCTGAAAATAGAAGCTAAAAACTCCCAGATGAAAGATGTGCTCTTTGGACCAAGAAAAAAGAAACATTCTTCAACAGGAATCAAAACCAATAGAACTGTGTACATACAGACCTTGCTAAAATAATTCTTATCTTCCATTAGCCTCCCACACAGTTTAGTTACTTTTTCACAATTGCCTCTCTTTGTTCAACCTAGTTGGAAAGCATGTAGGTTTTGCAACTTCTTTGAGTCTTTATTTCTTTATAGGGGATCCCATATTACATAAAAATTATAATAAATAAATATTTATCCTTTTCTCCTGTTAATCTGTTTTATCTGTTTAATTTTAAGGCCCAGCCAAAAACATTTAAGAGGGTAAAGATAAAATTTTGCCTCCCCTACAGTTTCAACCTCTAATGTTTCTACCTTTCTACATCATCCTGCTTTGACCCTATTTTTATTATTTTTGGTTGGAGTATTATGAAACTTTTTACCTTAAAAAAATTTAATTACAGTTTACATTCAATATTATTTTATAGTAGTTTCAGGTATACAACATAATGGTTAAAAACTCATATACTTTAGAAAATATTCCTCCTGATATTTCCAGTATCCACATGGCATCATACATAGTTATTATATTATTATTGACTATATTTTCTATGCTGTACTTTACATCCCCATGATTATTCTGTAACTACCAATTTGTACATATTAATACCTTCACTTTTTCACCCAACCTCTCAACCCCTCTCCCTCTGACAAGTGTCAGTTTGTTCTCTGTATTAATCAGTCCTGTTTCTATTTTGTTCGTTTATTTTGGTCTTTAGATCCCACATATAAGTGAAATCATATGGTGTTTGTCTTTCTCTGACGTGTATATTTCACTTAGCAAAATACCCCCTAGGTCCATTCTCATTGTTGCAAATGGCAAGATTTCATTCGTTTTTATGGCCAAATAGGATTTCATTGTATACACGTACCTCCACTTTTTTATCCACGCATCTACTGATGGGCACTTGAAATTGCTTCCATATCTTAGCTGCTATAAATAACTGCAATGAGCATAGGAATACATGCTTTCTTTCGAATTAGTGGTTTGGGTGCCCTAGAATATAGACCCAGAAGTGGAATTGCTTCTCAACATCACTAATCATCAGAGAAATGCAAATCAAAACCAGAATGAAATATCACTGCAGACTTGTCAGAATGGCTATTACCAACAAATCAAAAACAATAAGTGTTAGCAAGGATGTAGAGAAAAGGGAATGCTTGTTCACTGTTGGTGGGAATGCAGATTGGTGCAGCCATTATGAAAAACAGTATGGAGTTTCCTAAAAATTTAAAAATAAAACTGCCATATGACATTTTCTTAAGCAACCTTGATTTATTTGGCTGAAAGAATCTTTAAGAGCATAATATTGACCAAATCATGTTCCTAAATCTTGGCCTGCTCCTCACTGCCTATTGGGTAACATCCAGCATCTCTGGTTTAGTAATTAGGGCACTGGTTTGCCTTACACTATTTTGCATGTGATTTTTATCTCAATGTCTTCCTATACATCTAATTTTGCAACCAGGATACAAAATCAGCTTCTCCTCAAAATGCTGTTATAATATGGATTTTAAAAAATCTACATTGTTGGGAATTCTTTGTTGTTCCTTGTCATTTTTATTGCTAAATAGCTCCCCCAACTAAAACTTGATTATCTTATTTAATCTAGTTTAGTACTTTATCCATGAGTATGCTTAATATTTAAGAACTACTTGTAAAGTTAATGCATTCAAATTTAACAAAAAAGGTATTATTATCAGAGAAATAGCTATTTTCACTTCCTTACATTAAGAGAACCCAACAGCATGGATGGACCTGGAGAGCATTATGCTAAGTGAAATAAGCCAGTCTGAGAAGGATACACATCACAGGATCTCACTTATTTGTGGAATCTAATGGACAAAATGAATTGACCAACAAAATAAGACCCAAAGTATGGAGGCATGGAACAGACTGACATACCTTGATGTGAGGATGAAGGGACAAGGAGAGATTAAACAAAGTACTTAAATACTTCTATATATAAGTATTGCCATGGACACAGGCAATAGGGTAGTGAAGACTTGGTGGGGTGGGTGGGTAGGGGCAGGGTGGAAGGGAATAAAGGGTAGGAAGAGGAAGACATCTGTAATATTGTCAACAATAAACGTATATATTTAAAAAAGAAAAATGGAGAATCCAATGTAGAGGGTGACCTCATTCCCCCATGAAGTAGGCACGCCATCTAGTGACAGCTCCACCACACTACAAACCTTGCCTCTGAGGCTGGCAAACCCAATAATCCATCTTTAAATTTTCCTCAAGGAATAGATTAAAATGAAACTTAAATATATATAACATAGTACCATAAGAAAAAGTATTGAATAATATTTTGTATGGCATTAAAATTAAGCAAGCATACCAATTAATTTAGGGTTGACTATATATATAGATAAATTCAGAGAAACAGAAGAACCTAAAGTTTTATGTGTTGACATTAATCAGTGATGTGTTTGGATCCACTCTGAAAGAAGAATTTTTTTTAAAAATGTCTGTTAGCTTGGCTGAATCTCTGATAAAGTATTAACATTTTCTTTTTCCCCAAGATGACATATATAACAAACCCTGCAGGGTGTACTCTGAATAAATGTTAGCTGAGGAGTAGCGTAATGGTTCAGAGCAGCACAGACTTTGAAGCCAGCTGGTTTGTTGTGACAACCTTCATGAATTGGAGGACGAACCTCTATTGCTCAGAATGACCATTTCACATCTGGAAACATGACAATGACAATATCTTCGTGGTATGAGAAATAATATGCAAATAGTATGCAAACTATTTGTTCTATAGTAAGTACTCAGTAAAAAAGTGATTGTTTGGTTTTAATGATTATTACCCTTGTACCTTTGATAATTTGTATAGGGACAGACATAAAACTGCTTTTCAAGCTTAAACACTATTATTCCTGGTTCCCCAAATTCTTTCCTTATCACAGCGTAGGGTACACCTATTGATAGACACCATGACTCTCAATACCTGGTAAGAGATACCGTGCTTATTTGGTAAATATCTGACAACAAATTATCCATAGGACACATTAAAAACATTTTATATCGACTATATGTTTTAAAGTATCCAGAAAAAAAAAGTAAGTTGTTCGTACTTACAACTCTCCAGTTGCATGATGCACGTTTGCACATCCATCGGAAAATTCTTGAGATCCATCGGACAGGAAAGTGTTAATGTCAATCTGAAGAAATTCAAAGCAATTATTCTTAAAAGAAAATTATGACACCCTATGAATGTTATATTGTTCAAGGGTACAATTGTAAAGCAAAATTGCTGTCGGTAGTGACTAATGTTCAGTCAAATAAAATTTGTTCCAACTTGGCTGTTACTTATCCTGAAATAGCTGTATCTTTACACTGAGTGGCCAGATTATTATGATTTCTGAACACATAGTAATCTGGCCACTCTCTCTATATATTAGAGGCCCAGTGCATGAATTCGTGCATGGGTGGGGTTCAGCCAGCCTGACCAGGGGGAGGGGCCATGGGCAGTTGGCAGGCCTGCCCGCTGGTCAAACTCTTGGTCGATGGGACAATCTGCATATTAGCTTTTTATTATATAGGATATACACTGAGTGTCCAGATTTTCATGTGTTCAGAGATCATAATAATCTGGCCACTCAGTTTATATATAAATCTGATTGGGGGGAGGAGAGAGAAGAGCTGTATATTTAAACATTCAATCACATATTTATCTATCGCTTTTTCCCCTTTAGAGATGGCTATAGACGTCTGAAAGAAGTCTTTATTTCTAGAAGAGACCTTCAAAAAATAAATTTGAGAGTGAGATTCATAAAATGAATACCAAATGCCAAAGATCACAGTTCCCCCAAATCACATGGAGCATATTTGAGGAAGCAAGTATATCCTGGGAATTAGAGTTCTAAACGTGGTAAGTTGGTGTGCAGAGAAGCAATCCTGTGTGACAACTCACTGTCATTTTGTAACTGCATTAGAGAAGTTGTCATGAATATCCAGCAGTATTCAGCAGGGAAACACACTTGGAATCTACTCCCTAGAATCGTCAAGTCCTACCTTGAACTAACAATTCGAGGTGATAGAATGAGGTTTCCCGCTGTGGGACTAAATCACTAGAGCATGTCACCAGGTCTTATCAGGGTCAAGTAACAGCCCTCTGGAATAGGTGTGACATCCCCCCCCCCCCCGGCTCACCAAACAAACTTCTGATTTGGCTTCACACCAAGTGACTTGGATGGTGTACATCAGCACTTTCCCTCTTCCAGAAAGTATTTGAATGTTGGCATTCCAAACCATTCGTCACTCTCGAATTTATTTATTTTTTTATTGGAAAAGTTTATTACCAAGATATCTTCAGGGATTACCAGGACTTTGTAATTCCTGGACCTGAGAAAAATACACCCAGATCTAATGAAACCCAAGTTTATTCAAAGCAAGTTCTTTTCTGAGAACCCTCTGGCCAGCCCCTCTCATTGCGAGTATTCCCAGTGAAATTCGGTATATTGATGAGCGCCCTAGGCGGAATTGTTTACTTAAACTTTATGACCATAGGCGATTACTTCACCCTATAATGGTTCAGTTTTCGCGTCTCTAACATGAAGAAATAACAGTATCTGTTCTGGAGAGGTGTGATAAATATGCTAGTAATACACTTAGATAAGTGCTTACACATAGCAACCACTCAATAAATATTAGTAGCTAAGGGTTACTAGTACATTCTACCACTCTCGGCCTTTCCTATCTTCCCCTCCCCCAAATTATATAGGATGGCCACAAAACGACTGGATTAAATACATGTAAAAATGTAAGCTTTTACAAAAGTAATTACCAGCTCTAGTAAACATCCTCCAAAACGGCATTACGATACAGACCATGCATTAAAGTTGTAATGGTGTGTGTTCTACAGTGAATGCTCTTGGTGAGATCCAATGAACAGAGTCTGAGAGACATAAATGAACAGACATGTGATGCTGCTAAATGTTTAAGATTCCCGGGAGGGTCATTTGACAGTTCATGCAAGTCAGAGTCCATAACACACGAACATAAGTCATAGAGTTTATAATTCAAAAGCAATTTTCTCCTGGCTCAGCTAAGTTGAGTGAGTCTGTAAGCATGATTTTGTAGATTTGCAAAATTCTCCCTTAAAAAGGCAATTGCAAAATCAGTTGGACACAGTGTTCTCTGTCTTGAGAAAGGGTTTATTAGAAGTGTGTGCACAAGTTCGTTTTGAGTGTATGCACATTAATTTTCCAGACATCCAAGACCTACTGGCCAGCCAGCTACAAATTTTGGCTTGCAGAATGAACTCTGTGACCTTTTGTACGGAAGTAAATATCATTCTGAGAACCTTTTCCAGGCTCTCACCATGCGTGTGATGTCAAATTCATATCCTGGCTATTTTTCTGGCATAAAATGAGAGACATTACATAATTCTTTTTTTAAAAAGTGCTTGAAAGGAATTATTTGGGAAAGAAAAACACTAGAACTCATCATAAATCACATCCTGAAAAACATTTATTTATTGACACTTGTTTTGTTTAAGACAGGACACAATTGCTTCTTTAACAGCATATGAATGAAAAAAAATATGTGTCAATGTGGTGGGTGTGATATTGAATTTCTTCATCAAAACATTACAAGTAAATCCTGACCACATCTAAAGAAAATGAAATCAAAAGGTAATTAATCACATTCTACTGTTTTGGAAATGAGAATTTTCTTTGTGGTGAGAGAGGACACCAAGTTCTCGTTCTGGGACAAGACACATAAACAGGATATGGCGTTTTTAATTTTGTCCTAAGAAGTCTTGGCTTAGTGAAGTAGTAATGTCAAAAAGGATGACTATAATCTGTGACAATTGACCTCATTAAAATTGACATATCACCCATTTTTTTTGAGCAAGCACTGCCCTAGAGTATGTTGTCTATCTCAACCATTAATTGAAGTATTAAAAAGATGTTTTGTCACTCCATTTTATGCTCTTCATGAACATAAGAAATATTTTTATGAGTTTCTAATATTTCTAAATTTAGTGTTATAAGGACAATGCAAGAGTCCATATAAGGTTAATTTGGGGAGTCTGGAAAATATTAGAATTTAAGCTTTTTGGGGGGTTTTGTGGTTTAAGTTTTATTGTTGTTGTTTAGTTTAGCTTTTTGTTCTCTTTTTAGAAATACAAAATTAACAAATGCAATGCCTATTATATGCCAGGTAGTATGCTGGGTGCTTTACATATATTATTTCAGGCACAAGGACTCATCTACTGTGACAAAAAGCAAATGTGTGGTGGCTCTGAGATGGGGGAGTAGGACAGGGTTTGAGGGGCAGGGATTATAAGGGTTGTGAACAAACTTTTGAGAGTGATACATATATCCACTATCTTGATTGTGCTGATTATTTCATGAAAGTATAATATACATGTTGAAACTTATCAAATTGTACACTTTAAATATTTATAGTTTGCTACAATTCAATAAAGCTGGCTTTTAATTAAAAACAAAATTATTTTTTTCAAGTAAAGAGATTTGCTCCAAGTCACAGCTAGTAAACTGTAGAGGCTTGATTTGGGTCGGGAGACATCTTGCTAGGTGCACCAAGACCACAAAGCTTTGACTATTCTTTTTACCTTTGTCATTTCTTAGGGCTGTTGATGCAGATGCCAATTTTGAGGGATGTGGTCATGTTGTCCCCCAGGAAAAAGAGAAGGCTGACTTGTATTTTGCTATAAAAGCCCCAAACTCCATGCTGCATAGCTGTGACACAGACCCTTGGTGTGTGTTATATTCATCTGGTCCTGTTGCATGGTTCCAATGAGACTTGAGAACAAGGGACAAGTAAGGCAAATATGGGGATGCTTGTGTTGCTTGCTGGCAGTGAGTAATAAATTCCTTTGTCTCCAACCCAGGAGTTTTGTGTCCTCAGTCAGCACCCACTAATCCTATACTGGACTTGAATTGATGTTCTGCTTTTCAAATCATGTCTCTGTTTTCTATTTCTTGGTATCTTGCTTCTACGTCTTGGGAGACTTCTTCACTTCATCATTCCAAGTATTCTACTATTTCCCCCCATACACACACACACTTTGGTTTACTATTTGTTCTTATTATGTTCTGAGTGACTCGTTTTCCTTTCCTAGAAGTATCTTATTTCATGTAACCAGTTGTCTCATCTGTCCAGAGATTATTTTTATGGTCTCCTCTGCTCCCTGCACTTCCCCTTAAATCATTCATCTCCCTTTGTTTCCTTCATTTGCCTCTTTTATCTTTATTTCCTTTGCCTGTTTCTTCTGACATCTGCTTCTTTTTTATTCTTGTTAATAGTATAAGATGTCCTCAAATGTCTGTTTATATGTAAGAATGAAGCACTAAAAACTATTTGGAGCTCAATTAGTAGTGGATGGTTCATTGGATAATAAATAGTCTTATCTGTAAGATGATTACATGACTACCATTTTTCCTTGGAGGTTCTCCAAATCTTAATATCTATATATTTTTTTTCTGTTGAGCAAGTTAATTTCTCCAGAGGTATATTCTTCTGACTCCTGCTCAGTAAAAGTTTTGATCTTGTTTTCAGCATTTTAGGGAGGACAAAGGTATCACCATTTAGTGTATCCCTTGCAATCCTTATTTTCTTGGTAAGATGCTTATGACAGACCCAGCTGTGCCTGAAGTCCCTATTTGTGAAGTTCTTGGCACAAACTTTCTGAGTTTCTCTGTCTTGCTTTCTGCTCATGTCAGAAGGCAAAAAGACAGCTCCTCATTTGAAGGATACACTAGTAGGTGAGGAAAATTAGGAATAGAGAGCTCGCTGATGTTCCTACAACGTTTAAGTTGATTCTTTTTTTCTGTGACCTCTTGTCTGGTCCCTACTTTCTGAAGTCCTCGCTGCCTCAAATTTCTGAAAGTTTTTGAAGGTAATATTTCTTCCTTTTGAATTCTCTCACTGTGGCTTAGATTTCAGCTATCTCTGTCTGCTAAGTCAGCTTTCCCGAGTACATTCACTTTCAAGCTTCCTAAAGTATGTTGTCTTCATTCATCTGACACAGATTTCTTTTCCATTCTCTTCAACCTCCTGTGTGTCAATGCTGTTTTATTCCTTCTTTAGTTTATTTCTTTGTGTTAGTGGGTTGAAGGAGAAAGTACAGATAAATGGATAAGTTAAGTAGGTCAGGTTTGCCAGGACATTCTGCTTCTTTCTTAAAACAACTAGAAAAGCCAGATCTCTCATGAAACATCACAGATGCTCCATTTGTAAATTGAATGAGATTTTTTTTTCCCTAGCACAACTTTTGTTAACAAAGGAACTGTTTGCCAATTGAAGATTTCAAAGTACTGTGAGATTTCCAAAAACAACTCATAGAAAAACAAATTTAGTCTTTGATCATGTGAGCCAGGATATAGCAAACAAAAACTGGGAGCTGGGAGACATCATCCTGTTTCATCTGAATTCATACTGAAAAGACAAAAATGCAAATCTGAATTATTCCATACCTTTTCTCAAAATATTAGAAGAAATGTGAGCAAGTCATAACAGATAGCATCATTTTCCAATTCCAATAAGATGGCAAAAAACTAAATATCCATAATCACACACATTATATTTCAATTCTATCGATGAAAATATTCTAAACATCATAATTGCAAAATGATTATTTCATGCCATCTACTGATATATTCTTGCAGCCACCTTTATTCCTACCCAAATCCAATCACTTATTTCCATTCCTTGGTTATTTTCTACCAGTTATTGGGCATCCTTCTGAACTCTTGCATGGATGTACATAGATGTGTATTTTTACATACATAGTTATGCTTACATACATAGAGTGTTTTAAGTACAAATAATCATAAAACATTTCTCAAATTTAAATATATTTTGGAGGCCTTCTCTTATGAATAACTTTAGATCTATCTCATGCAGAATATTTCATGATATGGGACTATCATTGTGTTCTACTTTGTTCTTGTTAATGAATATTTAGGGGACTTTTTTGCTGTTGCCATTTCTGTGGTGAAGTGGGCATCTTTGTAAATGTATCTTATGTGTACATAAACACACAAGTAATATTAATTCCTACAAGTAAAATTGCGGAGTTGAAGAATAAATGAATTTTATATTTTTATATATCATAAAAAATGTATCTCCAAAGAGTTAATGTCAAATCATATGCCCACAAAGATGGTACTAGACAACACTAAATATTACCTTTCTTGTTAATCTATTCCCGTACATTTAATTTTTAAGTTTTCTTATCTTTTGTTTTTCATTCCACCCCCCTACATCAATGTTATAATTCTTGCTTCAACTGTCAAATATGAAGAAAACTCAAGATGAGAAGAAACATCGATATAATTGTATTTACTTATATTTTTGCTTACTGTTTCCTTTTTACCTTCTATGTTTCAATGTTCCTTCTTTTTCTTTTTTCTTTTTATTCCCATTGCCATTTATTCTCCCTATACCGACCTCCCAATGTTCTTCTTTTATTGTTTCCTTTCTGTTTGAAATACTCCTGTAGCTACACATTTAAGATAGGTCTACATGTGACAAATTCTCTTAGTATTCTTTTATTTTAAAATATGATTTCCCCTTCGTTCTTGATGGGTATCTTCAGTGAGTACAGGATCCTAGGCTGACAGTTCTTTCCTTAAGCACTTAAAAAAAATGTGTCAGTCCTTTCTGGCCTCCCTGATTTCTGATGAAAAAGTCTAATAGTTTTCCCCCCATAGGTAAAGTGTTGTTGCTTTCCAAATGCTTTCAAAATTTTTATTTAGTTTTCAAAAGCTTGTCTATAATGTGACTTGATATAAATATCTTTGGGAGTCATTCAATACCTGGGATCTGGAGGGTTAAGCCTTTGATAGAATTTACAAATATTTCAGCTTTTAATTCCTCTAATATATTTTCAGCTTTATATCCCATTCTTCCTCTCTATCTGAGACTCTGATGACATAAATGTTAGGATTTTTATTATATTCCATGAATCCATAAAATCCATAAAAATTTTATTTCCTCGAAGTTCCAAGTCCTTACTTTTCTTATGGCTATTATTGTGAGTATTTTTAAGTTTTTTATATATGTTGCGTGTAGGGATCTTAGTCATATTTAACAGAAGGAATAGAGACCTTATGTATGTTCCATCTTCCCACTATCTTTTGATCTTTATACTTTTAATAGTAATTTTCCAAAAAAAAATTTTTTTTCAAAATTCTCTTGCTTATACCTGGGATTCGCCATTAAGTCATTTATTTATTTGGTAGCATAGGGATAAATTACTGATGAAGTCTGAAATCTTCCTTTATATCTTGTGTAGCAATGAATTGTTCAGGATTATGTTAACACATATTAGACAATTTTCAGCAATGTGACAAAAGTGTCAGTTAGAGTAGAATGATGTCGCCTTGTCACCCTTAGGAAGTAATGTATTTATTCAAAGGAAATGTATTCACACGAAATAGGAAAATATGAAAAATATAATACATTAGCATGGTGTTTGTGTTTTGGAATTAATTATAGTTATATTTTGGTATTTATTTTAAAAGGCTACATGATCTTCTAAGAAATAACTTCTAAATGATTAAAATGCAAATAAAATATTTTCTAAAGGATAGTAAGAGAAGCTCAGGAAATCTGAAAAAAAACACAACACAAACATGTATTGTTGGAAAATAATTTATGGGAAATGGATCTCAGAGAAACAAATCTCTGTATTTCTTCACCTATAAATATTACAAGAGTATGCATACATAAAAATATAATCACAATGTATGACGTGGCTACATTTCATCTGCCCTCAAATCATCCACTGACCTGGCTGATTAATAAACTGGGATACTTGTTTTAAAAAAAAAGCGGATTTCCAAGGATTATTCATACAGTTTCTGGATCTAAAACTTGGGTCTGCTATTGTTGATTAGACATATTTGGAAATAGTACATTAAAGGAATTTAGGTGGAACAATGAAAGCAGTTAATCAAAAATTTCAAAACACTCAATAAAAGCAAATAAAAAAAACACAATGCTTTTTCATCAAAATCAGGAATTTAAGTCTGTGACTCACCTTATTGAATAAAGAACATTTCCATTCTTGAAAATTCTTAACAGTTTGTTGTCTGTGGTAACTTCATGAAAGTTGGCACCCTTTTCATTGGCAAAGAACAGGTCAGGTTTCCAAATGGAGTCCAACATGGAAGGGTCTAGGTCTAAAGAGTCATCAGGATATTCACTATATGCAAGGCGAGGATCGTTCCATTTCTGACGAAGAAAGATATTCACTCTGTAATCCTGCAATAAAAGAAGGGGGAAAAGGGGGAGAGGGGACTTCTGCTTTAAAGAGTTTAGAATCTCATGTGCTATTTTGGGGGGCTTCTCTGAATTATAACTAAAGCTACTGACATCCTTGTGAGCCTTCCATCTCACACGATCATCACTCATTACTACCAACAAGAGTCGTTTTATTTCTGAGGCTTTTCCCGAGTTCCCAGTGGCCTATACGCCTTCAAAGAAACAGCTACAGAGGAGCACAGTTTTATCATACATATGTTTTGTGGTTCTATTCAAAATTCACTCTTCTGGTTTGTCAGAGTAAAATATTGGTCTGCTTGCTACCTGACTCTTGGAGTAAAATATATTCAGCTTTGCACTTATTTTCTAGAACCATTTCTTTTAGTGGGTATCTAAGAGCATCTGGAAGGCTTTTAGTGAAATTTTCTTGAAAGCTCTCTGCTTTATAAAAATGACCATACATACTTTTTGATAATGAAGACACATATTCTCATGTTCAATATAGCATGTAAATTCTATAAAATAGTGACTTGGGAGAAATAACAGGTGACTTTAGAGTAATAAAAGAATAATAAAGGCACATTATTGCTAACAATTCTTTAAAAAGATTTCGCTCATGAGATATCCAAATTAGACCTTTCATAGTTAAAAAGGGAAAGAGTCACTGATTTCAGCAAAATTCTTATTCACAAATTCTAGACTAATGTATACAATGAAAAGACCGGTAGCTAGGTGTTATAGTTAATGCTTATATCCATATACTGTGTACACATTACAAATATAACTTTTGCCTTAGATTTTTGAAATGAGCAAATAAACATGTAAATTTCATTACAAGTATGAGTAATGTGAACATTTTTAGAAAGCTTCATTTGCATGAAAAAAATAGGCTGAAGACATTCAGAGAAACTGAACACTAGTTTTTATCTATTTTCTTATTCCTTGAATACCAAATTATTACTTTTCAGAATATAGTAACGAAGCAATCACAAAGGATGTTTCCATAATATTAGAGCCGGTAGATGGTTTAGCTTGCAGGTAGGTCTAATTCAGAGTGCATAGTGAGTGTAACACATCTGTATGTTCCCTTAATCATTTTTTGGGCCCTGGGTCCTCTATCTTCTAACTATAGCTGATGTTACACACTAAAGAATATATTTTCTGCCTGCTAGGTGCCCCTTGTATCTTGAAAAATACCAATGGAGCAGAGTTCACGTTTCAGCTTCTTTACCATAAAGCTTACGATAGTGTGGAAATCTTACCAACCCAAAGGGTCTGTAGTACCTGTAAATGGGAATATATGAACGAGCTTCTACGGACAAGCTCAGGTCATCCTCTCCTAGCTAGAGTTCAGAGTACCACGAAGCACACCTTCATGGTGGCCAATTCTTGTCCCTCGCCATTCTGCTGCTGTGCCTCAGTTCTAACCACCACCAAAGGATTTGGTGATTAGACTAAAGTCTGTTTCTCTCTGCCTTACCTATCGGAGAAGGCTAAAGCAAAACAAGTGATATCTACCAGGGTAAAAAAATAACTGACTAAGAAAGAACATCCTTTTGGACTAGATATAATTGAAGTATTTATAAGCTGTAACTAAGTTATTAACTGAGAACACTCTAGTCATTCAGACTGTGAGGATAAAATAAAATGAATTTTAAGCTCAGAATGTATAATAAAATTTGGCTCAATCTCTTTATCCCTATGTTATTGATTTAGTGATAGACTTTATAAACACAATCTCAGATCTTCCAGAAACACTCTTTACTCTAAGAGTGAGCTAAAAAAGTCACCAAGTATCCTTCAAGAAAAAAAAATCACCTATAACCAAAGTCACGTGTTCACCTGCATCCATTGTGCTCTTTCTTTCAGTAGCCAGAAACATCTTTGTTTCTGGACACATTTAAGTATTTGATTTAGGGCCAGGAACCAAAGCAAACTTCAAAAATAACCATATCCTAAAAACCTAGAAAGTTAAGTTCTAACACTCCTCATAGTTGGGTTTTGCCCTGCTTGCAAATGAACATTATGCTGAGAAGCTTCTCTCTTACATAACCAAAGTCAGCATTTCAAAAAATAATTTTTAAGGCTGATTCTTTATAGCCAGCATATCCCATTTATACCCAGCAACCAATTAGAGTAATTGCTTTCGAATCATGATTGTGAAAATGTGCAAAGGGTACATAAAATGGCATAGTAAAATAATACCACCTTAAAAGAAGTCCTTGCAATGCAATTTGCAATAACTTGCTTATAACAGAAAGACCATGGACTGGAGAAGGAAACAGCTTTGCAAAGCAGAGACTAATGGATGCATGTGCAGCATATGCAAAAACGTTTTCAATTGACTTATGGAGAACAGTTATATGTGAGTACAAAAAGGCAATAATAAATATGAGATAATACATATTGAGAGTGAAATCAATATTTATAGTTCTCATTTCTAAAATCTAGACATATATTGAATTGATAATTCATGACACTTATATGGAATCATAATATTTTATGACAGACATATTAATGGCCTTCAGAATCATGAGATATACATTGGTGTTGTTTTTAAGCCACTGAATTCGAATCTGTGGCAACTTGCTAGAGTAGCAATAGCAAACTGATACATTTATATTTTTGAATGGATTTGAATACATGCACATTCTCATTTTTTGAAGAAAACCCTACAAAAATACATTCTTTTTGTCAGATAGTCTAGAGAGCAGAACATTTAAGGCAAACATTCCTGGATTCCTAGCCAAATGAAAAAAATTAACTCAAAATTATTCCTATTTTTAGGAGTCCTAATTAGAGATACTGGCTAATTTCAACATGATCAGAAAATAGCTTTCTCTTCTCAAAGAAATAAGAACAGAGGGCAAACTCCCTGACCATTATTTCGTTGGTTTACTTTTTGAAAGATTTTCTAATTCTGAAGTACTACACAACATAAGTTTACCAGGCAACGCTAAGTGTGTAATGCTAATACTCAGCAGTGGAATAGTTGCTCCAATGTCATCTCCATAACATCCCCCATGTTGCCCGTACCATCTGCCCTATGATCCCCACCACAGGGAGGGTGGTTGGCTGGGGCCACTGACTGAAATAATGGCCCATTGGGAAAGTGCCTTCCAGTTCTCAGTTACAAAACCAACAGGGGGAAAAGCCATTTTATAAGAACTATTTAGAAGCTCAGAAAGGTTATTTCAAATCTCTCCTTGACTGCTTCAGTAACCATATGTTTATAGATTCTCTAGAAAAGGGCAGCATCACTTTTTTTTAATTATGAAGATTTTTTTAAGGAAACCTAGTTATGTACCACTTATGGGAAATACAAAGTGAAGAATTCACAAAAAAGTAGACTCTCAAAAATTTGTAGAATATTAAATATAAATAAAATGCATCCCTGTTTTTTAGAACTTGAGAGCATTTTTATAATAATAATATTTAAAGGAAATAATCATTGTTAAAATTTAATCTAATCTATACTGCTGATTGATGAAAGGCTAGGTGGTCGTCATGCACTCATGCCGTCACAATCCATCACTGGGGTGGTCAGGGCTTGACGCTGAGTGCGTGGCGCAAGGGCAGGTCCAGGTGGCTGCTCAGCGCAACTTCCACTGGGGGTCCCGTGGCCCCTCACGCGCCATGGAGACGGGGACCCCAGCTCTCTAGCCTACCTCTTTGAGGCAGTCCATTGAGGAGCCCTGGATGGGTGGGCGGAGGCCCACCTCTTTGGGTCAATCGGTCGAGGGACTCCCATGCTGTGAGAGGGCACAGGCCAGACTTGGGAGACACACCCCCACCCGCCAGTACACGAATTTTGTGCATCAGGTCACTAGTTTACTAGGATTGGTCAGAACAAACGTGTGTTAAATCAGTGAAATAACATTCTCTATGTCTCATCCAGTAAACTGTGTTTAAATATAAGATTGATTCTAGTCCTTTCAGGATGCTATAACAAAATACCATAGACCAGGTGCCTTATAAACAATGAGCATTTATTATTCGCTGTTCTGGAGGCTGGAAGTCTGAGATTAGGGTGCCAGTAAGTGGAGGTTCTCCTCTGGGTGGCAGACTTCTCGTTGTATTGTCCCATGGCAGAAGGTGATGGGAGCTCCCTGGGATCTCTCTATGAGAGCACTAATCCCATTCATGTGTGTCCCAGCCCTCAAGACTCAAGCACCTCCCAAAGGTCCCACCTACTAACAATACCATGCCCTTTGTGGGGACTAGGACTCCAGCATATGAACTGAGGGGGACGACAAACAAGCAGTAACAAGATAGAAAATTAAACCAATGGCAAAACAATAAAAAGATATACAGTTGATTCTTGAACAATACAAAGTGGTAGAGTGCCAACCCCTGTAGTTAAAAATCCCAGTATAACTTTTTA
Source organism: Vespertilio murinus (assembly GCA_963924515.1). Classification (NCBI taxonomy): domain Eukaryota; kingdom Metazoa; phylum Chordata; class Mammalia; order Chiroptera; family Vespertilionidae; genus Vespertilio; species Vespertilio murinus. The sequence continues at coordinate 69,443,084 of OZ004708.1, forward strand.
CTCCCCCAAAACTTAACTAGAGAAAGCCCTTGGCATCACAGGTTTTGCATCCACAGGTTTTGCATCCACAGGTGGCCAGATTATTATGATCTCTAAATGCATAATAATATGGCCACTCAATGTGTGTGTGTGTGTGTGGCCTGGTACATGAATTTGTGCATCATGGGTGGGATCCATCCAGCCTGGCCAGGGGGAGAGGACATTGGCAGTTGGCTGGCCTGCCTACTGGTAGAACTCCTGGTTGAGGGGACAATTTGCATATTAGCCTTTTATTATATAGGATATACACTTATTGGCCATATTATTATGCATTCAGAGATTATAATAATCTGGCCACTCAGTGTATATAGATATTTATATCCAACACAGAATATGTTCACTTGTTTAGATTGGCATATTAAAATGAACATAACCATTTATTTACACATAGCACTAACTAATTTGCAATGTGTGTGTGTTTAATAACGTGTTGGCAATGATCCTCTTCTAAAGCAATTATTATTATTTATTTGGGGGAACTTCCATTAAACAAGTATTGTTCCATTACTGGAATGTATGATTTGGATCATAAAAAGAGATTTTGGAAAATGAACTATTATTTAGTCTTTATAACATCCTATTTTCAATCAATACTACAAAAGCTCTTCAAATGAAACAAGAAATTCTAAGAACCCACTATTAGAAAGAAAAATTTTCTGAGGAGAGCTGAGACACACTTCATACTTTAAAGGACAGGTAATAGTACCAAAAAATAATTTTTGAAGATGTTGCAACTAGTGTGTTTCTTGAATGTCTGGTATAAACTGTGTTATGTGTCTTATCTTATGTGTCTTTTTTTATTTACTTTACTAGTAAATTTGTTCAAATATATACATACAATCTTTACAATTAGTGACATTTAGTACATTCACAACATTGTGTAACAATCACCACTATCTATTTCCCAGGTCATTTCATCACTTCAAAAGGAAACCTTGGCCTAAGCTGTTACTTCCCTTTCCCCCATCTCTCCAGCCCCTAGCAACCTCTAATCTGCTTTCTATTGGCCTACTCTGAATATTTTATATCATAAAATCATATAATATGTGGCTTTTATGTCTGGCCCTTGTATTTAGCATTATATTTCCAAGGTTTATTTTACATCTGTTTTTAAATTGTTTTTAAGGATACAGAGATCATCTGTGTAATATGCCAAAAAATTGGAAGGTCTCATTGAGAGAATTATAAATGTAAGTTGATATAATTTCAAAGAAAAATGTTTCCAGAAATAAATACCATCTACACTAATAAAGGAGTAAGATGCAAATTAGCCATACCTTTGTGATGTCCACCAGTCAATCAGGAGTGATGATGCAAATTAACCAAACAAAGACGGTGGGTTAATTTGCCTATGCAGGCACCAAGCAGTCGAGGATGGGGTGGGATGCTTGCCTCATCACCATGGCGACAATGCAGGCATTCTGCACCACCCTTGCTGCTCTGGGCCTCTGGGCAGCATGGGAAGGCAGAAAGGCAGTCCCAGGGCTGGAGGAAAAATGCAGCTCCAGCTGGTACAAAGGCCGTGCACGCCCAAAACAAAGCCAGCAGAAGGAAGGCCCATTCTTGCATGAATATTCATGCATTGGGCCTCTAGTATATATAATGATATGTAAAATCACAATCCACCATCAACATAAAGGATGAAGTTAATAACTACTGTTAATTGAATGATTACTAACTTTTGGGCATGAAGCTACATGCCTTAAATATAATTTGAAATTGGAAAAATGCTGATTTAAAATTTGCCTTGTTTGTTAGTTTTCAGGAATATTTTTAGACCTAATAGCTTCATCTTACATTACAAGTATTTTTTATGATAGCAAAATTTGACACTGTCAGAACATCTCTAGTTGTTTCCCATCAATCAGTTCTGATTTTACTGTTATATGTAACTAGAGACCTGGTGCACAAAATTCATGCATGGCAGGGTCCCTCATTTCATCCTGCACCCTCTCACAATCCAAGACCACTGTCTCCTAACCACTCACCTGCCTGCCTCCCTGATCACCCCTAACCACTCACCTGCCAGTATGTTAGCCCCTAACTGCTTGCCTGCCTAGATGATCTTCCCTAACTGCCTCTTCCTTGGCCCCTGTGGTGGTTTCTCTGGAAGGATGTCCAGAAGGTCGTTCAGCTGTCCATTCTAATTAACATATTATGCTTTTATTATTATAGATTTGGGACTAATACTACAGAACTGAATAATAAAGGTCAATTTATTCTGAGCTTATATAACATCAAATATTACTAATGTAAATAAATTATATAAACTAGTATAATTACCTTAAGTGTTTCCAGTTTAAATATCCTAAGATTTTTAGTTGTATACCTACCATTTTTTTTAATTATATACCTACATCTGTTATTTTTGGTAATCTTCATACTTCTCTTCACAACTTTAATGAACTATTAAATCACATTTTAATGACATTAGCAGTTTGGGATTGGGGGAAAGGGAATGGTTTAATAAATAAAAGCAAAGAATTTTTATTGAATTTGTTTTTGCATTTATCTTCAGCAGAAAAAATATTCGTGCAAATAAATTATTTCAATGAATATTTTCAAATTGTTCTTAACACTGAGGCTTGTTACCTTATCACACTTCTACATTTTAATTGATGTTTATATTTCCAGTGGTTTTTCTGAAAATCCTTTATAGTCTTTTGGCAAGCTTTTGATTCAAGAGGGTTCATATTGAATATTATTTACTAATACAGGATGAATACTAAAAGAAAAAAAAAAACCTCCCATTTTAAAAGTCTTAGTGAGTTAATTATTATATGTTCAAGATTAAATTAAATTGTCTTTAGAATGAGCTTTCCTTCTGAGTAACCCAGATAATTTTTAATTAGCCATTTGTTGGTTTGGAGACTTGCCAAGAAACTGTGCAGGGGCTATTAACTACTACATTTTAAAACTGTAGATGAATTAACTTCTTTTAGAAACAAGTATTGATTATTGCAGGCTTATTTAGGATCATTCTTGAGAGTAACAGATAAAATTTTGCTTCTTCTGCATCAAATGAAATAACCACATTAAAAATCTACAACTTATTCTTAAGTACATTATCTAGCCAGTACATATGTAACCCACCAAAATCAAAATTAAAAATAAAATATAATTAATTATTAGGTATTTTACATCTTGGTAAACAAAAACCACACATTTTAATCCTATCTAGTAAGAGGGAATATACTAATTGACTGCCACACCCTCAAAAATGGGGGTGCCCACAGCCATGAGATGATGGTGTCCAGTCCCCTCAGCCCAACCAGGGTGGCAGGCATGTGGCAAGGCTGGGCCCACCTGCCTCCAGAGTCCTCCAGTCCCCTCAGACCCCCAGCCACCCAGGGCTGGTCCCAAGGTGCAGGCAAGCCTCGGATGTCAGCTGCCTAGCAGCCCCGGGCTGTCCGAGGCTCAGGTAACCAGGGCCGGCTGAGACTTGCAGCAGCAGAGGTTTGAAGGGCATCACCTTCCCCTAATCACTGAGTCACCTCCTGCTCCTGAGAAATCCCGGACTGTGAGAGGGGGAAGGCCAGGCTGAGGAACCCCCACTCTAGTGCATGAATTTTCTCTATATACAGATATTTCTTTAGTGTTTCTATATATACAGATATTTGGGATTATGCTGACACATTTAAAAGTAGTTGGGTATAAGGTATCATCACAGGCAAAAGATAAGTTGTCAAATTTCCATGAGTTTTTACTTTTCATGAAATAGTTGGCAACCTGTAGGTGTGCCTTTCTATTTGAATTTATAAATTTGAGTACATGCATATTTTATGAAATGCAAATCCTATGGTAGTTTTAGCACAATGTAGATGTCAAAACTTTCAGAAATACTTAAATGTGATAATTTTATTTCTACATTATAGTTTTGTCCTGGTCCATTTCTGAACCTATTGATATATTATTCCCTCTATAAAATTATCTTTCTATTCATACTTGGATATTTTCATGATGGAAAAATCATTTTAACTGATGAGAACATGTGGAATAAATTTTCTTTACCAATCCCATTTTACAGGGCCAGAAACAAAAAGTGAGCTCTCCCTAATGTTTTACCAGGCCTTGAGCTGTCACTGCATGACACACCATATACTGCTTACAACAAATGATACCATCTCAAAGTCAAGGTCTCTTTGAAGGTGGCAGATTATTTTCTCCCAGGTACTATGCCCATCCCAGCTGAATTCCACTGACTGACTTCTGTTGAAACCATGAACAAAAGTCCCAGGAGACTTGCCCAGACCCCTGACCTACAAAATTAGGAGCTATACTAAAGTGTTTGTTTTATGTCCTTTGTGGGTAGTGTGTCATGCAACAACAACCAAAGTAGAATTAGGTAACTGGAAATGGGTGGTGCAGTAAGAAAACAACTTAACCCATGTGCAGTGGACTTTGGGACCAGGCAGCAGGCAGAAGCTTAAAGGTTTTGGAGACTTTGGGGATAGCTGAAAGGATGAGGAGGAAATTGTCATTAGAGGTTGGGGAAAAACACAACACCTTTGTTTTGTGGTAGCAGAAAGTTTGGCAACACTGTCATCTCAGTAATGTGGGAAATAGAAAATGCAACTAATGAACTGTTATATTTGGCTAAGGAAATTCCAAGCAAAATCTTACTATTTTAATGGACTCAGGGTAAAGATCTCCAGGATACGGCTATGAAACCCCTGTATATAGTTCAGAAAATTGAAAAGTTACTTCATAAGTTTTCTCAACCAGGAAGCCCACAGAAATGGTAAGATAATTCAATTGGTAGAAACACCATCAGCTTCTGTTAAAATGGACATGGACAGTTCAAGTGCAAACAACTTGTAAGTTTCTCAAATTTCTACTGGTAGGTAGAATGAAAGGAAAATGAGCAGCAAGCATAGCACATTTTTTACAGAAAAGTAAAGATTACTCAGAACACAGAGCTGGGAGCCTAAATGGTGAGTCAAGGTCCAGGAAGTATCATTTGCAGGAAAGGGTACTGGATCCTAATTATGTCACTGGAGGGATAGATACGCTTGCCCAAACTTTATAATTGCTCTGAATCGGTTGATTCAATGACTACAATGTACTCTCACACCCATTCCTTATTTATTTATTTATATATTTATTTTTAAAATATATTTTTATTGATTTCAGAGAGGAAGGGAGAGGGAGAAAGAGATAGAAACATCAATGATGAGAGATAATCATTGATTGGCTCCCCGCCGCAAGTCCGAAACCCGGGCATGTGCTCCTGGCTAGAATTGAACCTGGGACCCTTCAGTCCACAGGCTGATGCTGTATCCACTGAACCAAACTGGTGAGGGCTCACCCCCACCCCCTTTTTAAATGGGAGTGTCTATTGCAGTTATCTTAGGCTTGCATCACCTTTGCATATTGACTGTATGTGAAGTAGATAACCTGCCTCTAAAATTAACACATCTTTTGATCAAGAGGAAGCATGATCAAGCTCTTCTCTTTGGGAGCTTAATGTTAACTTAGACCTGACAGCAAGAGCCTAGACTTCCTTTCTTCTTTTTTTAATCCCTCACCATGCATCTGAAGGAGATATTTTCATAGATGTTTAGAGAGAGGAAATAAGGAGGAGGTGATTGTGGTGGTGGAGAAGGAGAAGGAAGAGGAGCAGGAGGAAGAAGAGGAGGAGGAGGAGGAGAGGGCAACATTGACAGTAGGGGAATCGAACCCAAAACCCATGTATGTGCCCTGACCAGGAATTGAACTACAACCTTTCGGTGCAAGGGATGGCATTCCAACAAACTGAGCCACACATGCCAGGGCAGTGAATTAGTTTCTGTGTCAGCCACTGAACACCAGCTGGACCACTATTTGCCACCAGTGGTAAGCTGAAAGAATGAGAGCCATGGACTGTTTGGCCTGCTTGTCTTTGAAGGTCATGTATATTTCAATCCTTGAAGGAGAGAACCCTAGTTGTACATAGAAACCAGTGGTGAAATTTACTAAAATTTTTACCTATGACCATCTAAAGTGAAGCATATAATTTTGCAGACCAAGTGCAAAAAGTCCATAGCAAAATATAGTAATGTCACCGAAGCCGGTTTGGCTCGGATAGAGCATTGGCCTGCGGACTGAAAGGTCCTGGGTTCGATTCCGGTTAAGGGCATGTACCTTGGTTGCAGACAATCCCCAGTGGAGTGTGCAAGAGGCAGCTGATCGATGATTCTCTCTCATCAATGTTTCTAACTCTCTATCCCTCTCTCTTCCTTCCTGTAAAAAATATATATATATATAGTAATGTCATAGGCATAAAGGATTCAAGACATGAAAAGTGGGGTGCCTGCTTCTGTCTGTACTGGGAGTTAAAAGAAAAAAAAATCCAGCTCAGAAATTTAAATTCGTAGGTTAAGGTATGGCTGGAGAGCCAAGGATTTGTCAAGATTTTCCTCAAAGAGTATCTCCTTTAGCTCCAGGGGTAAGGATTGTATGGTTGAAAATTAGAGTCAAAGGATAGCCCTCTTAGCTACTAAACCAGATAGTGCATTATATTCACTCACTTGCAGGGTGACATATGTGAATGTTAGGGTCCAAATTGGGAAAGAGTGAAATTTCTAGTATTGGAATGATAAGACTAGGGAGGATTTGGAAAACTTCAAACATCTGTAACTGGCGGCATGTTTCTGAAAAGAGTACCACTAAGCCAAATCCTGGTTTATGGGGTGGGAATGAGAACAGACAGAGGCCAGGTGTCTGGGCCCCAGCATCTGTCTCCTGAAAGCTTTACTAGAAGATGGGCTGATTCTCAAGTTCTTGATGAAGTTTTCAGGAAGTTCTTAAAAGTGTCTTGTGAATAACTTTCCCCCTAAGGAATCTACCTGAGACACAGTTTCTTCTTGATAAAAAAAAAATTACTCTTGTACAACCTTAACAAGGACAAAGAGAAGCGTATCTACCTATCTATCTATCTATCTATCTATCTATCTATCATCTACTGATCTATTTTTTAGTAAACTACAGCTTTACACGACATTCCTGTAGCTAAGCCGTGATGATAATAATGTCTTATGTATTATGTGTATTTCATAAAAATTTGTTGCCACTGGGCCAGGCTTGAGGATGAACTCCGTGGGAAATATTTTGAGAATGAGTGTATCAAATAGTGAAAGATATGATGCAATGCTGGTTATATGAGTAAAATGAAAACATGAACATTATCACAGAAACAGAAAAAGGAAACAAACCTGGCCCCTGTGTCAAACATGGAAAATAAATTTGAAACACATCTGAATGTACTTGCAGTTAGTATAGGTGTGTGTAGGTGGGGTGGGGGGCACCCATAAAGTTTGGAAAATAACATCTTGAGATTAATATGTTAATAAAGAGAGAATATAATTTAGTCTCCAGTCCACATTATTATAGTTTTATTATTATAGTTTTGCAAATAGCTAGGAGGCATAAAAATATATCTCTTTTTTCTAAGAATACCCAGTGCTTCTGACCTATTTTCTCCTATTGTTCCATATGCTACCAAGCAATGAAGATAGAAATATTGGCCTTGGGCAAGTGTACTCAGAAGCACCCTTATAAATATGTACTTCGGAGAACACATTCTCAGCTAGAACAATATTTTCCCCAAGAGAGCAATAATTGGTTCTCAGTGGGTGAAAAATATCTTACTCCTTGTATGTATAATTCAAAGATCCACATAGAGTATATAAACAGATATACACTATACAGGAAGTATTAAAACTTCATGGAGAGGGCAATTAAGGGAAAAGATGTCAAAAAAAAAAAAGATTCCTTGGAGAGGCATAATGGGGGGAAAAATAGTTGAGAAACACTGCCTTAGAGAAAACTAAAGCAAAAAGGAATGCAGAGTGTATTCATGTCTGCTGTCAGGTTTTGATTAATCATATTTAATTTTATAGTGCATGGCTGAAGAATAGCAATTATCTTTAGAGCAAGTTAAAGTATGATAAAGAGTGAAATATATTTAGAATAAAAATTTTCAGCCTTTGGGGCTGAGTGAAAAAATGAGGATTAAGAAAAATAATTAAAAAGAAACATAGACAAAAGCAAGGGTAATGGTGATTACCAGAGGGGAAAAGGGTAGCGGGGAGAAGAAGATGGTATAGAGGGGATAAGTGGTGATGAAAGGAGACGTGGTATTGGGTAGTGAACACACAATACAATATACAGGTGCTGTGTTATAGAATGGCACGCCTGAACATTATATAATTTTATTAACCAATGTCACCCCAATAAATTCAATTAAGAAAGAAAAACGTTTGGCCTTTTTAGCAGCTGCTTCTGGGATGAGTATGTAACAAGTGTATTATACAGGGCATATTAAAATGGTAAATGATTGTCAAAAGATTGAGTGAGTAGAAACCCCAGGAAGCCCTAAAGAGGATAAAAAATTACTCTAGAAAAATAAAAAATAAAATAAAATAAACAGAAAAAGAACAACCTACAGCAAACAAAATGGCTCCCACCAAAGAAAAGGGTTAAATCTTATCAATTTAGAGAGGGGTCTGGCTGTTCTCATTACTTCTGGGGGAGGGTCGCATTCCAGGACCCTGGATTCCTGGAAGTCTGTAAGTGAAGCCACTTCCTGCCTAATATCATTAGGGGGGTGGAGGCAACTCCAGTGGAGATAGGAGATGAGAATTCTGTTAGGGAAAGTAGAGAGTAATTCTTTACTAATCCCAAAAGTCTGTTGAGAGAATTCCAGCAAGGGCTGGAAGAAGCAAGAACTCCCAAATGTCTTCCCTTCCCTAAGAAGAAAAATAAGTCTTTGTTATCATCTGTACATAAATTGAGTGGGTTTCACAGATAAAGGTTGCCCAGGACTTATCTGTGAATATGTGCAGTTTATCTGCTTAATATTGATATATGTTATAAGCTGATTTTTGTTAATTAAACCTAAAGAGGCCATTATGGCAGGATTATTTGTCTTAGGCTTTAGCTAGTCCCTGGAGTGCTGGCAATAGTCCAAGAAAGTCCTAAGGAGAGTTTTAAGAAGACGGTGTAGATTACAGTAATATATAACTGCTAATAAGTCTGTTTCCTCATACTGTCCCATAAAGCAAAGTTTGTTCTCAAGCCTCCTTGATGAGATTGAGAGAAAAACAATCTTTCTTTTATTTTTAAGACAAAATCTTAATATATATTATTATATATAACATATATATTATACATACTACACATATGATATATTATATATAAATATATAATATATAAATATTGTCAAAAGATTGTCAAAAATATATATAATATACATTTAATATATATTAAGATATATATCATATATTACTGTCAAGTAGAAATTTTCCATTTTTTGTTTCCTTAAACAGCAGGACTGCTTAACTCTTCCCTGCATCTGTTCTGTTTGACAGGGCACTTGTGGCACTTGTGCCCGTCAATCTGGCTTGTTTGAGCGCATCTGAAGCATGGTTGGGCGGCTGGTTTTGTAGATAGGCTGCTAGCTTTATCGCAGCCACAGAAATACGTCCTCTCCCTGGTCTAGAGCCTGTCAGTGTTAATGCTCACTCCTTTATCAGTCAGAGCTTCAGCATCGCAGCTGAAGAGCTATTTGCAATTTTAATTGATTGCCGCGTACTTAACGCTAATTGACGTGTTAAATCCAGGAGTAAGGAACAAATTATGACTAATGCCAATCATCTTACGGAACACAATTTCCCATCTTGCTGCCCATTTTCTCTTTTAGAGTTCGAAATTACATTTTGGAGTGTATTCTTTCAGAAAAGCAAATTCTCTGAGAAAAAAAGGTGCAGGGTGATAGATTCCAGGAAGATGAGCACCATTGCTAGGAACCATTCACAATAATCAGATCATTCCTATGTGGTGGTAGGTGGCCGCCAACAAACACGCTTAATTGAACTGGTAACAGTGAATGCTATATCCTGTCTTCCTCTTGAGAGGACCTCGTGCAGATACCAATCATACGGTGTCTTTGACACCGTAATCAGCCCTATAATCTTCCTCATTTTCCCCCAACTCAAATGTTTCAAATACCCAAACAAAATACAATGAACCTTTCGGTCGACTTAGCTAGAATGAACGAAAACTCTACACAGATACGTGGCCCAATAAAGAAGAGAAGATGCAGAAGTAGGTGCCTGACAACTCCCTCCTCCGCATACACTTTTCTTCCAGTTGTTTATTAGCATCTGTTTATCCTTGGCACTTGTCCCCCATAGAACCGGAAATATGCTTTTACACCCCTTGTTTGTTTGGACGACACCATGACCCCACAGCACAAGTAAACAATTGTATTCTGTGTGATATGCTGGATAAGAAATTGCACCTGTGTGCGCAGGATCTGCCGTTTCTTTTTGAGAGCCAGAGATGATAAAGATGGCGACGACTGCGCCAGGCAGAGATTTATTCACCTTTTTGATGGGGTCACCAGAATGTGTGACCTTCATGCATACCTGTCTTTCCGCACTCTTTCCCATAAATATGCCCTGTTTCTGATTCATGCTTATGAGGATGGTGCAGAACACCTTCAGACAGCCAGTCGCCAGTTACTCATGCTTGAAATTAAAAAACCTTCCAGACCAATGTCATCATTATATTTAGCTAGGCTTCACCTATTACTCAAAGTAAGAAAAAAATAGGGCAATGAGGCAAAGATCTTAGCAGACATAATCTTAAATTAAAAGGGGAGCAGGATGCTTTCAGGCTACTCCAATAGACGGCATAGCAACTGGCTAATCACATGCTACATTAACGTGATTGAAGCTAGAAATATGAATTACGCAGGAATAGTCTCTGAACACTCATTATCGCACTCATAAAATGAATGCACTTTTACAAGAACTTAAACTCATTGGTAATAGATACAATGGACCAAATTATTTTGAGGAAAGGTTACAAAAGGACAGAAAAGATGGAATTTCCTTTAACTTACATACATTTCCTTTCAATTATCATGGGAGGGGATCCATTACTGTGAAACCTGGTTGATACCTGAAATAATTGCATCTTAATATTTTTTTTTATTTTTAAACATTATTCTTCAAACATTATAAGCACTATATAATAGGAGCTCTGATTTCTTATCATAGAGAACTGTCCATAGAAAATTTTAGCACTTTTAATTAATTTATCGCTCTACCAATATAGCTGAAAGAGCAAACACTTTTTGAGAAAAGATTATAAAATTACATGTGAAGATTTGAATTAAAAAGCCAAGTTCAAACTCATTAGTCAACAGAGCCAAATAACAGTACAAAGATTGAAATTTCTTTTGAGAGCCAAATTTTTTAAACTTAAACTCTATAGGTAGGTACGTTGTTAGTAACTTTATTAGGGTACTCCTAAGCTGGCCTTTGCTAAAAACTCAAGGGACCAAAGAGCCACATGTGGCTCACGAGATGCAGTTTACTGACCGACCACTGATCTGGGTAATATTAGCAATACTAACAAGATTGTACAATTAGATACTTAGCTCATATTTTAGAGATTAGCACCAATTTAAGACAGTGACCAGGCCTCAGAACTGCAAAAACAGACCATATGACAAAGTAGGAAAAACAGAGTTTATCCACTTGTGTCAAAGACACAATAGCAGAGTTCACTTTTTGGAAAAATACTCTTTGTTAGTCAGAATATGTATGTGTGTGTTTGTGTATTCCACAATATACTTAAGAGCAACTTTGTTCTGAGAATTCTCCTAGTTGTTACTGTTTAGAGATGAACATATCAGCGTGGATTGCTGCTCTATGGAGCCTATAATTACCAAAAAAAATAATAAATTTAAATAAATGCCCATGGATTTAAACAAAGTATTTTTTTTAAAGATAGAACTTAAAGGTAAATCGGATTAAAATTACAGAATGTCAGTGGAGTCTATTTGATAAATCAGTACAAGGAGTTAAATGTTATCCTAACACAACCAAATAAAGTAGCATTTTAAAAAGCTTGTCATCATCATATATGCACCTATCATTTGTGTGGAAAATTGAAGCATTGTCAAGTTTGAATAATTCTATGAGCTCAAACAGACCCTCAGATACTCTCACCCAACCCCACCATACATTGCTCTATACAGGCACCTAAAAAACTCTTATACCAAAATAGGTAACCTGTTTTTATTTCTATTTTAGAAAAGTACTTTATTCTGAGGGAACTGGTGAAAAGTAATGGTGCATTGAGTAAATATTGACTTAAGGCACATAGCAAAGCAATTCTCTAATTCTTATCTGTAACAAGATGGAGAGCCTTGTCTGTTTTCTGAAGATAGAAGATTCAGCCAATTTATCCATTTTTTAAATACTGCTATGTACAGTATACACACCCAAGCTACTACATATACATATATGAGGTGTTGTTGTTTTTTAAGAAAAATGCAACTTACAAATGTTTTTATCCTGGCATATAAGCCTTATCCACAACTCATCACAGGTTTGCAGGAGTGTGTTTCACTTACTAGTAAGTGTCACTTAATGTGGAGATCTTAAGCTTCCCTCAAAAACACTCCTGAGCTCTTTTGGTCTCTTCAGGTTTAAAAAATAAAATAGATGTACCTCTGTCATCAAGGCCAAGTTGCAGAACAGGAAAGAGAATGACCCCAATGATTGTAAACCAGCTTTATTTAATATTTTTAAGAACTATGGTTTCCAATAGTTGTTAAGTCATTGTCTGCTTAATAAGAATGTAAACTTGGAATAATGGAGACTGAGAAAAGCCTTAGAGAATCACATTATATATAATGACATACAGCTCAAATGTGAGGGAAATAGGGAAGTCTAGAATTTTGATAATATTTATAGAAAAAAAATTTTGATGAAAATATGTAGAGAATAATAAAACTGTACTCAAGTGAGAATGCTTTGCACTATAATAAGTTAGAGAATCATTGGGAAAGGATGGGTTTAACAGTTAAGAAATTTAAGTGTATACTATTAAAAATGCACATATTTGAAAGATTTAGTACAAAAAGATACAAAATAGGTTCAAATTTGAATTTGTTCATTTTTAAAATTACTTAGTTTTTAGAAAATGGCTAGAATACAAAAATATCTACTAGGAAACTTTCTGAAGAATCAAATGATTACCTCAAATGGGACTAAAGCTGGATTTTAAAATGGGGAGAAATATAAAAGAGTCTAGAGCAGGGGTGGGCAAACTTTTTGACTCGAGGGCCACAATGGTTCTTAAACTGGACCGGAGGGCCGGAACAAAAGCAACCTGACCATGCTGGCACTCTCATCTTGGGCTGCTGGTGAAGGAGCAGAGGGGAGAGCAAGAGAACCCTCAACTCTTTCGGCTCCACGGGCCGGATAGAACAGCCGAACGAGCCGGATCCAGCCCGTGGGCCGTAGTTTGCCCACGGCTGGTCTAGACTCTAGATCATCAGAGGAAGCTTAATATATATGGTCAATAAAGACATTAAAAACAGTTAAGAATGTTGTTAGGCAAATATATGTAAATTGGGAGAATTATTTAGTTTTATTTGAGATATAAGTTCTCATATATAAAGGTATTCATTAATGATTATAGGTAATTTGAAATTCTGTCCTTTTAATTTTAATATGTTATCTTAAATTAATTAATTTATTTATATTATAAAAAGTAAACTACATTTGCATAAGAAATGAACATGTTTAAAATATTTTGGTGCTTTTATAAAAATTAAGCAATATTATGGCAAATAAAACTTAGTTTGCAGAGCTGTGATGGTGGAAACTATGATTAAATTACATTGATTTGATCAAGTGGTAGTAAAATATTTTATGATTCTTAAGGTAGAAATAAAATAACAAGTTCAAATTTTCTCTATTCCTATATAGAGGGACACCATATTATAGCTAATCTATCTGATACCATTAAAATGTTTTACAAAGATTGAACCTGGTTATGAGAATAGAAGTCATGTCACATGTTTAACAGTTTGGAAGACTTAAAAGAAAGATACCAAGGTGTACATATTAATTTTATAATTCTTAGTTTATTTTATAACTAGAGGCCCGATGCATGAAATTCATGCAAGAGAAGGTCTCCCCCCAGCTGTGGGCACCGACTTTCCTCTGACACCCAGGACCTGGGCTTCCCTCGCAGCCCCAGCTTCATCCTGAAGGTTATCCAGAAGGACGTCCAGTCTAATTAGCATATTATACTTTTATTATTATAGATAATTAACCTCTGCAGTGTTTGATTAATGTTCATTGATGCTGCTTGTGACTCTGAAAAAGAGAGTAATTGAGTCTAAAAATTATTTTAAAGGAAATCCATTATGATGGAATATGTAAAACAGGAAAGAATTTCTACACTAGAGAAGGGAAGAAATAAAACTGAGTCACTGTGAGAGTGTAAAGAACAGTATCAAGCTTTATGTATGATACTGTTCTATAAAGGAAATCTGTCTAAAATGATTAAAAGTAAGAAATTTAGCTGGTGTGGTCATCTATTGAATGTCTGTTATAATCACTTAGTGGTTATAACCATTTAGTGGTAGACTGATGAACATGTCATAAAAAGCAGAGGCCCTCATGAATCTGACAATCTTTCAGATTTTAATAAGGAAATCTGACTATGTCTTCTCTTGTTTCCAAGTCCCTTCCTCCACCCCACAAGGATAAGTAAGGCTGTAAACCTTTCCGACGGTCTCCTTCAAAAGTATTTTGTGGAAATGATCTTGCAAAAGAAAAAGCATAAACATCTTTTCCAGGTTTTCAGGATTGTACAGTGTATTCAGTAGCAATTAAAATGAGAAAGTTGCCAGGGCTAGAAATACTATTTGGAGAGTCTGTATAGGAAAAAAAAAGCCAGCAGAGATTCCTTTATCTTTACTATGATTTGGGGTGGTTATGTACAATTGCAGGATATAAATTGGCCAGCTATTCAACCAGAATCCAAAATATGTCAGGTCTGAAACAGAACTATAGTCACGTTAAGGTCAGAATTGCACCAGCACTACATGGTGCTTATACAAGCAAATGCATGCATGGTCTTTGACATAGGCACTCACATTAATGTTTATCTACTACAGTTAAAATAATTCTATATAATGCCCAAATATGTGAAGTCAGTTTTTTTTCCACTAATGCTTTTAATGTTTGAGTAGAACCAGAGCGATGCTGCTAAATGGCTATATATTACATACATGATGAAAAGACCACTTGTTTAGATGGTGCCTGGATAGTCTCTTCCTGTTGAGAGAGATCCTCTACACACACACACACACACACACACACACACACACACCACTCCCCCACAAAATAATTTGCATATTAGATTACCTTTCCTTAGAAATTCTCTATCAAATCATTCTGAGATATAGAAAGTAAAGATAATTTTCTCCTAAATGGTTTTGGAAGTTAATAAATCTTGAAGTATTTCATATCCTATTTTCGCTAAAACCAACTTTGAAAATTAATGCAAATTACACTTGTTAAATTTAGAAATGGAGTATAATTCTAGGTAATTTAAGAACCACCATACATACTTCCAATTTTAAAAAGTTGCCTGCTAGACACTTTTATAGCTATTTAGTGATTCATGTGCCTATGTCTGCACTTTATTTTAGCTAAAGTGCACAGTAAAAGCTACAAGCAAAGAAGAGATACATGATCTCTAAAGAAAGTTATAAAATTCTAAACAGAATAAATCTGTTCTATAATGATATATTTTTTACTTTAATAATTATGTAAAATGTTCTCAATCACATGGTAATGAAGTCTCTATTCAGTGAGTTTAGTTAAATTAAAGCATACACTATAGTTTGCAAAATATTTATGATGTTTGAGTTAATGCTATCCTTATTTTTAAAAAGTAATCAAATAGAAACAGTATTATGAGCACATTTATAAGTATATAAAATAATTAAACATGAAAGTGTTTACTCCTATGCTTATATCTGGTTATTAAAAAACACTGGAAAGGAATAAATAAGTCACATGATAGAATTTTATTTTTATTTTGAGATTTGGTATTTAATTCCTGAAGTGTGAAAAGCCAATCTTGTTTTCACTTACATTTATTCTACACTATACCATCTCTAAATGAAACACTTTTTACTTGCAGTTGATTACAATGTAATTACACCATTAATTTTATCCTTTAAAATCTCATCATATTAATTTTGGCTTTAAATTAAATAACATTAGTAGAAAAATCGCCATTAATGTGACTATCATTTGCTCTGATAGGAAAGTTGTTACAAAGGAAACATGCCTACCATGGTTGTCTCAGCAATAGAGCCAAAGCTGTTTATGAATATGTTGCATGTAACATTAACTGGAGGACCTGAAAAAAAGAGATTACAACATAAGGACTATTTAGGTACTTATCCAAAATAATTTCAAACAATTTCATGCTTCTCATTAATAGTTTTTAAAAAGAATATTTTTAATATATGTATACACACAGATGCTTAAGATTGAAGGCAATCATTCTGTGAAATAATCTGGATCGCAAATCACAGTTCCTGCTCTCCCTTGAACACTGATGTTGGTCAGTTGTTAACCTCTTTTGGTCTGTTACCATGATGTAGATATCTCTAATAGCTCTGTATATTTAGTAAGTAGATTTAGTAAGTCCAACATCTGAGCCTCTAAAGAGGAGTTTCTATTGATGTTTTAACACATATATGGACCGTATTTCCCTGTTTCTTTGCATGTCACATGCTTTTTTATTTAAATCCTTTATTGTTTAAAGTATTACATGCATCTCCTTTTCCCCATTGACTTCTCCCTGGCTGCCCCATCCTCTAGCACATACCCTCCCCCCTCTCCCATCTCTGTCCATTGGTTATGCTCATATGCATGCTAAATATCAGGTGATCTCACTCGTTTGTGGATTATAATAAACACTATAAACTGATGAACAAAAATAGAACCAGAGTTATTGAAGCATCCTATGAGGGGAGGCAAGGGGTTTGGGAGGGGGGTGGAAGTGAGGGGACAAGAGATCAACCAAAGGACTTGTCACATACATTTTTTTTTAAAGTGGGTACTTTAGAAAATATGTATTAGTTCTGGAAACCAGACCTTCCGCTTCCACACCACAGTGTTTTGTCATTGCTGGTGTGTTTTTTGTTTTTTATAAAATATTTTTTAAATTGATTTTTAGAGAGAGAGAGGGAGAGAGAGAAACATCAATGTGAGAGAAAAACATCAAAACATTAATCAGTTGCCTTCTGAAGGCACCCTACCTGGGGCTGTGCCCTGACCAGAATCAAACTAGCAACCTTTCCAGTAATAGAGGACACCCAACCAACTGAGCCACACCAACTAGAGCTGGTGTTTCTTATTCTTGTTTCTTGTTTAATGACTTACTGGACTAATACTGTAAAGTCTGTATTCCCTTTAGAATGTGCAGCCAATCAGTTTACTGTTCCATGAGTTTACTGGTCAACAAATGATTCATCAGAGATTTCCTCAACTAATACTAGTAAGTTGCCCACCCTTTGCCAAGGGACTTTGTGTTTGTTTAGAGGCATGCTTTTGATGTTCATGCTTTACCCTTCACTTCCTGTTTGCACAGAATCTCATATCAACCAGAGATGAGAGACTGGGTCCTCTTAGAACTTTTCTGGAAACACATCCAGCCAGATACACATGTGTGAAACCTTTAGATCCAAAGAACATATCAGAACTTTTCGAAGCTGCCTATGGACATCTCATTCCCAAAAATCTTCTAAAATTTTTGTTCAGGCTCTTGTTTGCCCAACTGGTGATTTCCTATTATCTTTTTCCACAACTGCCCTGGTGGTATTTTCCCACTGAGGGAGTTCTCAGATAAAATAAAATAACAACAAGATCCCTAAATGGGACTCTTGAGGAAGAGCCAGACAGGTCTAACACTAACATAGTTCTGGGATGGACTTCCAGTGGAGCTCCAAATCTTGTCTAGCCTCTAGGAGCTGCTAGGCTGCTGGATTTCACAGCTTCTATGGTATAGATGTGGCTGGTTTTCAAGACTACTAGGGAAAGGAGTCATATTTAAATGCCCTTTGTCCTCAGGAGAAACTCATCAGTTTTTCTTTCATTAGCATCCTCATAGTGTTGCAGGCTTTTGGTTAATTTTTAGAGTTCTAAAGGTTAATAATTATAATAGTTTTGCCAGTGTTTTTGTTGCTTTTTTGTTGTTATTGTTAATTCTCACCTGAAGATAGTTTTCCATTGATTTTTAGAGTGGAAGGTAGGGGGAGAGACAAAGAGAGAGAAACATCAATAAGAAACTATTGGTTGCTTCCTGCACATGCCCCAACTGGGACCAGAGGTAGATTGAGTCTGCAACCAAGGTACTTGCCCTTGACCAGAAACAAACCTGGGACCCTTCAGTCTGAGGGCTGATGCTCTATTGAAGCATATGAACTAGGGCTTGTTGCTGGAGAGGCCCAGGGAGAGAGAGAAGCACAGCTGCTAGTGAGGCCCAGAGAGAGAAGCAGGGTCTGATCTGCAGCCTCCATGGTAGTTGCTGATCACCCCTTGTCTCTCTCTCTTTCTCTCTCTCTCTCTCTTTTTCTCTCAGAGGTCAGCAGTTCAGCCTGCTGGCCAGCAACCTGAGATGGCTGCTGATCAACTCTGCCTCTCTGATTAGGCCAGGAGATAGCCCAGATAGCCCAGAGATGCCGACTGGCATAGAACCGACCAATCAGAACCAAATCTGAGTGAAATGAGAGGAGCCAATGGCTGCCTAGGAGGTGGGGCTTTTGACCTTGACTGGCATAGAAACTGACTAATCAGAACCAAATACGGGTGAACTGTGAAGGCAGAACCAGTCTGCCAAGAGCAACTCCTCCTGCTGAAAAGGCTTTTTCTCCTCATTTAAGCAATCTTATCCTATATAATCTACCTATGCTAAAAAAAGGGGGGGGGGGTAGTATGCTAATTTGACAGGGTCGACTGGCCATCTTCCAGACATCCAACTTCCTTCTGGACAAAGCCATGGTGGTGGGGGCCAAGGCAGAGGCAGTTAGGGGCAATCAGGCCTACAAGGGAAGGAATTTGGGGGTGAGATCAGACTAGCAGGGAAGAGAATTTAGGAAAAATCAGGCAGGCAGAGGCATTTAGGGGCAATTAGGCAGGAAGGCAGAGAGGTTAAGGGTGATCAGGAAGGCAGACAGAGGGGTTAGGGGCAATCAGGCAGGAAGGCAGGTGAGCAGTTAGAAGCTAGTGATCCCAGATTGTGAGAGAGATGTCCAACTGCCGGTTTAGGCCTGATCCCACAGGAGGTCTCCAATTGGACAGGGTGAAGGCTGGGCTTAGGGACCCCCCCATCCAAAAATTCATGCACCTGGCCACTAGTTTG
Organism: Vespertilio murinus; assembly: GCA_963924515.1. NCBI lineage: Eukaryota > Metazoa > Chordata > Mammalia > Chiroptera > Vespertilionidae > Vespertilio > Vespertilio murinus. Next base: position 69,462,359 of record OZ004708.1, read on the forward strand.
GAAATGAAAATCATTGTTCTTAAAATAGCTTTGTCCCAAGTCATGGAACCTTTTCAATGTTACACCAAGGTATTTGATGTTTACTTAATGTACTTGAGGGAGCCATTACAGATTCTTGATCATGAGAATGTGGTGAACCAAGACAACATGGCAAATGGTTGAATAGATAGCAAAAGCTTAGAAATAGAGACAATATTTAGGAATGTATTGTAATAGTACAGATTGGAAATGGAATGGCTTTGATCAAGAACAGTGACAGTGGAGAGGTATTATAGGGAATGAAATGGGTGTAGTATTATCATGTTTATAAAGCACTGTATTCTACACCAGAAGCTCTGGTCTGTGTCAGTTCAGGGCAACAATGTTGGGGTAGTCTTTCTTCCATAGCTATTTATATGTATAACTCAAAAATTATGTAGAGAATGAGGGTCTGAGTAGATTGTAAATCTTCTATTACCACTACAGAGAGCACCTGTTTGGCCAATCTGCTTCTACTCCATGCCAGTGCGAAAGCTGTTATACTCATCTAACACACTGCTATGTTTAGCAACAGAGCAAATAACTGCTATACCCTCCATATGGCAAATTGTGCTTTTAAATTGTTCATTACATTAGCCATCGTTGGCCTGAAAAGCAAATGACACTAGTTGCAGATGTTTTTAGCAGTATGTTTTCTTTTAGATGTTTCTTAAAGAAATAGAACATGGCTTTTAAGTTCAGAAGTGGATAATGGCGAAATGACAAAGTCCAATGCGAAGCCTATTCAATTATATTATTGCTATTCACATTGGGGGAATTGTTCACTGGGCAGATCTAGAGGAAACAGAGAAAAACAAGGCCCAAGTGTTTATTAAAATGACTAAGTAATTCTTTATATAATGTTGTATTAAAGCCTCATATTTTAAAATATATATATTTTTTTTATTGATTTTTTACAGAGAGAAAGAGAGAGGGATTGAGAGTTAGAAACATAGATGAGAGAGAATCATCAACCAGCCGCCTCTTGCACACCCCCTACTGGGGATGTGCCTGCAACCAGGCTAAAGCCTCATCCTTTTTATTAAAAAAAAAACAAAAAACAAAAAAACAAGGGGGTCTTTTTTTTAATATATTTTATTGATATTTTACAGAGAGAAAGGGAGAGAGATAGAGAGCTAGAAGCATCGATGAGAGAGAAACATCGACCAGCTGCCTCCTGCACACCCCCCACCGGGGATGTGCCCGCAACCAATGTACATGCCCTTGACCGGAATCGAACCTGGGACCCCTTAGTCCGCAGACCGACGCTCTACCACTGAGCCAAACCGGTCTTGGTGAAAGCCTCATCCTTTTTAAAGATGAAGAATGAAATTAAAAGATGAACTCTCAAATATTATGTTTAATGAGTTGTTTTTATTTTGAATATGTATATATTTTATGTAGTCATGTCACAAAGAGAGATATTTTATTTTTTAGTTAACAGACGCATACTTTAAATACAGATTAAAAACTACTTGCTAGATACTTGAAAAGGGTTTAAAAATTATGGGAGAAAAATAGGATTCAGGTCATTTTCCCCCCTTCCTCATCCCTTTCCCAGTCCTAAAGCCCAGTTGAGCAGTGTTAATGAGGCTCCCATGCAGGGGCTGGCTGCGGGAGTGTAATAACCTACACAGGGTGAGAAGGACATCCTTGGAGAAGGAATACATAGCGTGGGATGATGGAGCCAGGGTGAGTGAGAAGAATGTTGCCATAGTGATGCAGCCTGGTGTGGGTAATTAGAAACAGAGAAGAGTAAAGACAGTGTCCACATGGGGACACCCAGGCCTGGAGAGTCAGACTGAACAGGACCCTAGGGCACTTGTGTAGGAGAGGAAGCGGCAGCAGGCAAGAGATTCATTACATATTGATCAATATGAGGATTATATGAAGGAGAATTGGAGCCAGGTTTCTTACTCTCAGATGAGAAAGTTAAAATATGGAAACTCAGAAACTAGAATAAACCCATAGGATTGGAAATATCAATGTGAACTTATGGTTTTCAGTAGATAGGGAAGTACCCTAGTCAGTTTCATCCGGTGGATAGTCGGCCTGCAGACTGAAAGGTCCCAGGTTCAATTCTGGTCAAGGGCACATGCCTGAGTTGTGGGCTCAGTGCCCAGTAGGGAGCGTGCAGGAGGTAGCCGATCAATGATTCTCATCATTGATGTTTCTATTTCTCTCTCCCTCTCCCTTCCTCTCTTAAATCAATAAAAATATATTTTAAAATTAAGAATTATTTAGATGTAAATTAATATATATGAATATGCATATATGTGTTTGTGTGTATTTATATATATCCTGGCAAGCATCAACCTAACCAATTAATCTAAGTAAATACCACCAGTTATAGTAAAAATTAAGATGGTCCACCATCTGATAAGAACATAGTATCTTTTCTGTGATATATCTGACAAAATGTATTACCTAAACCGAATCATGAGGAAATATTAGATTAATGCAAACTGAGATACATTCAGTTTTTTAAGGATAATTTTTAAGTGCCTAGATCATGACAGTTATAGAAAGAGTAATCTTCTGGTTCAGATTATAGGAGACAAAGTAATAAATGATGAATAAAATATAAGATTTATTCTAAATCTGACCAATTAACAATGAAGCCATTATTCAAAAAATTGATAAAATTTGAGTTACCACAAATTAGGTGGTAACAATAAATCCATGTTAATTTGCTTGTTTCAGTAGTTAGATGGTGGTTAGTTAGGAGAATGTTCTCATTCATATGATACACTCAAGTATTGGGACACTAAGTCGACAAGGAGTTTGGGGGGAAATAGTTAAATGCTATACTTGCAAATATTCTGTTAGTTTGAAAGTGTTTAGAAGTGTTTAGAAGTAAAAAACAAAACAACAACACATAACTACTACAGAAAGTATACACTAAAAAATAAAATCAAAGAAAATCTAAAATTATAAAAGCAGAATCTAAATCTGTGAACATTCCAATGAACATCTACAATTTTAGAAAGGCTTATTACTACAGAGATTCTTCTTGGTGAAAGGAACATACATGATGTAAAAATGCAAGTAGGAGACATTCCCTTAAAAATAATTGTGAATTGTATTCAAGAATAACCATGTCTGGGTAGATATAAATAGTTAAAAAGATAACACTTTCATTGAAAAAAAATACTGGCAGGAAATGAGTACTGGTACACATGCCATTCTGTGGATAGAATGTGTTGTAGCAGAAAAGACTGTTGAAAAACAGAATTTGTGATGTGGGAGAAAGGGATTAATATAGAGAACTATTACAGATGAAAAGACATAAACCACAAAGACACTGGAAGGCAAACAATGTTATTTCTAGATAAAGGCCATTGGAGATAGAATGAAAAAATGCAGTCAGTGTTTGGAGGAAGACATAATCAAGTAATTGCCAGCTGAGTACTTTCTGCCTAGATCCAAATTAGACTCAAGGGTTATCAAAGATCAACTGAGGGCCCAAACAAGAGTGCCAAAGGAAAGAAGTAAAATCCAGCAAAAGCTGGTAAAAGTAGTCTAGTGAAATAATATTTTATCGTCTATAGATGTACTTTTATAGGCTTCTAATACCAAAAGACTCCTGGACGCTTCTATTTCAAGAGAGTGATTAAACAGTTTTCTTTCACTCTGAAGACATAAAAATTTTATTACCACATAAAAATGAAACCAACATCTAGTACTAAAGAGCATGGGAGGAAATTCATCTTCAGCTTAATGACAAAATATAACAGGAAGAAGGAAACAGAGCAAAGCCTAAAATAAATGTAGGCTAGGACTACATGGAGAAGGGAGCTAATTTGCTAAGAATGACCCAGGGATCTTGACTGTTTGTTTGTTTGTTTATTTATTTATGTATTTATTTATTTTTGTCTGACATTTCACTTAGCATGATATTCTCAACATCCATTCATGTTGAAACAAATGGCGGTATTTCCTCTTTTCTTATGGCTGTATAGTACTGCATTGTCTATATGTGCCCACATCTACTCTCTCTGATATATTGACAAGCACTTAGGTTGCTTCCATATTATGTTTACTATTATTAATGCTGCAGTGAACATAGAGGTGCATATCTTTGTGAATAAATATTTTCAAAAAAAATTAGGTGGAAATAGGCAGATAGAAAAAAAATCAAGAAGCAAGATTTCACTTATATGTGGGATATGACTGAAAGAAACAAGTGAACAAACAAGGGAAATCCACAAACAGAGACTCATAGACACAGACAGTAGTATAGAGGTTACCAAAGGGAAAAGGGAGGGGAGTAGTAAAGGGTAAAGGGGACAAGTATATTGTGACAGAAGCTGACTGACTTCAGGTGGTGATCACACAATGCAATATACAGATAATGTATCATAGAATTGTAGACTTGAAACCTATATAATTTTATTAACCACTATCACACCAATAAATTTAATAATAAAAATATGACCCAGGGAGGCACAAAGCTTAAGGTCATCTAGAGGAAAGGAGGTGAGGAGCTGGAAGGGCCTGTAGGGAGAAATCACAGGCACCTGTCTCAGAAACCTCCCCTATCCCATCCATATTCCTTAGGGCAGGGGCAGGCCTAAGGTTTAGCCCTATAGCATTTTTGAAGGAATGGAAATAACTTTTTGGTTTTAGTTTTGCACACATCGTTTATTAAGGTAATTAGGAATGGTATGATTCCGTTAATGAGTGCTCAATTTTTGTCTTCTTTGTCTAACTTTATTGAGATACTAGAGGCCAGGTGCATGAATTCATGCATGAGTGGGGTCCCTCAGCCTAGCTGATGATTAAGCCAATCAGGGTCATCTTTCCCAGTTCTGATTGGGGTCGATCATGGCTGGACGGGTGGAGGGATGGCAGAAGGTTGGTAGGCCATGAGAGTTTGGCTATGGGAGTGCAATGACAAACCAGTAGGTTGCTCCTGTGTTGAACATCTGCCCCCTGGTGGTTAGCGCACATCATAGTAACTGGTCAACCATTTGTTCTGGTGGTTTGGTCATAATATTTGTTTAGGCTTTTATATATATAGATAATTGACATATAACTCTGTCCAACTTTAAGGTACACAACGTGTTGATCTGATTCACTTTCATATCACAGTATGATTACATAATATCATTAGCAAACAGCTCCATCACAGCACATAATTACTTCCTCTTTTTTTGTAGTGAGAACATTTAATCTCCTCTTTTAGCAACTTGCAAGTATATAAATGCAGTGTTATTAACTGTAGTCACAGTGCTGTGCGTTAGATCCTCAGAACTTAGTCATCTTCTGTTTGTAAGAAGTTAAAAAAAAAAGGAGAGTAAATAACTTTTTTGATTGGGGAAAACAGGCTCCATGACAATACTCAAAACTAAAGCCTTCTCTGTTTTGGCATCTGGAGGAGCTCAGACCAAAGCCTCCTCAGCACTAAGCACTCACTGGGAGCAATGCACTGGCCAGGACAATGATGTCTCTGTCAGATTTTCCTTTCCAGAGAGAGAAGGAGTAGCAGAAAACCCCCTCCCTAGACAAAGAGAGAGAGAGAGAAGGAGAGAGAGAGAGTGTGTGTGAGAGAGATACTAAACCAGTGTTAACACCCAGGCACATCAACTCAATCCTTTCTTGAACTACACTGTGTCTTCCTTAAATCTGTAAGAAAACTAAGGGCTTAACAAGAGCTAAGATGAATTAACATAATTGTTCCTGCAGGAAGAAAAGAGATGATTGTGCAGAAAGGGGAATCAGAAAAGGTGGAATGTAAGAAATTAAATTAGCAAGTCTAGTTAGTGCAAATGCATCTCATAATGCCTTGTTTGTAAAAGTCCCTGAAAGCAATCAAACCTATTTCACCAGAAATTAACCAATTTTACTTTTGGAGTGTTTACTTCAAAGAAGTAGACCTGTGCATAAGGATTGGCGAGGCAAGAAGCTGCTGCTTTTCATCACTAATACCTTTAGACAATTCAATGTTTGCCAAGTTCAGGCACATGGTTTTCAGTATTTTCATAAACAAAACAAACAACTAGGCATACAAAATAGTATCAGCCTAGTAACCTGTGACGCCACCTCCATGACTTCACATCCAAGGAAATGGTTTAGGATAAAGAGGACTGTGAAGAGACCATGATAGAATTACAGAATTAAAATGCCCCTAAGCATTCCCAAAGAATACAGAGGACACTATGTCATGTCCAAGAGTGCTTTAGAGGACAAATCTAAACAATTCTCCTTAAATCTAGAGGAAACAAATAAGAGCGAGGGATATGAGTGGGTTTGAGACAGATGATAGAAGAAATCAGATTTTTTTTGTAAAGAGAGAGAGAGAATTGTTTTTTGGAGACTAAAAGCCATTACATATACAGATAATATACATACAGATAATGTCAGCATAAGCAGTAATATTATTAAAAACAAATTTAAATAAGAGGATACTGCTTTTGTAAAATATCCTCATCTGAAATTTCTCATTTTTATTTGGATATGACACCATTTAAAACTCTTTCCTATAAATTTAGGTAAAACATTTGGTAGGTAGAATAATTTTTTAAATGTTATCAGTGGTTTTAATTACCCAGACCCTTCCCCAATACATAAGTTCAACAAGGATACGATTCTCCGCAATATAGAAAATCCTGCTGTGGAAGATTTAAAACATGGGAGCTTTATCCAAGGAAGCTTCTATTCCAGTTAGTGAGACTGTTCCATTGTAGTTGGTGAGAATATTTTGTCTTCAGAATTTTTGGTGGAATCAATTTTTAAATGTATCCTGTTTAATCACATTTACCCTATTTGCCGGCGTATAAGACAACTTTTTGGCCCTGAAAAATATGCCTCCAAGTGGGGGGTAGTCTTATACGGCGAGTATATAACAAACTCTGTATTTTTTAGTGGAAATTTTAGGGGGTCGTCTTATACGCCGGCAAATACGTATTTTTCAGGGCCAAAAAATCGTCTTATATGCCGGCAAATACGGTAATATACATTTCATGCCCATCCAGATGTGGCTTAGCAGTTGAGCATTGTCCCAGGAACTAAAAGCTCACTAGTTCAATTCTGGTCAGGGCATATGCCCGGCTTGAGGGCTGGATCCCCAGTAAGGGGTGTGCTGATCAATGATTCTCTCTCATCATCGATGTTTCTATCTCTCTCTCCCCCTTCTTCTCTGAAATTAATGAAAAATATGTTTTAAAATATTTTAATAAATAAAACACACTTAATATGAAGTAGAAAGCAGAACAATTACCTTTAAAATTGGGTCTGATTCTTGCATCATATCCTGATGTCCTCCCCATTAATTTATCCAGGAAGTCAGAAGGTGACATTGGAGCACTTCTAGATCTTGCACTATCTGTTTCCTTTGTTGCAACCAAACTAAAAATAAGAAGAAAAAACACACCATAGATTTTAACAATAACAAAATCTTCCTAACAATTATTACCCACAAATATAAAATTAATATCATAAGCAAAAATACTTCCGAAAACAAAAAGGAAAGCTTTACATACTATACAATGAGTGTGATCATAATGACAGGTATGTATTTTAGGTTTACAGTTAGTATTTATAAGGTTTCATAAGTTTTTAGCCCAAGAGTCAGAGGTAATATTATTTTCTTTTGAGCCTGAAAACAACCACAAATTATTAGGCTTTCAAACTTTGCATGTACCCAAGTTTGATTTCTGATTGCAGTTGTTAGCTAAAAGTATCCTTAATGATTCAGGCATAAAAAAAGTACAAAAATTCATTTGTGCAATAAAATTCTTATTGCTTTTATTGAGGGGAATAGAATCACCCATATGATCTCATTTTACCTGAATTATCTTTTTTTTAAAAAAAAAAGTCACATTCTGATATATTGGGGGTTAGGACTTCAAAATATGAACTTTGGAAATTTAGCCTATGACACTGGGCATGCTCACATGTGTGTGACCCTATAGATGCCCAGGAATATGTAGAGTTTTTCCAAACCTTGAAGGACCTATTATTCCATGGCTTTCTCTTTTAAGCTTTTTAGTTGTCTGTTGTTTGCCTCCACTAATACCCTCCAGTAACTGTGAAGTAAAAAAATTTTTAAAAAGCTGCCTCTTTAAATGTTTTTGACAAACATTCCTAGGAAAAACTTTTCTCACTGAGTACTCCCTAAGTTAGCTCAAATAAAAGCAGTCGTACAAAGTGGGGTCTTCCAGACAACCTCACACAAGTCAAATAACAATCCTTCAAGAATGAGGCTTTAAAGGAGTTCAAACTCCATGCTGCCCCTCTCATAGCTTTTTGATAGGGATTGTTGGCTATTGGTTTACAATTCTCCCTTGAAGCCTGAGAAGGGGGGACAAGCATTAAGGCAAGTTACAATGAAGCAACTACCACTGTTCTGACCAAGATTCAGATGTTTTTCTTGATTAAACTATTTCATGGGTTTTTGCAAATCTCTGATTAATTGCCAGAGCTCTAAAAAAAGTTGGTTGTCACATTTTTGGAAAGTTTTCTTACTGCTTATATGGAGGACAGAATTTACAGAAGTCCATTGTTTTTGCTGACATCACCACTCAAACGGTGTCTTCATAGACTTCTTTTTATGGTCATTTTATTCTATTTGTGCTTTAAAGACCCACAACCTTCAGCAGGTTGCCCCTCTTCTCTCTCTCTCTGGATAATTGAATTTTCTCCCATGGTATCAGCTACCTCCCATAATGCTATTTTGTAGGAACTAAATATCATTTCTAATAAGTAGTGTTACTATTTGCTTTTAAAACAAAGGATACAAGTTTACCTTTGGGTTTCCCCATATTGGACCCTACTACTAAGCACCATTTGTTTGCTCTAACATCTCAAATTATTTTAATAATTATATAACAAAGCAAGATTATTGTTGTTTCAGTAAGATTAAAGAATTCTTGATCCTTTTAAGGTTAATAATTTATTGCTATTAATCTTTTTGGTCTTCATTTCTTTTGACATATTCAAAAAACAATAATTGAGCTTCTACAATAATCATGCCCTCCTGAAGTTTGATTTGAAATTGGTTCTATTTTAAAGTTTTTAATAACTTAATTATAGTCGACATTCAATATTATGTAAGTTTCAGCTGTATAGCATAGAGTGGTTAGACATTTATGTAATTTATAAAGTGATCCCCCGATAAGTCTAGGACTCACCTGACACCATTTACCAGTTACTACAGTATTATAGACTAACTCCCCTATGCTGTACTTTACATCCCAGTGATTATTTTGTAGCTGCCAAGTTGTACTTCCTAATCCCTTCACCTTTTCTACCCAACCCCTCAACTCCCCTCACCTCAGACAACATTAGTCTCTATATTTATGAATATTTAACATCGGTACTTTTAAAATTTCATTTGAAATATGCTTTTAGTGCCAAAAACATGTCTCCAATTATATTATGCAAAGATCATGACACTGATTCACTAGCAATAGAAATATATAAAAATTAATTTTATAGGAGACTAGAATCTTACAAGTAGAAGCTCAATCATTTATTTATTTAACAAGTATTATTATTGCTTCCAAAGAGTCTGAAATCATGTCTGTAATAATTTTCAAAAGAAGGGATAATATCTATAAACATATATATAATATGTATTTAATCTTCTTAAAGGTTAAATAAATATTAAATAACTTTTAAAGGTTATTATAAAACCTTTTAATACTGATGAAATAGTTTCCCACTAGAAATAAAAATTTTCATTGTTTACACAATTAGTAATTAAAATAAGCTGATGGAAAGAAAACACAACCCTTATCACCACCATAGTCAAAGATAAAAGATATATATATCACCAGTAAATAATCTTAGAAAAGCAAGCTATTTCATCTCATACCACAAAATCTATTAAAATTATGTACTTTCTATAATAAATGTTATATATTTTACAGTAAAATATAGTATCACTTTTTATTTTAATATTAAAATAAAAATCATTATACATTTATATTAAATAAGAAATTATTATTCTTTTGACATGATACTTAAAATTAATAAAATTACAAGTATAATTTGATCATTGAGTTGACTGGGATAGAATGAAGATAGGTACATTTATTTCTAAAATACAATACACAAACTTTTATAAGCCTTTTGTGAACTGAGAGACATTCACTAAAAATAAAATCATAGTGCTTTCGTTATATAAAAGTATTGTTTATCACACCAAAATGCATTTAAATGTCTGTTAAATGTTGAAACAATAAAATAAGGTGAAGATATTAGACAAAGAACAGAGATGAATAGCCCATACACACAGACAATAAGTGTGGTGAGGGCCAGAGGGAAGGGGGGTGGAGGATGGGTAGAGGTCGGCAAAGGCAGGGGAAATAGGGAAATATGTAATAGTGTCAACAATAAAAACAAGCTTTATACAAATTAAAGTTTAAACAAACAAAGTTTTTTTGAGTTTTCATATAATTTATTCCATGCAAAGCACTGTGCTAAGAATACAATCTCAACATTTAAAGTGTTTACAGTTAGCCGAAACCGGTTTGGCTCAGTGGTAGAGCGTCGGTCTGCGGACTGAAGGGTCTCGGGTTTGATTCCAGTCAAGGGCATGTACATTGGTTGTGGGCACATCCCCTGTAGGGGGTGTGCAAGAGGCAGCTGGTCGATGTTTCTCTCTCATCGATATTTCTAGCTCTCTATTCTATCCCTTCCTCTCTGTAAAATATCAATAAAATATATTTAAAAATAAATAAAATGTTTACAGTTTGATAGATGTCTCAGTCTAGACTCATCTGGGGTCTACAGGGAATCCTTGGAAAGAATCCATGAGCTGGAGCTGGGCAGTGAGATTACAGTGAAGATTATGATTGGCCAGCTCCCTTCTTTCTGTCTGTGTGAGCAAAATCTTCACGTTTTGTAAGAAGGATTCACCACCAACCTCTGCAGAACAATGCCTATCAAAAATGAGAAAATTCTGAGCAGAAAGCTATTCCAATAGTTTTTACAAGTTATGTTCCTTTCGATCACACAGCCATCCAACTGCTTCTGGACAATTGACTTTATTTCTGAAGATTCACAATTTTGACACAAAATGACTTATTGTCAGCAAAACAACACTGAGTAATTAATCAGCATTTCTACATGGTCTATCCCTTCTTTTTCTGAATGGGGTAGAGGATGTATATATTGGAAAACTTTCCATCACCTACAACCCTTGCTCTGGTATATTTCTCCTAGAGTTTTCTTCCTATTACCGTATTTATCTGAGATTTGCACCAAGTAATCATTGCTAGACAGTTTTCAGAGAACCATAGTGATTAAAAGAACTCATAGTAAGTCATACATAATGTGAAGCTCTATATATGACCAATCTGGAATATTTTTTTAAATTTTTAAGTAGTCCACATCAATACATACATATTCAAATACTTCATTTTATGTTTTGTTTTGTTTTGTTTTGTTTATTTTATTGAATTTATTGGGGTAATACTGGTTATCAATGCTATATAGGTTTCAGGTACATGATTCCACAACACATCAGCTGTACACTGTATTGTGTGTTAAGTTGTTAAAATTCAGAGTAGGAGGAGGCAGTTGGGGGGTGGAAAAAAAAATAAGATGATTTAGAATGGATTTTGGATAAGAAACTTTGCCATCAAATCCATTTTTTATCTAAACCTTCTAGTTTTAACAAAACTCATTATATTTATAGCAAGTTACTTTTGAAAAAGGCAGACTTGAATGTTTAAAAAGTCTTTTGTTTATGAAAATCTCAAAATCTGTTATAATTTGCCTGCCTCCCACACTTGGCTCTTCTTTTATATGTTATATCAAGTATGAATTTACTATTAACTTTTTTTTGAAACTGTGTGGGCTTAAACACATTCCCATAAATGAACTTTTGTTTTCAAAGTATTTTATATATTTTTTATAAAGACAAGCTACATGAAAGTTCAGAGACTTCAGTTACTGAGAGGCTAGCAAAAACCTATTTTCTGAAGCATTGAAATCAAACATCATAATTTATCAAAAAAAAGGTAAGTCCCTTATCACTTCTCTTCTCTCCCTCATCAATGAGACAAAGAGGTAAAATAAAAGTCCTACTTTTGGAGGACTGAAATAACCACTAAATATGGATGCTTTTATGGTAAATCCTATATTAAAAAAGTCTAATATACTGTGTCAAGTCATCCAGTCGGCCATTCAACCAATCAAAGCATAATATGCTAATGATATGCTAAGGCTGCACAACCATTCACTATGCCATGCACTGACCACCAGGGGGGAAACTCTCTGACCAGTAGATTAGCTAGCTGCTGGGATCTGGCCAATCGGGACTGAACAAGACAGGCCAGACACACACTGGAGCCCTCCTTTGGTACCTCTCTGGATAGCCAACTCTGCCCCCCTTCCTGCATCCCTCCCCGTCTCTGATTGTGCACCAATGGGGTCCCTTGGTCTGGCCTGCACCCTCTCACAATCTGGGACCTTCAGGGGATATAGGAGAGCCAGTTTGGGCCCAATCCCTGCAGGCCAGACTGAGGGACCCTACTGGTTTACGAATTTGTGCTCCAGGCCTCCAGGTTCATATAATTGTCAGTACCTATTTACCTCTGACAAACGAATCTTAAAATTGAGAGAAAATCATGTAGCTGGGAAACAAAATGTGAGGAAAGTCTTGACACCTGGGGCCACAAATCTTTATGAACCTATTTTCATAAGTTGATTTGCACAGAGGGAAGGGTGACTGGTAGGGAATAAGTCGGTGCCCTGACTCCTGAGTCAGAGAAGGTCCAGGCTATGATGAAGAAATGAGTTTTACCATATATTCCATAGCTCCATAAACCAGCCCAACTGCAGGGTTACAATTCCTTGTGGGAGGACAAATTCACAGTTATTATTATTTGAAATTTTTTGTCAGGATACCAGCAATTGATATGTCTAGTCTGAAAAATAAAACACAGATTGGAATAGATGAGCATTCTTCCCCTTTTCTATCTGTTTACTTATTTTTTTTTATTGTTTCAGCCTCTTTAGGAGGTGAACTAAAGAGAAAGAAACTGGGATACCTGGGGATAGGTGAAGTTTTGAGCATTTCACAGGAAAACATACTGCCTTGGGAAAGGAACCATTGTTGGCTCTAAGGCATGTGTGGAGAAGCAGGCTTCCATGTGACTGTGTACTAGTAATTACTTTAGAAGGAGGCCAAAGCAGAGGATTATAAAAGGGCTATTCTAGAATATCTCCAGAGACTCGGGGAAATAACGAAAAAGTAAAAATCCTTGGGGTACTAGGATTTGTGAGCAACATGCCTGTGAAATATGATTATCATTTTATAAAGTGATCTCATTTCTACCTTAGCTCGATGGGGTGTAGTGTAAACCCTGACATGGCTGGTTGTTTTTTTGTGGGTTTTTTTTCTTTCTTTTTTTGTAATGCAAGTGCCTGACTTAAACTTGGATTGCTGAGGCATCCATTTCAAAGAAAGACACTTCAAACACTATCTGGGGTAAATACATGGCCAGCCTCGCAGCTAGAGAAGAGACTCCTTTGTTTCAGAGACCTTACTTGATCTCATAACTGACCATTTGCGCTTCTTGTTTGTTTTCTCTCCTCATGCTTTAAAATCCTCCTCTAATGTTCTAAATTCACCAAGAAATAGTGAGCCTGCCAAACTTTAGGCCCTCACCCTCAACCTGGTAAAAGCAGAACCCCAGCCACTTCGCTCTCTCTTTTTCTCCCTCTCTCTACCTGTGACCTCTCTGTGACCCTAGGTGTCGTTTCCCCATCTTGTAAGTACGAAAACCACACTTTCTCAAAGTTTTTTGATGACTATTGTTGAGGGGCATCTTGCAATCACAGTAAGAACCAAAAGTGTTGGTCCAGTTGTAACACTGTTTTAAGCAAGGGAAGCCTTCTGTGCCAAACCCACTGGGGCCTAGGTGAGTGCCTCCAGGCATTTCTAGCTGAGCGCTTTACTATGAATAAACTGAGACCTGCACAAAACCTGACAACCAACAATAAAAATAATAATTGCTTCTTGATTTGTCAGGAAAAGGATCCATATACATGATGTAATTTTTTAAATATTTATATTGATTTTTTATAGAGAGGAAAGTAGAGGGATAGAGAGTTAGAAACATCGATGAGAGAGAATCATCAATCAGCTGCCTCCTGCACACACCCCCACACACATGTGCCTGCAACCAAGGTACATGCCCTTGACCAGAATCGAACTCAGGCTGATGTTCCAGCCACTGAGCCAAACTGGCCAAGGTAATATATACATAATTTATTACTCATAATAATCTTGTTAGTTAGATATAGTTACATATGCATTACAGATGAAGAAGGTAAAGATTAGAGAGTTTTGTGTGTGTTTTTGCCAGGCCATTCAGATACTAAATGTATAATAAACCTGTATTTTAAATGTAATTAAACTTTCCACTGAAAACAACTAGACAAATTGAAAATCTGTGCATTGGAGAGCTAAAAATAGTGAAAAATCACATGGCTAAAAACCAAAGGGGGTAAAAAATCACAGAAGTAAGCCAACTATTTAGACTCTCCTTTCCCTTAGGGATGATAATAAGCTTCATAGCAGCTGAGTGTTTAATCTGCGCACAGATTTTGAAAATTTTATGGATTTAAGGAGATAAAATTTGTAATCGAGAACCCAGCAAAGAATGAATACCTCTACCTTGATTTGAGGTCACAAATAATTACAACTTCTGAGTAAGAATGAATCAGAAATATAGAAGCATTAGGAAAAAGCTAAGCATGGCTTGGAATCATCTCAATTTTTGAAACTAGAATAAAATAATCACAGATTGCTAGCAACCTAGTGCTCCAATAAAAGCAAACATAAATCAAAGTCCTGCTATTACCATGCAAACCTCTTCCTTCACCATTCTTTTCTAACTTGGATAATGGTAACTCAATTTTTCCTTTTCCCAGGATTGCAATCTTTCATAACCTTAGACTCCTCTCTCTGTTTCACACATATTCATCTAGTTGGTCGTACCTTCCAATTTCTATCCATAATCCAAACCACATCTTATCATGTCCTCTTCAGCTTCTCTGGTACAATCTACCACTACTTGTGGTAGGATAGTAAGAAGCTAAGAAAATTCCTGGAATGGAGAAACTGAGACAAGAAAATTAACCAAGGCCTAACAGTTTGGGCAGCTTGCAGCAGGCCTGTGAATCCCAAAAATCTTATTTGCCAAGGACACTTGAGAACTAATGGTTTACTCTCCTCCTTAACCAGAAAATTCACTGCTTAATCACCCTGGCCTGGGGAAATAAAGAACACAGACCCAATGAATGCCATTTGTGCCTGGTAAACCCAAGGACAAACATCCCTTGGGGGATGTTAGGGAAGGAAAGGGAAAAGAGGGAAAGAGGGGGACTTTATCTCACCCACTAAACACAGAAGCCAGCCACCTTAGGACTTGCCATCCAAGATGACCAAATGTTTGTACAAACATTCTGAGATAAGCCACAACAATGTAGAAGGGGACTTTGCAATCTGTCTGCTATCCAAGATATCTGGCAGGAAAGCTTTGAAACCTATAGGGAGAAGGGTATAAAACTCTTTGAACCCTCACTGGCCAGCATGCTAAAATCAGCTGAGTTGCCAGCTTCTGCTTTATGCCAAGTGCATTCTTTTTTATAAAATACATTTTTATTGATTTCAGAGAGGAAGGAAGAGGGAGAGAGAGATAAAATCATCAATGATGAGAGAGAATCATTGATCAGCTGCCTCCTGCATGCACCCTACCCACAACCCAGCCATGTGCCCTGACCAGGAATCAAACCATGACCTCCTGTTCATAGGTTGTCGCTCAACCATTGAGCCACACCAAGTGAATTTTTAATACATCTGCTTGCTTTGTTTCAACACTGCTGTCTATCACTTGTCTGAAATCTTCCTTGTGAGATTAACGAGAGTCTAGGAGGGAACAGTCCTCCTCCGACTTGGGGCTGTCCAGTAACAGAGCCATCAGAGCCATTGCCTTTGCCTGGAATGCTCATTGGTCCTCTATTCATCTAATTAACATATATATATATATATATATATATATATATATATATATATATGTGTGTGTGTGTGTGTGTGTGTGTGTGTGTGTGTGTGTGTGTGTATTTTTTAAGTATCATTTCTTCAGGAAGCCATAGGTATTCTCTCTGAATGTATAAAGCATTTCTCAGGTTTGTGTCTCTCATTGGTAGTACTTGCTATAATGCAACTGTCATTTTTAATAGGATTAATCATTGTTTATCTCCTACTTTGTAGGAACGTCTACTTAAGCAAAAATCATAACTGTTTTAATGGCCCCAGAAGTAATCTAGAACATCCAGAGTAATTAATGAATAAGTATTGTTGAACTGGATTAACTAAATGTAATGATGATGAGATCAAACATCAGAATATGATCCTCTAAGTATAGCATTAATCATGCTTAGAATGTATGTTTAACGCTAGAGAGAATCCTGCCTTCCTCTCCTTCTTTACTTCTAAGATATAAGGATGCTAATAACTAATCAGGAAAGATCATAAAACAGTTATTTAGAAATAGAAAAAAGCCAGGATATAAAAATATGAGAGTGTGACTTAAACCATCAAAGTCAATTATGTCAGAAAATCATCACTTAATGGTGGAACTGGAGACCTGTAAAATGGACTTTCATAGGTGCCTTTTTAACTAATATTGCAGTGATGTTTACATTCAAGTGCTTACATAAATTAATGCTTATTAGAGGTATCTATGCTCAATGCTTGCTAGGTGTCAGTGATAAATTACATAGTGTGTGTGCATAAATGAAGGGTTAATATAAGGTTATAGATGGGGATGGGTGGGGAAAGGAGGATTCCATTCAACAACAAAAATAGATGGCAAAGGATTAGCTAGTGTACTCCTGAGGTTTCTTTTTAAAAAAATATATTTTATCGATTTTTTTACAGAGAGGAAGAGAGAGAGATAGAGAGCTAGAAACATTGATGAGAGAGAAACATCGATCAGCTGCCTCCTGCACACCTCCCACTGGGAATGTACCTGCAACCAAAGTACATGCCCCTGACCGGAATCGAACCTGGGACTCTTCAGTCCGCAGGCCGACGCTCTATTCACTGAGCCAAACCGGCTAGGGCTCCTGAGGTTTCTTAACCCTAATTTTTATACAGTCCTTTTGTCTCATCTACAAAATATTTTTATCATAAAAATCACTCACTTTTACTAAACACTCAAAATGCTATGCTCAAAATTCATGATAATTGCTATAACTTCTATAAAAACTTCTATTAACTACCATGCAGATTGTCTATTCTCATGGGTAATAGCTCATAGTTTTGGCATCAACTTATTTCAACTAAAAGAACTAACAGGCTATAACAGAGCTAATTAACTCACTGATTTGTAGCTTCTTAATGACATTTCTTTTAAAGAAAACTAATTAAGTATTTCAGATACGTTGAAAATTGCTTACAATAGACTTAATGGTTCCAATTGTGTGTTGAGTGCACAAGATAATTAAGTGAAGCCATCATGGTACAGTGGTTGAGGCTTCAGATGGACAGCCAGGAGGCTTACATTTTGTCATGAACCAAATGACAAAATGTGTTGTTTCACCTTGGGAAAGTCATAAGTCATTTTGCCAATATAAAAATGGAGATGGAAAGTAGCACCCATTTGTCACAGGTAAGTTTAGTAAACCAAATGACAATCTATACCTGTGTTTTTAACACATGCCAAGTTCTAAAGCCAGTGTTGGGGTTTTGCTTTTGATACCATCACTCTTGATCGGGGATATTTTTAAGTGAAATAAAGAGAAATTCACTCAAGCCAGGGCAGTTATAGTAGTATATCACAAAACACAAGTGTAGGAAATACAGACAAGCATCAAGAAAGACTTAGCATCATAAAAGAAGAAAAAAGTATGATTGACCTGTGCCAGTTTATGGATTCAACTTGTGGTTGAAACCACTTTGGCAGGAGAAGTTGAAAGTCACATCACAAAAATGTGTGATTTTAGGGGCCATACTTGCTCACTGCTTATTCTTCCCTTAAGTAACTTCTATTCAGGACATTCAGTCTTTCAGAGCTCATCTCCTGCCTAATATTTAAAGCAAAAAGCACCTCATATACCCTTAAAATATGCAAATTTTTCCCAAAGCTTGTTTTAAAAACACTTCTTTTAATCCACTATATGTGCATTGTACAAAAGAAATAATAAAAATACAGTAAAATTAAGGGGAAAGCACCTTAATCCACCACTCAAAGATACAGAAACCATCCTTTCACTTGTGGTTTTAACTGTTATAGATATTTACAAACAAACAAACAACCACACGAAAGCAGTAGTACTACTTTATTCTGAATTCTCTACTTTCTATTTTCAATGAATTGTGCTGGCATCAATGCCTGCTAATGAATGCGTCTGCATAAATCTCCAGATCAGTAAGACTCAGGATATAAAAGCATGATATTTTAAAGCACCAATCTCTGGAGTCTCTGAACCTGAAAAGAGATGGACACCGAATATTAAAATGGAGCCCTGGTGAGGTTTTTCCACCCTAAAGAATATTAAACCTGCAGAGCACTGACTCATTCAGATTATGGTAGATATTCCCATTGGTGTGACTACAAATGTTTATGTAAATATTTATGTTTCTGGTTTACATCTATTCAAGACAGGTTAAACCTTTTTCTTCCTGTGGCACAGGAAGCTCCACATTTGACTAGTCATTCCATTCCTTAAAGGAGGAAGAAATGGAGCAGAACAAAAGCAGGAATCAAATAATAAAGAAAAAAAATAGAGCTTATAATTGGAAGTGTTAAGAAAATATAGCAATGAGTATGGTGTTTGTTACTCAGTTTCCCTTTAGTGATAATTAGACTATATCTACATCAAGGTTTTCATTAGACTATATATTTTTTAAAAATTAAGAGATCGAAGAGGTCAGCAAGATGTATTCCCTATTATTAACATTACGCTTAAAGCTACTATTCAGCTGAGGTTACTCACTCTGATTCTTCTTCCCTCTTCTCGCCGTGTGTCACTTCTGTTTCCTTCTCCCCTCACCCCTATCCCACCTCCCTTCTTTGTATATGCCTAAACTATTTGAGGGGAAATGTTTACAGTTTCCCAGTAAACAAAAGGATTCTGAAATCTCTGGATTACAGAAGTTGTTTCCTATGGCAGTAAGAGGAAGTGTTCTCCTTTCATTGTGGATAACAAGATCCCTAGAAGCAATGCTTTGTAGGAAAAGCCATTTTCAAGATGTAAAGGAAAGGGTACAAGGTGAGAGTACAAGATGTGTGCCAACGCTGCCAAACTTGGTGCTCATGGATGAGAACAAAGAGTAACATTTTGAAAGTGGGTCCTATTTCTATACTCTTTTATAAAAAGTAATAAAATATTCTTGCTGTGTTTCTAAGAGAATGGATCATTTCAGCTTTTAAAGAGTGAAATGATCTTTTTTTTTTCTTTCTCTCCTTTAGAATATCTTAATTGCAGTGCTTGGAAAAATAAGCAGTTTATTCAAACTAGGTGATGTGGGTTCTGCCTCTGGCTTTGCCATGGAAATTAGTGCAGCCTGAATAAAGATCAGGTCTCTAGCCCTAGCTGGTTTGGCTCAGTGGATAGAGCGTTGGCCTGTGGACTGTAGGGTCTCGGGTTTGATTCCAGTCAAGGGCACATGCCCAGGTTGCAGGCTCAAACTCGAGTAGGAGGTGTGCAGTGGGCAGATACTCAATGATTCTCTTTCATCATTGATGTTTCTATCTCTCTCTCCTGTTCCTTCCTCTCTGAAATATATATATACTAGAGGCTTGGTGCATGAAATTCATGCACGGGTAGGGTTCATAGGCATGGCCAGCAGTCAGGGCCAATCTGTGGGGTGACCAGTGAGGCAATTGGGGGTTCCCCACTTGCACCCACCTTGGCTCACCTGGGGCCTGCAGGCTGGGGGCAGCTCCTGCATTGAGACTGCCCCCTGATAGTCAGTGTACATCATAGTGACCAGTCATTCCACCGGTCGTTCTGCTGTTCACTTGATTTGCATATTAGGCTTTTACTAGATAGTATATACATCCTATCTAATAAAATATCAATATGCAAATTGACCATCACTCCAAGACACAAGATGGCTGCGCCATGTGGTCAAAGATGGCTGTCTCCACATGGACACAAGATGGCCACCACAAGATGGCCAGCAGGGGAGGGAAGTTGTGGGCAGTTAGGGGTGACCAGGCCAGCATAGGAGGGCAGTTGGGAGAGACTAGGCCAGCAGGGGAGGGTAGTTGGTGGGGGAGGGTGACCAGGCTTGCAGGGAAGACAGTTGCGGGGGACCCAGGCCTGCAGGGAAGGAAAGTTGGGGGGACCAGACTGGCAAGGGAGGGCAGTTGGGGATGACCAGGCCATCAGGGGAGGGCAGTTAGGGGCAATCAGGCCATCTGGGGAGCAGTTAGGCATCAATCAGGCTGGCAGTGGAGTGGTTAGGGGGTGATCAGGCTGGCAGGCAGAAGTGATTAGGGAAAATCAGGCAGAGGCAAGTGAGAAGTTTGGAGCCACCAGTCCTGGACTGTGAGAGGGATGTCCCAGATTTGAGAGGGTGCAGGCTGGGCTCTGCCCACCTCCCGTGCATAAATTTAATGCACCGGGCCTGTGGTATATCTATAAAACAGTCATCTCTTTTTATAAATAAAGAGCTCTGGCTAATTTAGCTCAGAGGATAAAGCATTGGACTGTGGATTGAGGGGGTCCCAGGTTTGTTTCCAGTCAAGGGCATGTGCCCAGGTTGTGGGTACAGTCCCTGGTGGGAGGTGTGCAGAAGACAGCCAACCAATGATTCTCTCTCATCTTTGATGTTTCTATCTTTCTTTCCCTCTCTTTTCCTCTCTAAAATCAATAAAAATATCTTTAAAAAAATAAGATCTCTAGGGTTCATTCTCCTATCAGGAAGAGTGATGGGAGCATTTGCTGCAATGGGGTCTGGACTGAATTCCCTAAGGGACTAGAAGCAGAGCCCCTCCAAAGCTGTTCTGTGTTTTGTAACTGTTAAATCAGACTAAACGTGTCTGCTTCATTGTTATCTTTATCCCAAATGATGGCCTTGATTCCTTCTTCAAAGAGATAATTGAGCTTTCAATTGCAATTCTGAAATCACTACTATCATGTCTATAGCTTGCTGTATATTGCATCTATTCTAACCTCCTTCCCAGAGAAAGATTGAGCACACTCTTCTGGTTCAAAAGCTACCCTTCAACTAATGCTCTTTAAATCTTATCTTTCTCTTCTGTTCCTCTCTGGTCTCTTCCTAGGCATTTCCCAATTCACTGACTTCTTTTCTCCAGACTGTAAACAAGCTTAAATCCTCTTCCCTTTAAAAAACAAAACTGAGAAGAACTTTGCTTATTCAACTTTTATCTCAACTCTGTCCATCATTACTTCCTTTTCTAGGACTAGTAGCCTCTTGAAAAAAAGGAACCTATATTTTCTCTTTTATTTTTACTTCACCATTCAATATTATGCTAACATATTGATACATGTATTTTTATAGCAAAAATGCACTGGAAAAGACTTCTGATAGTCTTCCATAATTATTTTTGTTTTTATGGCATTTGTCATTACTGATAATTCATTTCCAAAACTCTTCTTTTAGGTTCTGTGACATACTCTGGATTTCCGTTTTCTCTTACCATACCTCCTCTCTATTTTTTTTCCAATACCTCTTATTCTTCCCATCCCTTAGAGGTCCATATTCTAAAAACAGTGCTTTTAAAACCTGAATAAGCTTAGGGTTTGATATAATGAAGATTCATGTTCAGGAAGTACATGTGGAATTCAGAGTCTGTATTTCTTTTTTTTAAAAAAATTTATTGAATTTATTGAGCATTTCTAATAACCTTCCAGGTGATGGTTATTTACTGGTTTGGGGCCACGTTTTGAGTAGCAATGCTCTCCAAAGTAGGGCGGGGGGGTGGACTTTTGACGTCTGCAGACCACAGTGATTATGGGTATGCTGTGTTATTCTTAGCTCAGCCAGTAGTGAGATGGGACCTGGGACAGCTAGAGTCAGTCTTGGTGGCTCTGTGACTCAACAGCCATGTTTGTTTATCCCACATGGGATGAAATATCTATGTATGCTTAAGTGTAAAAAAAATGTTGAAAAGCTCAGCCACAGAATTTTAGTCATCCAGTCTCTTCCATTCCCAGGTCTTGTCCTCCTGCCTCTATGCTGAAGTTTTCCATTAACTATATATCTCTTATGCATCATCACCTACAGATATCTGGAACTTATGATATTTTTCTACATGGTTGTTCTTCTTCTTTTACGTTCTACCAGTGGCCCAGTGCATGACATTGGTGCACGAGAGGGGAGTGTCCCTCAGCGCAGCCTGCATGCTCTCCAATCTGGGACCCCTCAGGGGATATCTAACTGCTGATTTAACTGGTATCCATCTCATAATCTGGGACTGCTGGCTCCTAACTGCTCACCTGCCTATCTGCCTGATTGCCCCTAACCACCTCTACCTTGGCCCTGCCACCATGGTTTTGTCAGGAAGGATGTCTGGAAGGTCTCCCAGTCTGATTAGCATATTATCCTTTTATTAGTGTAGAGTCTTGTCCTGATCTTAATGTTTGACCAGTTGCTAAAGGTATAAATATGCCCTAGCCGATTCTCTCACTTTTTCTCACCTCTAATTAAAGGACAAGTTGTGTGTTTGTTTTGTTTTACTTCTCATATATACTCCCTTCTCTCTAGTTTTGGATGCCCTGTTGTGTTTGACTATGCACTCTTTTCCCTGATGCCTCTTTGGCCCCACCCCACTGTCAGCGTACTTTCTTCTAACATCCCCATATTACTTCTTTAGTGATATTTCTTTTTAAATTTTTATTGATTTCAGAGAGGAAGGAGAGCAAGAGATAGGAACATCAATGATGAGAGAGAATCAATAATGAGCTGCCTCCTGCATACACCCTGCTGGAGAGTGGGCCCACAACCAGGGCATTTGTCCTAACAGGGAATCTAACCATGACCTCCTGGTTCATAGGTCAATGCTCAACCATTGAGCCATGCCAGCTGGGCTTTAGTGATATTTCTAAAGCATGAGATGATCATGTTCTTTTCCTACTGAGAACAGGTCCCTTTTGTTGCAGTTAGACTGAGTTCCATAGCATGGAATGGAGTACATGACCTAGTGCTACTGGACATCCCTCTGAAAGCACTTACAAGTACTTGCCACTTCTGTTTACTGCTTAGTGGCCAGACACACAGTGCTGCCAGGAAACTGGGAAATCTCTAACCTCTCAGAAGTGTCTTTAAGGAGAAACATTTTTCTCTTTTCTGATGGCTGGAAGGCAGCTGTGCTGACTAGAATCTGAGCATCTATCTTGGATTACCACACTGAGGGCAGCAAAAAATAAGATGAAAGAAATGGCACCCTGGCTGGGTAGCTCAGTTGGTTAGAGTGTCATTCCCAGATGACAAGGTTGTGGGTTTGATCCCCACCCAGTCAACCAATGAATGCATAAATAAGTGGAACAACAACAACAAAAATCAATGTTTCTCTATCTCCCTCCCTCCCTCCTCTATCTCTTTAAATTAATTAATTTTTAAAAATAGGTTCTTAAAAAAATGGATTAGTAAACTCCCATTCCAGACTTGGTCTGTTTATTTTCATTGCCTGCCTTCCTTCCTTCCTTCCTTCCTTCCTTCCTTCCTTCCTTCCTTCCTTCCTTCCTTCCTTCCTTCTTTCCTTCCTTTTTTCTTTCCTTCCTTCCTTCTTTTCTCTCTCTCTCTCTCTCTCTCTCTCTCTCTCTCTCTCTCTCTCTCTCCTCTCCCCTCCCTAATTCACTCCCTCTCTCCCTCCCTCCCTCCCTCCCTCCTTCCTTCCTTCCTTCCCTCCTTCCTTTTTTCCTAAAGGAAAATAAATCTTTCTTAAACCAATATTATTGTGCACGTTCTGTCACTTATAAATAAACCTAATCTGAACTAACACAACAATAAAGGTTTAGTCTGTTCATCCCTTTTCATTTCCCTGGCACACAACACCTCGCATAACTACCACTATAATGAATTTTTAGGGGGAAAAATAGATTTTTGGACTAAGGACTACTAATATTAGAGGAAGTGAAAAAGTATAGCTATAATGCTAAGTATATATTTTTTGTTAAACAGAGATGATCACATTTCTAGCTGTTATAAAAAATTATGCTCTGTGGATGGACACTACTCTACACATTACATTTCTTAAGTAGCATATTAAATGCAGTCACTCAGTCTATAGAAAGATCATTCAGCCCTTCAAAGGCAAAAGTGAGATGTGCCTCTGAGTCTCCTTTCTCCAAAGCCCTTCTTGTTTCCTCATGTGCACACAAATGCATGCACAGAGAAGACAGAATGCAAGAAAAGCTAATTTAGAAAACATTTAAAACACACTAGCTGTTTCCTATAGAGGTATAAATCTCAACTTATTTTTACCACTATATTTTTTAACTTGAATTTTTATTTATTTTAGAAATTTAAATTTTTTTCATATTAATACACCTTTCCAATAATCTTTGCTGTGCATTAACATATATAACTGGATCTATACACACAGAGAATGCTATGCACTTTGGCCTTTCAAAGTAGAGCAAAATTCAAGTTCACATGCTATTATTTAGGTGACAATATTTGGTTCACAGAAAACCCAGTTTTTTGCTATACTCTCAGGAGGCATGAGCTGAGGTCATCAGGCAGTGTCTTGGGTGATTCTTACTTTATTTAAGATTTGTAGGAAGAAGGAGATGCCCTAAATTTCAAGGATTTAAAGGGGAGGGGAGGAGAACTTCATAATCTTCTTTAAGATCATTACAAAGAAACAACCTAAAGTAGAAAGAAGATTTCTAATAGTTTTATGCATATAATCCTTTGTTAACTCTAGTCTTTCCAATAAATAAGATAATAGGCAAGTTAAGTATACATGTGGTTCATTCATTCTTAATAAACAGTGGGATATGCTATACAAAGTTGGGTCCCTTCATGTTTTAATACAGTAGAGGTAAGTCTGTTCCTAAAAAGAAAAGTTTTAAGAACTGGTGGAAAATGTCATTAATGAATTTTAGGGCATTTTATTATTTAATAAAAGTAATAGTCATAAGTTTGGGAAAGTCAACATTTGATTATATATGCCATTCTTCTTTCCCTTGTCAGAAATGTAATAGTTTCTTTATAAAACTATGAAAATTCATGTCTTCTTTTCTTGAGTTTTTCTTTTATTTAATATAGCAATACTTAAGTTTTAGTCCTCAAATTTCCAATACACAGAAAAAACACTCATTTAAATTATACAAATGAGCAAAAATATGTATATTGACATTAGCAGAACAAGTGAATATAAAGGAGCTCATTTGAATATTTTCTTCCCTTCATATCAAATAATGACAATGAACCATTTTGTTTCTAAACAGAGGAACCTATTATTTTAACAAACATTGCCTGATTTTTTCTAACACCCCACAATAGTCATATACATTTTTCCCAGGCAGTTAGTCCTAAAACAACATAAATCATGATTTATTAGAAAAAAAGACAAAAATGTGGGGTCCCATGGTAGAAATGTCACTGTGAAATCTTCTATAGCCCCAATTTCACATGGAAACTGGCCTGTTCCTCTACTAACAATGTTTTTCCTGCCTGAAATGCTCTTCCCTCTCTTCAGCCCACTCAAATTCCCTCAACTGTTTAAGGTCTGCTTAAATTCCCTTCTTCCTTATAAAGAATATATACTCCTTTCCAACCCTAAAAATGTTTCTTTTCTCAATATTTATAATTGTTACTATTGTAGGTAGCTATTCATGATTACATTTTTTTAATTGCCAGCAAAAAAAAGAAAATTATTCAACCACCCTTCACTGAGTCTCTTGTACCTAAAACACAAATGTATGTAAATAAACAGAATGAAAGACAAAAACAAATATTCAGTGATAGTCAGTGGTTCTCAATTTAGCTAGAGAATTAAACATGTGTTAGTGATTATGATCCCTGTACTGTGATAGGTGCAATAATAGAAATTCATATATTATGCTTTGAGAATATGCATTATTAATGTAATTACTATTTAGGATGGTCATTTAATTATGTCTTCTCTTTCCAGTGAAGTGATCTTATAAAAAGTAGGTAATTAAAATTATGTATTGATTTAAAAATATAGTTTTATATGTGTATATAAATATTTGATATATACATTTAATATTCTGTTCACACTCTGCCTGGAATGTAGTCATTTTTATAGAGATTCAGGTAGAATGCCACAGGCATTCTGAAACTAGACCATTCAAGATTC
Source organism: Vespertilio murinus (assembly GCA_963924515.1). Classification (NCBI taxonomy): domain Eukaryota; kingdom Metazoa; phylum Chordata; class Mammalia; order Chiroptera; family Vespertilionidae; genus Vespertilio; species Vespertilio murinus. The sequence continues at coordinate 69,488,647 of OZ004708.1, forward strand.
ATGCATGGAGCAACTACATGGAAAAGATTATCAGCTCAAATCATACTCAAATAAACACACTTTCTACAAGCAGTATGGTCATTTTAGGTTGAGATTAAAACATTAATAAATAATAATAATAATATACAAAGACAAATACATGAATTTCACTTTGGACAGGTGAAAATAGAATGATGTTTTATTTTGCTAAATATTTTCCACTTGAGGTAAAGAAGTCTTTATTGTTGAAACATTTTTTTTTCTTAGAGAGAATGGAAGAGAGGAGAGACAGAGAGAGAAACACTGATGTCACATCTATTGGTTGCCTCCTGCACGTGCCCGATCAGGGTCAGGGATGGAGCCTACAACCTAGGTGCATGCCTTTGACCAGAGTCAAACCCTGAGCCCTTCAGTCTATAGGCTGATGTCTAGCCACTGAGCCAAACAGGCTAGTGTTGTTGCAATATTTTTAAAGTTCATAGAATGACCACATGTTAGAGATATTTTTATATATAGGTAGGATTTGGGGTGGACCAGTTACTTCTAATGTCATCCCAATCATCCTATGTCAGTCATGGTTGCATAATGGTATCAGAAATATCCTGGGGCTAGTTAAAATTCCCAATTGGTTATGGAAAATGTTTTATGCACTAATAGAAAATCCTTCATCATTTGGATTGAAAGTCATTCCATTCAATAATTTCCAGAGTGTTAATAATGTTTAGGTTTTATGCTATTTCTATTTGTACCAATGATGTTACTACTGTGCATTAAATAGCCTAAGAGGTGCTACTAATACTTCCTTCTAAAAGTATTTCAAGTATGAAAATTCTAAAAGAAGTTCAGGAATTCACCATGATTGAGCCCCTCCTCTTCCTCCTCTTCCTCCTCCTTCTCCTTCTGCTTCTCCTCCTTCTCTTCTTAACCACTGTTTTCTATCATCAAAGATTTCAAACTCAGCTTTCTTAAAATATGTGTGATACATGTGGTTGCCATGCAATTGGTAGAATAGCTTCATTTTGTATAGCTGAACAACTATTTACAACCATCTGTTTGTGGTTAAACACTGCCTTAACTCTAGAACCAGTTCTCTGAAGATTACTCACTTGTCTTTCCTCTTGATCCAATTTCCCAAGCAAAGCAAAGCTACAACTATATCATTTTTCTAGTAGGGAAAGACAAACAACCCCTATTTCCATATAGACATCTCCCTACATGTGAATTTATTTTTAGTAAGTATGGTTAATTCAAGTAAAAAAAAATCACATGGATAAGGATAAGAGAGAGTTTTGATAGGAAAATCAAGGGGGAACCACTATATATGTTTCATGAGGTAAGGAAAAGTAAAAGATGCATGTCCTCCAAAATAATTTCCCAGAAATATCCTAAGAACATGTAAGTAAATAAAATGTATTATTTATGATTATGGACTAATTTATGAGATTAGCTGAAATCAGAGCATTGGAGGTGTTTATAGAAAAGTGATAGGAAGATAGATGCTATTGAATAAGAGCATGTCCTTGGGATTGAAAGGATAAAACTGATAAATCTGTGCATTTGCCTTTTTTAAAAAAAATCAATCTCAACTCCACAGTTCAGCGCAGGGCTCTCAGTACTTCTTCTCTGTTCCCTGCTTTAAATGTACTACTTCCATTACATATAAATATGTCCTCTGTTCTTTTTTCTTTGCAAAAGTATGATCACCTTCATAACACTGTGATTATTAAATCTACAGGTTAAGTATTATTTCTGCATTCCCAGTTGATAACAAAATGTCAAGATCTGTGGCTAGCATCTCAAACTCAAATCACTCCAGACTAAGTTCTGTGTCCTCTTTTCTTCAAAATAACCCAAACTCCCTAATGGTGCTGGAAAAGACTATATTTTATACATGAAACTAAAACACTTTTATACAGCAAAAATACACCAACAAAACAATAAGACAACCCACTGAATGGAAAAAGACATTCACCAATGGTATATCTGATCTGGGGTTGATCTCCAAAAGATGTAAATTCATACACCTCAACATAAAAAAAAAATAATAATCCAATTAAAAATTTGACAATGGACCTGAATAAACACTCCTCCAAAGAGGACATACAGATGGCAAATAGACATATAAAAAGATGCTTAATGTTACTAATCATCAGAGAAAAACAAATTAAAACCACAATGAGATATCACCTCAAACTGTCAGAATGACTATCATCAATAAATCAACAAACTACAAGTGTCAATGAGGAACCCTAGTGCACTGCTGGTGGGAAAAAAGATTGGTGCAGCAACTATGGAGTTTCCTAAAAAAAAAATTAAAAATGGAACTGCCTTATGACCCAGTGAGTCCACTTCTAGGTATATATCTGAAGAAACCCAAAACACTAATTTGAAATAATAATTGCACCCCCATGTTCATTGCAGCATTATATACAACTAGAGGCCCAGTGCATGAATTTGTGCATGGGTGGGGTCTGACAGGCCCCTTCTGGGCTGGAGGGGACATGGGAGGTTGGCTGGCAGGCCATGCCTTTAATCAGAGAGGCAGGGGGAGGTGATTAGGAGTGGACCGGCAGGGGAGAGGGGCTGTGGGCAGTTGGCCAGCCAGCCCCACCCCCAATTGGGCTGGTTGGCCAAAGTGAGCATCTTAGCCACTGGTTGTTCCAGTATTTTGGTCATTCCAGCCGTTCTGGCATTTTGATCACTGGCTTTATAGATATAGATATAGATATAGATATAGATATAGATATAGATAGCTCCATATAATCAACTTAAGTTGATGGAATCAACTCAAGTGATCATCAATAGGTGAGTAGATAAATATATATATGGTACACAATGGAATACTACTGGGCCATAAAAGACCTAGAAGCTATTATGCTAAGGGAAATAAGTCAAACAGAGAAAGACAAATAACATATTATTTCACTTATATGTGGAATCTAAAGACCAAAACAAACAAACAAACAAAATAAAAACAGACTCATAGATACAGAGAACAAGCTAACAGTTGCCAGGAGGAGGGTATTGGGAGGCTGGGTGAAAAAGGTGAAAGGATTAAAAAGTACAAATTGGTAGTTCCAGAATTGTCACTGAGCTATAGATTATAGCATAGGGAATATAGTGAACAATATTATAATACTAATAGTAGCCCTGCGCATGAATCCATGCAGCAGTAGCTCTCTGCCACTCTCTTGTAGCTCTCCAACCACTGCCCCAAACTCCTGTAGCTCCCTCAACGCCCCCCTCATTCCTCCATAGCTTTTTCCCCTGCCCCCTCCTGTAGCTCTCCACTGCCTGCTTATAGTTCGCTGCCCCACCCTCCTGCAGATCCTTGATCTGGTCATTACATAGTCAGTCGTTAGGCCTCATGGAATAATGTATAATTAGCATATTCCTCTCTTATTATATAGGATGTATGGTGTCAGATGGGCACTGGAAATATGGTAGGTAAAGAGCACTTTGTGAAGTATATGGTTTCCTGACCACTGTGCTATACACCTGAAGCTATTACAAAGTAATAATATTGATTATAAACTACAATGGAAAAATTAAGAAAAAAACATAAAAATTGGTTGATTCAATAATTCTTCTAAAAGGTCATAAAGGCCATCTTTGGGTAATCCACAACTATTTTGTTTTAATTGTTTTTATTTAATTTGTCAGAAAATAAGATCTATGTAATAGAATTAAAGAAAAGGAGGAAAATAAATATGATAAAAGGTCTTATTTTGATGAAAGATTCAAACATGGTCTCCAAATTATAACACAAGAAGATTATTCTTTCTTCCTATAGTTTTATTGTTATTTATTTACATAGTTCTTATTATTACTAATTATTATTAGCTAGTTTATGTTTAATTGAAATTTTGAGGTAAATTGCACCTCTGAAAGAGAAGAGTTTACAAAAATATTTTGAGCCAATATACAAGACCTTTCCCATAATTATAAATATCCTGTTATAATCCTATATAATAAAAGATCAATATGCAGATTAACCATCATTCCAACACACAAGATGGCTGCCCCCATGTGATACAAGATGGCCACCACAAGATGGCCAGCAGGGGAGGGCAGTTGTGGGCAATCAGGCCAGTGGGGGGGGCATTGGGGGGGATAGGCCTGTAGGGGAGGACATTTGGGGGGGTCAGGCCTATAGGGGAGGGCAGTTGGGGTGAACCAGGACAACAGAGGAGGGCAGTTAAGGGTGACCAGGCCAGTAGGGGAGGGAAGTTAGGAGTGACTGAGCCAGCAGAGAGGGCAGTTGGGGGCGACTGGGCCTGCAGGGGAGAACAGTTAGGGGTGACCAGGCCAACAGGGGAGGGCAGTTGGGGGCAATCAGGCAGGTAGCCAGGCAAGCGGTTGGGAGCCAACAGTCTTGGGTTGTGAGAAGGATTTCTGACTGCCCTCAATGGGTCCCAGATTTTAGAAGGTGCAGGATAGGCTGAGGAACATACCCTTCCCCCTCCCCTGCCCGTGTACAAAGTTTGTACACCAGGCCTCTAATTAAATTATATGCTTCTAAATTTTACACATATTCCATTATGAAAGCAAGTGGTAACTTCTCCATATTTCTGCAGGTTTATTACTGTAGCCAGTCAACAGTTGTTGCCATTAGAATATGATTTTAAACCATAAATTGGAATTCCCTCAACTAAATTTGACCATCTCTATTCCCTAAGCATACTATTAAGCCTATATCATTCCTTTACATATAATATTTTCTATATCTTATTTCTTCAGGTGGAGCAAGCATCTTAGGAGATCCAGCACAAGTACTAAGCCTTCTGGGTAGCTTTCCGATCTACATTCCCTAAACATTGCTGTGTTTTTCTTTTGTCACTTGGCCCTTTGTATTTTCTTCCCTATGAGACTCTAAGTTTCATGTCAGGAAAGATGATAGTTTCTCAATCATTCCTAGGCAAACTGTACCCATTGCTCAATATTACCTATGAAGTACATATTTGTTGATTGAGTTGCCTTAGTTCTACTTGAGTGGTCAAGGGAAAGAAAAAGTATATATAAGAGGGAATATTGTATAAGCTATTTTCTGAATCTACAGGGAAAACTGCTTGAGGCATTGACTAGAAAACTGGGCCACGATCCTTCTATATTTGAGAAAATGTATCACCAGAGACATAGAGGGGGAAAGTATATGTTATGTGTAACATAATATTAAATACCTATATAGAATCCTGATACCGTAATGATTTTTCCTTCAAGTATATTTTTATTTAATATCTTACATAAGAAAATAAAGCCAGCACTAAAAGGGGTTTCTCCATACTCTAAAACATACCAAAAGCAAAAACAAGAAATTCTGTGCCAAAAATGTTTTTTTTTTTAATTTTAAGGTAAACCAATAAAACATTATTTGTGATTATCATTAAGTCTGACATTCACACATTCAGCTTTTGATAGATATACCATAATTTATTTGTCTGGCAGGTCTGTATTTGTATCAAATAGATACCAATAGTAAAGATAAAAAAATTGTATGTGGTGAAAATAGTTAATTTAAATAAAATTTTTGGCAGTTCCCCTATTTTTGAAATTTGTTCCTCAAGCTCTTCATAATCTCACTTATCTGCATTTCAAAGAAAGCTGGACACTGGTGTCTTGTTCTTTATTTTATTAATATGAAAACTAGAATCCAAAAGCCATAGAAGAATTGTGCCAAAATTAAGCAATATCTGAGAAAAGTGTGAAACTTTTAAAAACTTCACTAATAAGACATTCAAATTTCTTATGCCTGTTTACATAATTTTTTCACTTATTTTTAAAAATATGTTTTAATTCTTTTCAGAGAGAGGAAAGGTGAGGAAGAGAGAGATAGAAACATCAATGATGAAAGAAAATCATCAATTGGCTGTCTCCTGCACATCCCTATTGGGGATTGAGTCTGAAACTGGGGCATGTGCCCTGACTGGGAATTGAACATTCATAGGTCAACACTCAATCACTGAGCCACACCAACCAGGCTTCCCGTTTATTTTTTGTTACAAGAACTATCCTTTTTAATAATTCCCCTTCAAAATTACATTTCTTTTACCAAACTTATTTTGGTAATAAATACTTCTAGTTGTATTGTAGTAGAAAATATTTTTGTTCTGATGCTTTTGCCTTAATAAAACTTATTTACTAAAAAGTAGAAATTATTCCAAGATAAAAGTAACTAAAATATCATTTATGGGCTCATAATAATAGCCCAAGAAAATGCTAAAAATTTTTAAATAATATTTAACTGATCATATTTTGTAGTAGTAATGGCAACAAAAACATTGCTGGAAGGAGTATAAATAGGTGCAACTACTTGGGAAAACTTGCAGTATTTACTCAAGCTAAAACTAGGCATTATATATACTAAACTACCCCTTGATCCAACAATTTTTGCTCTAGAGAAAGACTTGGACCCAACCCATACAGTCCCCAAAATGAATGTATTCACACAAAGATATGCTCAAGGATATTCATTGCAACACTAGCCAAAAACTAAAAAATACTTAAATATTCCATAATAAAACAACAAATAAATTGTGATGTCTTCATACAATGGAATACCATAAAGAAATGAAAATAAATAAGCTATTGCCATATGCAACTATATGGAAAATCACATAAACATAATGTTCATAAAATAAAGCAGACACAAATGAGTATTTATATAATGTTCAAAAGCAGGGAAAACATATTCATTATTGAAAAAGTCAAGATAGCAATTATCTTTGGCAAAACAGTTTCTGAGAAAGAACACTGTGGTGACAGAGAGCAAAGGGAGGGCTTTTGTTACATTGGCAATGCTACATCTTGATCATGGTCTCTTTACATGAGTGTGTTATTTTTGTGAAACTTTATATGGAACTTGTCATTTGTATACTTTTCTGCATGTGTGTTGTATCTCAATTTAAAAATTAAAAGTCTTTTACAACTTACGAAAAAAAGTTTGTAATCATAAATTATCCTATACTAGAGGACCAGTGCACAAAATATGTACATGGAGGTGGGGGTGTCCCTCAGCCTGGCCTGCACCCACTCACAATTTAGGACCCCTCAGGGGATGTCTGACTGCCTGTTTAGACCCGATCCTACAAGGCCTAAACTGGCAGTCATACATCCCTCTCACAATCTGGGATTGCTGGCTCCTAACTGTTCACCTGCCTGCCTGACTGACCACCCCTAACCACTCTGCATGCCCGCCTGATCACCCCTATCTGCTTGCCTGCTTGTTTGATTGCCCCTAACTGCCTCTACCTTGGCCCCGCTGCTGTAGCTTTGTCTGGAAGGACATCTGGAAGGTCGTTCAACTGTCCGGTCTAATTAGAATATTATACTTTTATTATTATCTACACTAATAAAAGAGTAAGATGAAAATTGACTGTTACTTCACGATGCCCATCAGCCAATCAAGAGTGAGTATGCAAATTAATCCAACAAAGATGGTGGGTTAATTTGAATATGCAGGCACCGAGTGGCTGAGAGAAGTGCGGGATGCTTGCATCATTGCCATTGCTGTTCCAGCTGTTCCGGGTGTCTGGGCAGTCTGAGAAGGCAGAAAGGCAGCTCCTAGCCAGAGCAAAAAGGTGGCTCAGGCTGGAGTGAAGGCGGTGCCAGCAGCCAGTGTAAGGAAGGCCCATTCTTGCACAAATCTTCGTGCATCAGGCCTCTAGTAGATAATAAAAGGCTAATATGCAAATCAACCAAATGGAAGAACAAGCGGAACAACTGTTCACTATGACCACCAGGTGCGCAGACCACCAGGGGACATGTGCAAAATATGGCAGACATTGGCCGAGGCGGGATGGTGGAGCAGGTGAGTGGGAGTGCCAGACCAAGGCATGCACCAGTTGCTGTCATAGAGGCAAGCCTCTGGTAGCTAATGAAAATGTTTTGCTCCTGTGTGCTGTGCCACAGTCCCAACCTGGAACTCACACCTGCTGCTGGCACCAGCCCTACTTGCACCTGCTGCCGGTGCCTGGTGCTGGTCCTGATCACTCCACGCCATCAGTGGGTACAAGCAGTAGCTGGTGGCCTTGATCACCCCTAAGGGCTTCTCCACCTACTCCTGCTCCTGAGGGGTGATCAGGGCAGCAACCTCTGCTCACACCCACTGCTAGTGCTGGCCCCAATTGCTTCACACTGTCAGCAGGTTTGAGCAGGGCCAGCACTCAGTGTATTGGAGTGGTGGCAGCAAGAGGGGCTGCTGGCAGACAGGGGATCAGGGGGCCTTGGTGGGAGGGTCCAGGTGGGGGTGAGGAGGATGGGCCAAGACCAGTCCCTGCAACCTCGTAGCCCACAGTTCCTTTCAAGGTGCATGAATTCATGCACTGGGCCCCTAGTTTAATTATAAATATTGATTGTTTCTATATATTATTGCCTCCAAATCAACCTGGAAAGAATTTTTTAATTTAAAAGATATCTTTGTGAAATAATACTAAATACTTTTGCTACTTTTTTAAAGTTTACATGATTCTTTTTTTGCTCAGTATATCACAAATAGACTTAGTGAACAAAGAACAGTTTCCATAAAAATAGTTACTTTATAAAATATTTTCAGTAGAGCCGAAACCGGTTTGTCTTAGCTGATAGAGCGTCGGCCTGTGGACTGAAGGGTCCCTGGTTCGATTCCAGTCAAGGGCATGTATCTTGGTTGTGGGCATATCCCCAATGGGGGGTGTGTAGGAGGCAGCTGGTCGATGACTCTCTCTCATCGATGTTTCTAACTCTCTATCTCTCTCCCTTCCTCTCTGTTAAAAAATCAATAAAATAGATTTTAAAAAATAAATAAATTAAAATAAAATAAAATATTTTCAGTAGAGGGAGCTTCACTTCCTTTATTTTAGAAAATTTTCTTTCAAGGGCTATCACTGAAAATAAAAATGCTAATTTTTTCTGTATATTATTAAAGTTCTTCATAAAATGATGAAGGCAAATAAATAAAAATGTGCTACTCTCATTCAAGACTAGTCTAAGATATATAGAAAACTTATTCAATTTATGAAAGAAGAAAAAACACTTGATGAAGAATACATATATTGATTATACTTCTATATTAGGTATATCTTTTTCAGGGAATTACATTTTTGGAGTATTCATAAAAGTAATTAATATTGATGAAGATAGGTTCTTATAATCATGATTATGAGTTTGAAATACAATTTTTGTGAATTTCAACCAAACAACAAAAATCAGAGACTGTAGTGATGAAGAGTACATAACCAAGAATATATTATAACAAAACAGAAAAGAATGTATTATAACAAATATGGTGAATTGCCATTATACAAATCTGACCACATTGACCAAAATATCTTTAGTTACTGACATTAAGCTTCCTAAATCTAAATATCTATTAACTAAGCTATTATAGTTTCTCTTATAACATTAATTCCTTTACATGGAATTTCCATAAATATAAAAAAGCTCGATACTCTCTGCTTTGATCACTATATATAAAATCTGTGACAATTGGAAACTTTAAAAATTTACCGAGTCTTGCAGTGGTTCAACCCTTGGACTTGAAGAAAAAGTCAATAATTTCATAACATAATAACCTTCACAACTGGCCCCTATTATTATAGGCTTATCAAAATAATATAGCTTTCTGTAAGTTAGCTTTTATAAAATACATTGTGTTTTTCTAAGGTGTCCAAAGATGAAATTTTGACCTGGAAACTTAGAAAAGAATATTTACTACTTCAATAGAAATCAATATACACAAAACTTATTCTAATTACTTTTATTTCAATCCTCTTGTAAAGCTTGTGAGCCATAAGATAGAAATTATAATAAGATGAAATGTATATTGATGGTTTAAAAATCTATATGAGCAATATATTGCTTATACGTTGTTCAATTAAGAATAGTGGTTAAATTATCTGATCTTTTGCCTAGTCTCATTTCCTCTTTAAAATAATTAAAAATAAAAAAAATGAGGTCTACCAAATATGATTGGACATGATAAGAAAATGTCATGTCATAGAGCAATATTATTGTTCTATGGATTTCTTATTATATTACTTTATCCAAGAAGATTATTCTTGACATATAACATATCTAATTATTTATTTATGTTTTTGCCTTCATTTATTACCTGAACTAAGCTCATTAGAAATAGCACTTATTTATTTATTTATTATTTATTTATATTTTATTCACTTACCTTAATTGCTGGATATATCAACAATGTTCAGAATTTTTCTGGTTAGTAAATGCTTATGTTCTAATTGTTTTCCTTTTAAAAGTTAGTAATGTTCTATTTCTAATTAGTATATGTTTTTAACTCCCCAAAAGAGAGTAACATAATTTACTTAGAAAAAAAGGAATCTCTAACAGCAATTTGAGAAGGAAAAACTTGGCTTTGGAAATAACTTTTTCAGGGTATTCTTACTTGCTACTAATATAAGACGACAGTCAATAAAAATGCATTATTTTCAGTAAATAGAGCAAAGTTACAGGTTTTCAGGGACATAAAATAGTACGATTTAAGAGATGCTCTCAACAAGTCGATTTCTAATTGCATCCTTGGTCTCATCAATAACAGGTGGTTGCATTCTAGTACACAGGCTTTTTTTTTTTTAATAAGTTCTCTCACTGTTAAATACAAATAGACTCACCTGAGTAACAGCGCTGCTTCCCAGAAATAAAATCCCGAAACTAATGTCCGAAAGTGTCTCACGTGGGCCATGATACGGAGAGACATTCACGATCCTGAAATTAGTCTTATCCAAGGCATGGGGGAGCGAGAGAAAGCCTGGAAGGAAAAGAAGCGCTCTCACTGCGTGTAGCGGTGGAGACAAACGCTTCAGCACCACAGACAGCTCCCCGCGGTCTGCGGAGGCCCTGTCTGCCTTTCAAACCTTTGAAATCCTCTTCCTACCCTGCCCGGAGCGCTGAGCCCAGGGACACGCACAGCAGGTGATTTACACAGTGAAAGCGGAATAATTAATGGGTGAGATGAAATGTATGGAGTGCCCAGGTTCTGGGCACTTAGTTCACTGGAGCTCTAGCGGCAAAGAAAGAATGCTTGTCCCTTCCTGACCCAAACCCACGTTTTGAAGAAAGAACAGCAGCAAACAGCCGGAATGAAAATGCTTCTTCACCTGCTCCAAGCGCCGCCGGCCCAAACCCCGCTCTGCACCTTTGGGTAAGACCCAAAACCGCTAGCGCGGCAAAGGGAAGCGGGGCGGGGCGGGGCCAGACCACACTGTCTTGCCCGCAAATCACAACTGCACAGCGGGACAGAGTGACAAGCCACTCATGGTGGTAGGCGGTGCTTAGCACTTGATCCTTTTTTAAAAAAAAGCAGCGAGTAAAGCTGATGCAGAGCCTAAAGGGCGACTGGAGTGTGTTGGGGGAAGTGAAGCTTCGGGGCTAAGCCTGGGAGAATCGGGGGCTTCTGTGGGTTAGTTAGCAGAATCGCTTTGGAGGGGCCATCCATTGTCCACTGCTGAGAAAAGGTACAGAGGAGTAACTGTCACCCCATGTCGTTGACCTTACACGGAAATGTGAGAGTAAGCGTTAAGCCTATGGAAAGGGCTAAGGAAGAGCAGAGAATGAGGTGCGTGGGCAGCGGCGGGCAGGAGAACACGCTGCTTCTAGAATCCTCCCATAACCCTGGCCAGCTTCTGGACAGGAAGCATTATTGACTAGAGTGAGTTGAGTTTCCTTCAGTCACAATAAAGGTTCTAAAGAGATGAAGGCGGGAAATCTAAAGAGATGGCTACTTAGAGGCACAAGCTACCCACCATTTCTTCTTACATATTTTCCATAACTTAAGAGTAAGTTCAAGCAAGAAGGAGAGCGAATTCATCTGTTATACCTCTTCTGTCATCTATCTCTCTATCTGCGCTCTCTCCCCCACCCCCATGCCATCTTGACCATGTACATGGGGATGTGGATTGGAACACTGAAAAGGAAAAGTGTGTGTGTGTGTGTGTGTGTGTGTGTGTGTGTGTGTGTGTCAAAAGAATGGAATTTTTAAAAATTAAAATCTATGGTTAGATCTTTACAGTGACTTTTATTACTATCAGCAAGGATCAAAATGTTTACTCACCTCTTCAACCTTAACTTTTTTCCCAAAACTCCTGCAAATATTTATTCTGAAAATCCTATTTTAATCTCATAACTTTCTCAATAACTAAACTACATGCCTTCTTACTCTTTCTCTATTTTCTTTTAGATTCCAACAGCAATTAACATATCAATTACCCTATAAATGTACTTAACTGGAAGAGTAGAAGTCATTGCCTTCCATCCCTCTCCAATGAGGACAATGAAAAAATAAAAACAAAACTAGTCTCTTTACTCTTTAGCAGACATCTTTTCACATCTTCGTTTTCTTATTTAAACCACAAACTTCCAGATGCCCATAAGAAATACTATTGATCCGCCGCAACCAGTTTGGCTCAGTGGTAGAGCGTCGGTCTGTGGACTGAAAGGTCCCGGGTTCGATTCCGGTCAAGGGCATGTACATTGGTTGCGAGCACACCCCCGGTGGGGGGTGTGCAGGAGGCAGCTGGTCGATGTTTCTCTCTCATCGACATTTCTAGCTCTCTATCTCTCTCCCTTCCTCTCTGCAAAATATCAATTAAAAAATATTTTAAAAAAAGAAATACTATTGATCCTTCCCATGAATATTTGCATCTTGAGAAAGTTCATATAGTTTTAGTTAACTCAGTTTTTCAGTGAGTCTTTTGAAAACTAATGAAGTACAAATGCTTTTTAGCTGGCCATTCTTTGAATAGCATTAATTGTTTTTTTTTAAAAAACATAGATAATTTTTTAAAAAGTGAAACTTACTCTGTTTCAAGAAGGCTTTGGATTTCTTGCCTTGTTTCACCACTAAGTAATTGGGCATTTTTGGAAAATTGATCTAATAATTTTTTAATTTTAAAAAAAAATATTTTTATTTAGTATATCTTTAAAATATTTATTTATTGAAAGAATTGAATTAAATGACCACTGAGATTCATCCTCACTTGTTCAACATAAATCAGAAGACAACCAATCAATTTTTAAGTAATAAAATGTATGGATGATATGATATTTAAAAGTCTATGCTTACATTTATCTGGATAGTTACCAGTAAGTTATATGATAGCTTAGAAGGCAGGATGATTTTAGCTATTTGTTCTCATTAAAATGAAAGCATAGGAATATTATACTTTATCAAATTAAGATATATCTAGTCAGTTTCTTAAATATAAATATAAGAAGGTAATTGGAATCCCCATGTTACTCATTTTTCATAGCACCATGATTATTTTCTTCAAATTACTTGTGACAAACTATCATCCTCCTTGCTTATTTGACTTCACTACAATGAGGATAATGTCCATTATTTAGTATAACACCTACCATGTAAGGTCAAAAAGAAATTTCATGCATGTGCATATTTGTGGTATTTATTCTTTTAAACTTTACTCTTTTGAAAATAATAATCCTGATTGGACCAGTAGGTGAATGAATTTGTTTTTTGGGGAAAAGACTATTCTATGGGTGATGACTAACTGACTAGTTCATTCATGCCAAATTAATCTGGATTCTGATATGGCCAAATCTCTGCTCTCTTCTTTGTGTCATTTATTATTTCTTTCTTGCACTAATGGATTATATTTCACATTTTACAAGATATGGGACTTCAGGGCTGGCTTGGATATTAATTTTCATCATATTTAATGCTCTCCTTTTACAGAAAGAGTAATTGTAGCACAAAGCAGGAAAGTGATAATTATGAACCCTTGTATTCAGCAAGTTGAAGATATCAAATTTGACTTTGGTGCTTCCGGATTATTGTGTAATATTATGTCCATTACCATGGAGCTATCTTTAATGGTATATTTCCACTATTGTCTCAAAAATATATACATATTCCCTGGCTGGGTAACTCAGTTAGTTAAAGTATTATCCCCATATGCCAAGGTGTTGTGAGTTGATCACCAGTCGGGGCATATACAATAACCAGCATTAATAAGTGAAACAACAAATCTCTCTCTTTCCTCTCCCTCCCTTCCTCTCTCTCTCTAAAATCAATTTTAAAAATATGCATATTACCTAAACTACAGAGAGGTAAATCAATTTCAATGTAATGATAAAGTTATTTTCATATGCTCAATTGTTACTACCAATGATCTTAAACAAACAATATTTTGCATATATTGCTCAAATTACTTGCTATTTATAGAGGACTTATTTACTTGTTTGAGGTCAGTGCAATGTGGGATTAGTAATAGTTTACTGAGAGTTGATTAGATTCAGTAGCATTAGGTCATTCTAGCCATCTGATCAAAAGCTTATGTATAAATCAAAATGCCAATTTGAAAACTTACAGACAGTAATGCAACTTTGCAGTAATTAAGAATATTAATATCTTTGAATTAACACTCTGGAAGAGTAAAGGTTTTAATGTAGGAATTAATCAGAAACTCACTTGTTCAACATAAATCAGGTAGAGAAGAATTAATCCTATGTCAATGAGAGATAGTATCATTAGGTACATGAGCCTAGTGAATTTATATTTTGTACTAGAGGCCTGGTGCATGAAATTCATGCACAGGGAAGGGTGTCCCTAAGTCCAGCCTGCACCCTCTCCAATCTGGGACCCCTTGAGGGATGTCTGACTGCCCATTTAGGCCCGATCCCAATGGGTGGCCAGACATCCCTCTCACAATCCAGAATTCCTGGCTCCCAACTGCTTCCCTGTCTCTGTCTGATTGCCCTTAACTGCTTCTGCCTGACAGCCTAATCACCCTCTAACCACTCCACTACCAGCCTTATTGATGCCTAACTCCTCCCCAGTTGGCCTGATTGCCTCTGACTGCCCTCCCCTGCCAGCCTGATCACCCCTAACTGCCCTCCCCTGCTAATATAGTTGCCCATAACTGTCCTTTCTGCAGGCCTGGTTGCCCCCAACTTCCCTCCCCTGCAGGCCTGGTCCCCCCACAACTGCCCTCCCTTGCTGGCCTGGTCTCCCCCAACTGCTCTCCTCTGCTTGCCCGGTGACTCCTAACTGCCCACCGGGCTGGTCTGATCACCCACAACTGTCCTCCCTGCTGGCCTGGTCTCCCTGTCCTCCTCTGCCGACCTGGTCACCCTCAACTGCCCTCCCCTGTCAGCCATCTTGTGGTGGCCATCTTGTGTCCACCTGGGAGCAGCCATCTTTGGCTACATGGGGGCAGCCATCTTGTGTCTTGGTGTGTCAGGTAAACTTGCATACTACTCTTTTATTAGATAGGATAGGGCTTTACTTACTGAGCAGATTGTAATAATCATGACATTAAGCTGATCGGGTGACCCTGTGTTTTAGGAATAGAGGTAGAAATATCCAATAGTTTATCCTCATTTCCTTGATCAGGATACAAAATTTCTCACATGGATCTCAGCAACATCCTCCTGTTGTTTCTCCTGCTTGCTTTCTTATTCTTTTTTATTAATCCTCCCTTGTGAATATCAAGATTTTTGTTTATTTTAATAAATCAGGTGATACCACTTTTTTAATTAAGTTTGTTATGACATTGGTTAACAAGATAGGTTTCAAGTGTAAATTTTTATGATACATCACCTGTACATTGCATTGTGTTCCAACCACCCAAAGTCAAATCATCTTCTGTCACCATGCATTTGACTCCTTTACCATTTACTACCCTCCATCACCTTCCCTCTGGTAACCACCATACTGTTGTCAGTGTCTATCAGTTTTTGTTTGTTTGTTTGTTTACCTTATTAATTTATTGCATTTATTTTTATATCTAAAAGCAATTAGTGAAATCATATGGTCTTTAACTTCTTCTGTCTAACTTATTTCCTATAGCATTCATAATGTCACAAATGGCAGTATTTGATCTTTTCTGGTGACTGAAATGGAGAAGCATTCCACTGTGTATATGTATATCTTCTTTATCCAATCGTCTATTGAAGGAAAACATGCTCAACTTCACTAAATATTAAGGAAATACAAATCAAAACTACACTGATATACCACCTCACACCTGCTAGAATGGCTATTAGCAACATGAAAGGTAATCATATTTGTTGGAGAGGTTGTGGGGGAAAGGGAGCCCTCATTCGCTGCTGGTGGAAATGTAAACTGGCTACAGCCACTCTGTAAAATAGATGGTGCCACTTCTCTTCCAGAAACACTTCAATGCTTTTCCATTGCAACAGATTAAAATTCACATTCCTCCTCAGAGTGGAGTAGGCTCCGATTTTCCATTGACAATCTCCTCAGCCTCATTGTTGATTGGTCCCTCTTTTCCCACTATGTTCCAGTCACATGAGCTGTTTCTTATTTCATTATTTCTCTGATCTTCCTCTTGGGCTTCCTATGTCTAAATTCCTTCCTACATTACAAATATATCTCTTTTCCTCCCTTTATTTATTTTCTTCTCCTACTCTAACAAAAATTTCCCATTTACCTTTAAATCAGTATTTATTCCTTTTGTGGATTAAGCTATAATTTGATGTTTGCCTTTATTTGAATACTCACATTAGGGCCTAATGATTAGGCAATAGCAATGTGCATCTATATGTCTACCACAGTGCTTAAAACATAGTAATAAGGAAATATTTGTTGAATGGATGAATGGATGGATGAATGCATGGATGAATGCATGACTATTCTCTGCTCTTTAGTTCTCCCTTTCTTAGATTCCATCCTTACAAATCTCTTTTAACCCATTCTTTCTTTGTAAAATTACTTAAGATTTCTATATTATAATGTTCTTTTCTGGTCAAACATATTCCTTCCCCAGCTAAAAGTAACGTTTTAGTTTATATGCCCTGGAGAATGACTTATTTATAAATAAGATTAATATCATTCACATACATTATGATTTTTACTATTTTAACTCTTAGACTCTCATTTTTTCTCCAAATTATGCTGATAATTTCCCCAATAATGAAATTATTTGAAGCACTTAATTGACTATTTCATTCTTTCTCTTAGTGCTTTATATCAATTTGTCACAAATAATAAAAGTTCCTCCAAATTATTTTTCCAAACAGTTCATTCATCAACAGATATAGTTTATAATTATGCACCATCTTATGCACTGCTTGGGATATACTTGTGAATAAGAAACAAATCTTGTCCTAGAGGAACTACAATCTATATACTATGTAAGATGTATACAAATATTCATAGTATTAGATAGACTAAAAATATTGACGGAAATAAAGAGAAATGCAGTGGGAATTCAAATGCATTACCTCAAAATGGAAAGCATGAGAAGACTTGAAAATGTTCATAGAGTAGGGGGTATTTAACAAAGCTTTGAAATCAGTTCACAGTTCATTTGTAGAATTTGACTGTCTGGAAATTATAGCAGATAACTTTGTAGAAGGAGGAGGGTAAAAAATCTTGAAACACATAGGAGCAGAAAAAGTGGGATTTGAGTGATAATATTTTTGTGGTTAATTTTTACCCAGCGTGATAAGTTTGCCTTCACTCAATAGTGATAGAACTGACAAATGGTCTACATACCCAATTCAGCCTGTTTTCAAACCAAAGCTTATTTTTCATAGTAAATAGATACTATTGCAACAGATGTTCCTGAATTAGATGTCCAAAACAAATGAAAAATGCAAACAAGTGTTTCACAGTAGCAGTTTTGAAATCTGTGGTTATGATGGTTAGTATTCTCTTTGCTTGCAAAGCATTTTTATTAGTAATTTTCTAGATGTTTTTGAAATTCTTATTATATGAAATATTTAGTATGCATTTTTCCTAACTCATTTTCCTAAGGGATTTTATTATTATTATTGTTGTTATTATTATTATTATTCACCCCCTAGGTGGTACAGGATGGCCAGAATGAGCTGGAGTTGGGTATTTTTCTTTCCTCGGGTCAGTTAAATGTTGCTAAGACCCAGAAGCTTAGGCTCTGGTTAAATGGTAAAAATTAACCACAAAAATATTATCACTCAAATCCCACTTTTTCTGCTCCTATGTATTTCAAGATTTTTTACCCTCCTCCTTCTACAAAGTTATCTGCTATAATTTCCAGACAGTCAAATTCTACAAATGAACTGTGAACTGATTTCAAAGCTTTGTTAAATACCCCCTACTCTATGAACATTTTCAAGTCTTCTCATGCTTTCCATTTTGAGGTAATGCATTTGAATTCCCACTGCATTTCTCTTTATTTCCGTCAATATTTTTAGTCTATCTAATACTATGAATATCTGTATACATCTTACATAGTATATAGATTGTAGTTCCTCTAGGACAAGATTTGTTTCTTCTGATGTATTTCAAAATGTTTCTTTTTTTTCTCCTCCCCCTGCTCGAAGCACCTGGGGATTTCCTCTAACATTCACCATAAGAACCTGGTAGAGCTCCCGGAGATAACTCACAAAGAGTGTGTCCCCTCCCATGAATCTAGGTCCCCTGGAGTTTTTATCTCTCAGATGCATCCACTCAGAGCCTCCCACAATTCATCATTTACAGTTCAGGGTCCCCTTCCCTGACACTGGCTCCCATGATATTTTGACTGGAGGGTTTCTGCTCCAGTAGGTTGTGATTCTCTATATTTGCCTATTGGTCTCTGCAATGTGGGGCCATCAATTTGCCCTTCGACCTCACTTCTTTCTTAAAGAATCTAAGAAGAGTTGATTTTTCTGTTGCTCAGATTTTTATTTGTCATTAGGATGAAGTGGCAACTTATAAGCTTCTTACCTGCTGGGGCAAAACCCTGAAGTTTCTTACAGTTCTGCTTTAAAGATTTTAAAAGCCTAATCTGATCTTAGATTTGGGGGATTTTCATAGCTCTGAAAAATTCTTGGCCTTTATAATTACTGCAAAATTTGGTCTGTAAAGAGGATGTTGCTTAACCTAAATCATACTTTTTTTAGCTATAGAAATATTTAAGATAGTTAAAGCATTTCAAGAAGACAGCAGGGTCTATGTACATATATATAAGCAAGTACTAAGAAAAAAAGGCCTTATTTTAAAGCCTTTTCTCTGCATTAAACCCTCTTCTCTCATGTCTCAGGTTAAAAACTCCCCAAAAAAGGATTCCCTGACCCAGCCTATGCAAAGCAGCCACCACATCTATTGCTTTCTATAACATCACCCACTTTATTTCCTTCGTGAATAATGATAATTTATTTATTTATTCATTTTCTGTCTCTCCTCCCCTAAGGTAAGGTCCAAGAGATAAATACCCCTTTTTGGCTTTCCCTGTGTCCTAAGATGCAAGAAAGATAGAGTGAAAAGTACAGAAATGAGGGGGGAGGAAGGAGAGAAGGGAGAGGGGAAAAAGGGAAAAAAAGAAGAGGGAGGAAGAGGAGAGAGAAAGAGAGAGAGGGAGAGAGAGAGAGAGAGAGAGAGAGAGAGAGAGAGAGAGAGAGAAATTGGTGTTTTGCTATGATATAGGATATTGAAAATTTGACAACACAGATCAGAAACAACACTTGTGCTGATTGATGGAGGCAAAGATGGCAAACTTGGCAGCATTTCTGGCATAGCTGGTGGGGTCCTCAACATTATCAGTCAGCAATAATTGGGGCAAATGTTAGCACCAAGTTCAGCTCGTGGGTCAGATGTTTCAATCTGTGACAACAGGAGATGCAGCTGTGTTTCCAGTTGGTATTGGCAACACAGTTGATATTCGGGGGTAGCAATAATTGTATATTCAGTGAGCAAAAGAAGAAAGAGAAAGTGTTAAAATACGTGCCGTAGTCATGGAGACAACTAGCTTCTTGGAGCATTGGGTATGACACTTCCAGAAACCTCACAAAATTACCTAAGAAGAAATTCAGAGAGGCTGGATTTCCAGAAGAAAAAATAAAATCATGCATTGCCTGAGAATTTTTATTTTGTTCACTTGTTTTTAATATCCTTTCAGTTTCACACTAATGAGGCCTTTGAAACAAAGGTTGCCTTCAGCATACAATTAATTTTATTTCTTTGCACCTTTGAGAGGGAATTCAAACAATCAAAAATCACCACCTATATATGAGAATTTTCTATACACAAGAGAGTAGGAAAATAATAAGTTCTCTTTTTAGTCATTCAATTTAGAAAAGATAATATAGATTTTTGAATACTTAAATTATTCTTCTAATCACTTGAGTTCAAAACCAAGTTCTCCAGTGCTTAATGTAGAAAAAGTTTTCATGGAAAACATTATTTTCTCCCTTTTTCAAATGTCCCCATATTCCAATCATGTTACATAATTTTTCCCCCAATGGAAAGCACAAACAGTTTATTATCTTAAATTTTCTTCAGCATAGAGTGAAATTTGTAGCAATTCAAACTCAGCCTTGGCTATTAATTTCTGTATTACTTTTATTATCTCCTCTCCTAAACAATGGACTACTGGTGTTTACTAAGATTCTTTTTATACCAGTTTTTCACACTGGTCTCAGTTTGGTCACTGACTTTCAAAATCAAATGCTGAGTAGATCCATCTTCATCATTACTCTTGAGGTTTTTTTCTCCTTACTTTGTGTAAATATTTATGTAAGTAATTATGTGAGAACTGTACTTGTTTCTTAGTCTTATCTATACCATATAAAAGATATTCCATCTCACAATGACTTTAATATAGTTAGTTTAAACTACCATTTCTCTCCATAATTAATTACTTCGATAGTATTTGAAGTTCATGTATATTATCTTTACAGCCTAGGATCCCATGAAATTGAACCATAACTTTTCATCTAAATCTTACAGATGCCCCTAATTTGTATTAAAATTGCATACTTTTTTAGAATATTTAAAGGCTGATAAAACCTTTAACATTTTTCAAGTAAAATTATACTTTATGTTTATAGATTAATAATATTAAAATCAAATTTTATTGTTAAAACTTGACATTTACTCAAGAGCTACTGCAATTTAGAAGTAGCTCAAAGGCATTTCAGATATTAAATTTGAGAGTTAAAAACAAAGATGATGTTTTTCATATTTTTCAGTCTTTTTATTACCATTCCTGTTCTGGGTAAAACAAATGCATATTGTTATTATGACTGGGTCCTCTCCACTTCATAATATCATGTATTTCTTAAACACATAGGTTTTTTCTATATTTATAAAATAAGTATAATATTTAAATCTATAAAGAGGACATAAAAACTAAACTAACATTTTTACTCAAAAGATGTCATAAATTATACATATAGCAGACACTTCAATATTTATTTACTTTCTTTTTAACTATACCCACATTAAAATATGAATCTTTAAACTTCTTTGACTTCTTTAACTTTTTCTCAAAATCTTTAATAAATGGATATGAATATATTAATGCTTAAAACTTTTAGAACAAATATCATAGCATAATATTATGAGCTAGAGGCCCAGTGCACGAAATGTGTGCACTTGGCAGGGGGAGGGCGGGGGTGTCCTCAGCTTGGCCTGCACCCTCTTACAGTAGTCCTGGAGCCCTTGGAAGATATCCAACTGATGCAGGCCTAAGCCATCAGTTGGACATCCTTAGCACTGCTGCAGAGATAGGAGTGGCTCCCACCACTACCACTGCACTCACCAGCTGTGAGCCCTGCTTCTGAGCTGACCATCAGGGGGCAGCTCCTACACTGAGCATCTGCCCCCTGGTGGTCAGTGCATGTCACAGTGACCGGTCTCTGCTGTTTGGTAGATTTGCATATTAGCCTTTTATTATCTAAGATACGAGAACAAGACAGTATAACTATCAAAACAAATAAGTGAATTGCTATTCATGTGTATAGCACCATCTTTTAGGAAAAGAGAATATAAATTTAATGTAAATTCAAATAAGTGATCATATACTATTCCAGAGCCATTTTAACACGAGGATTGTAATGTCTGATCATTAACAGTAATAACTGTGCTATTTTAACAATCTGAAAGAAGTGTTATATATATATATATATATATATATATATATATATATATATATATATATATTTCCTCTTCAATCATGGGAAGTGATAAACCTCAAAAGAAATATGAAACACAAATTGGAAAGTGTGACCTGTATGCCTTGCATCTGTATTTAGAAGTTTAGGCAGATCTACTTCCATAGTAAGAGTGCTATTCAGGGAGCAGTTCTTTACTCAGTGGAGATTTCAATATAGCGAGTCCTCCCAACAAGGTGGACATGAGAGCCAGGGTCTCCTTCCCCTTGAAGGGCCCTTGCTGATGAAAGTCTACCACTCCCAGGACCTGTGTCAGTGTTCAATTTAGCCCAGAAATGTGTTCACATAAGCACTGGACTTTAGGTGCTGTAAAGAAACTATACAGTCGGGGTCCTTGCCCTGCCTGCTTGATACACTTTTTATCGAGCCTCTTGATTTTGGCTGCCCGTGCTGTTTCTTGTTAAAACAACTCTGATCACAAATTTCAATCCAATTGCATTGCCTCAAACCGCTTGAAATGCAGCCCTAACCCATGCACCGTCACAACACATCTGACTAGGTACTTCCAAACTGCCACTCTACTCCCTGAGCTATGTGTTTTTCCTTTTACTTTTTTTCATGTTTTTAGAGAATAATTATTGACAAGGAAAAAACGTTTGCAACAATTTGTTAAAGGGAAAATGTAAGCCACGAGAGCATGTGTTTAGATTGAATGTTTGTATCAACCCCACCCCCACAACACCACCAAAAGTCACATGTTGAAGCCTTAACCTCTGCTGTTGGAGGTGGGGGCCTCTGGGAGGTAATTGGGTTTAGATGAAGTCTCAGGGATGGGACACCATTCATGGAATTAGTGCTCTTATATGAAGAGGCAGACAGACCAGAGCTCTCTCCGTCCACCAGGTAAGGAAACAGCAAGAAAGAGGCCATCTACAAATCAGGAAGAGAGTCCTTGCCAGGTACTGAACTTGCCATCACCTTAATTTTGGACTACCCAGTCTTCAGAACTTTGAGAAATAAAATTTTAAGCGACCTAATCTATACCATTCTTCTGTAGCAGATTAAGCTGACTAACGCATAGTGTGTCCCCATGTTCTTCTACTATTTTTTTGTGTGGGGGTGAATCTTCATTTAGGATACCTATATTAGAACTGCCTTTGATTCCTAGTAGTTTTATCCACTGGTGTTCTATATGACTGATTTCAAATATTTTTTTCTCTAAGATGTTTTTTTAAAAAAAAATAAGAAAACTATACGTTTTAGGGCATATTTGAAATACATAGGCACCTAGCTAATATAACATTAGGGTACTTATATAATTATAGAAAGAATCATAATCTTAACATATAATAGATAAGCCATAAAAATAAAAGCAAAAATTAATCATTTGTGTACCATGTTTCTGGCACAGAGTTAAAATTTCATATACCTTATCTCATGTTATTCTGTTAAGAACCCAGGAGAGAGTTGCCAATATTACTTTCATGATATAGAAGAGGAAACTGAAACTTATAGATGTTAAAAACAAGACAACAAACCAAAATAGAGTTATCTATTCTAAACTCCAAGTCATCAAACTGAACATTAATTACTATGTGGGCTTTCATGGAAACATAAACCAGTCAACCAGGAATCATCTAATCAGCGTTAATTAGTTCGTCTTTCTAATAGACCCTGGCCATCTCATAAAGGAAAGTAACCTTGAAATAACCAACCAGTTCCTTTGCCAAGTATAACTTCCTTGTTTTCACTTCCTTCTGACTATAATTCTTTCATTTTGTATAGTTCTTTGGAACTCCTTTTAATCAGCTAGATTGGATATTTCCCAATTCATGAATCATTGAATAAAGTCAATAAGCTCGAAAATTGAGTTGAATTTTGTGTTAACAGAGAGATTATGTAACTTGTTTATGGTAAAAAAGCACAGAGCAGATCTGCTCAGCCTCATTCCTGTCTAACTCTAAAGACCATATTCTTACATCACACTGAATCTGAGTATGAAACATTCATTACATCTTACCCATCTTTGAATGGTGGGGGAAAGAAAACAACCTGATTTCTTATTGCTTTGGATATGGTATATTGCCTTACATCTTAATATATTTTGTAGCTTAATTTAGGTTTACTTATATTTCTCTTTTAAAATTATATTTAAGTAGTGACCTGGTGCATGAAATTTGTGAACTCAGGGGGGTGAGGGGGTGGAAGGTGTCCCTCAGCCTGACCTGTGCCCTGTTACAGTAGGTGGGGCCTACCTCTTTGGGAGCCCCAAGATCCATAGCCCCAAAGGGGTAGGCCCCACCCACCCATCCATTGCTCTTCGATGGATTGCCCCAAAGAAGTAGGCTGGAGCTGGGGGAGGCCTATAGAACCCTGGGCTGGGCCATGGTAGAGGCCTGTGGACCTCCATGTGCCTGTGGACCCACAGCCAGGCCAGTGGCAGAAGGGCCTCTCCCTGCACCTGTGAACCCAGGCTAGGCCAGGCCCTCAGCGGAGGCCTCTCTGCCACTACCCTGCCCCTGTATCCAACACTGCAAGATCCCACCCACCCACGCCTGCTGAGCATGCAGCCTGCTGATTGGTCATTACTGTGACAGCAGCCCAAACAATTTGAATATTATCCTATTATTAGTATAGACTAGGGGCCCAGTGTATAAAATTAGTGCACAGGGTGTGTGTCCCTCAGCCCAGCCTGTAACCTCTCCAATCTGGGACCCCCTACCCATCCTGATAGGATTGGGCCTAAACAGGCAGTTGGACATCCCTCTCACAATCCAGGACTGCTGGCTCCAAACTGCTCACCTGCTTGCTTTTCTGATTGCCCCTAACAGCTTATGCCTGCCAACCTGATCACCCCCTATCCACTCCCTTGCAAACCTGATTGATGCCTAACTGATCCCTTGCCAGTCCAATTGTCCCCAACTGCCCTCCCCTGCAGGCCTTGTCACCCCTAATTGCCCTCCCCTGCAGGCATGGTCCCCCCTAACTGGTCTCCATTGCAGGCCTGAGTCACCTCCAACTGCCCTCCCCTGCAGGCCTGGTCGCCCCCAACTTCCTTCCTCTGCCAGCCTGGTCACCCCTAAGTGCCCTCCCCTACAGGCTTGATCACCCCCAACTTCCCTCCCTAGCAGGCCTGGTCCTTCTCCTACTGGCCATCTTGTGGTGGTGACCATCTTGTGTCCACATGGGGGCAGCCATCTTGTGTATTGGAGTGACAGTCAATTTGCATATTACTCTTTTAGTAGATAGGATAGAAGCCTGGTGCATGGGTGGGGCCAGCTGGTTTGCCCAGAAGAGTGTCCTGGATCAGGGTAGGGGTTCTCTTGGGTGTGGGGTGGCCTGGGTGAGGGGCATGTGGTGGTTTTCAGGCCAGCCATGCCCCCCGGTGACCCAAGTGGAGACCCTAGTATCTGTGATTTATTTATCTTCTATAATTGAAAATGTGTAGTTTTGAATGGAGGCTAGGGCAGGCCAGGGCAGGTGGAAGCTTGGTTTCCTCCATTCCTGGGGAAATCCAAGCCTCCTGCTCTCTCCATGGTCAGAGTCATTTTTGTTGGGATTTATTTATCTTCTATAATTGAAACTTTGTAGCCTTGAGTGGAGTACATGGCTGGCCAGGGTGTGGGGAAAGCTTCCTTCATTGCCAGGAAAAATCAAGCTTCCTGCTGGCTCCATGGCCGTAGCCATCTTTGTTGGGTTAATTTGCATACTTGTTCCTGATTGGATTGTGGGTGTGGCTTGTTGGTATAGCAGAGGTAAGGTCAATTTGCATATTACTCTTTTATTAGATAGGATTTTTCAAGCAAAAGGCTTGGGTATGAGTAGAGGATAATAGAGATTGGGGTAGGGGAACGAGAGATGCAGGTATAGTTACTGGAAAGTGATTTGGGTGTTGTAGCAGACAGACCTAAGGTGGCTTCCCAGGCTATCCCATTTCTTTATGCATATGGTGGCAAAAAGTTTATTGTCTCCAGTTAGTGAAAAGCAGAACTTGTAAGTGATGAACTTGTTTGTTTAGCTAAGGAGATTTCGAAGCAAAGTGTCAAAGGTACCATCTGGTTTCTTTCTTCTGCTTACAGTAAGATACAAGAGAGAAAAACTTAGGATAAACTGGTAAACAAAAGGGAACCAGGTCTTGATAAATTTGGAAATTCTTACCATATTAACATGGAAAAAGATGCTAAAATCCACACATCACTTCCGAAATCTTTGAATAAGAAAAGGCCAAAGATGCAACTTTGCTAAAACTTGAGGAAAGAAACAGAGTGTTCATTCATACAAAGGACCCTTTGAAGAAATTAAGTGTGTGCCTCATGGATCCTCTTAATCAAACCACAGAGCCTCCAGTGGGTTTGGTGGCATTGACCCTTATCCAGCTCAGCATGAAGCTAAAACAGAGAAAGGGTTAATTTTGAAAAAGATTTGTGGAGTTGGATTTTGTCAGGTAAAATTAACCCAATTGAAATCCAAAGGAGACCTACAAAGTTTGGGGGATGTTTATTTAAAAACAAAAACCAAAAGAAAACCCACTGTTCATTGTAATGAAAGGGACAGAGAGTACAAAATGAAAGAAACTTGTCAGATCTCCAAAATTCTACTAGTAGAATTCAGATTAACAAAATTATTCAGCTTCATAAGTGTGCTACCTTCCTTTAAAAAGAGCCCAGTGGGTGGAGCTCAGATCTTGAAGACTAATCAAGAAATGATAAATATTTGCCCAACTGCATTTCAGATCTACTGAACTATTGACCACTTTGTGCCTTCCATTGTCCCTCCTGTTTTGACTAGGATTGTTAAAGGGTGCCTCCTTGGCATAAAGACCATTGAACTGATTGTTTTAAAACAAACAAACAAACAAACGAATAAACTATAGATACAGGAGATCTAAATACAGTAGAAGTTACCCTTTTATAAGGGACATCTAAATTTCTGAAGGAATTCACTTTAGAAAAGGAGCTTGTACCATGAAGAGATCTGTTGTCAGAGACAACTTCTTCACCCGAGAGACTTATGTGAATGGCAAGGCAACCTTTGTTTACCAAACATTTCTTCCACTCACCTTGAGTTGCTTCTCCTCTCCTCAGCATCTTTATTTCGTCTTTAGCTGAAGATGGCATTTAAGGTGGTAGCTTGGGCCCTTTCAGACAGTTACTTGGTTTTCTTGGGTATTTCCCAGGTATATATGAGGTATACATGTTAACAATATATTTGTTTTTTCTCATGTTAATTTATCTTTTATTATAGGGGGGAATAGCAAAGAAATAAGAAAGGTAGAGGAAATATTATTTTACTCAGCTTATAGCTAGTATCCTATGTTAGCTTCACTATTTTAAACTATTGTTCTAGATGTTGATGGCTTTCTCTTTAGTTTTGCAGGTACACAGCAAATAATAGTGCCCAGGAACTGCACTTAACAGATCACAACCAGGAGTCTCATCTGCACTGGACCTGATATAGATGACGAGATTTTGGACTTTGGGCTTGATGAATGAATGAAACCCTTGAGAACCTTGGGAGGCAGTGAATGTATTGTTGCGTGTAGGAACATTCGGGGCCAGTGAACAGATTATGGGGGACAGACTATAAGATGGCTCTTCATAATCCCTTCCTCCTGGAGTACACTCCCTTGTATATTTCCTTCCCATTAGTTGTCGGCATGCCAAAGTGGAAAGCATGCTGCCAAAGCCACAGCAATCACGGAATGTATGGCACTAACATCCACCTCCCCTGTGGCTGTACAGGAAAATGAACTAGGAAGAACTATATAGAGCACAGTCAAGGTTCATAGCAAACGGTATTCTGGTCATTCATTTCAGAGAGCAGAGGCAAGTCATTCCCACTGCTGTCAGAGTAGGTCTTCATGGAGCCCTCCCACAGGATCACACCCTTGGTGTTTCCTTTCCCGTTCTTTTTTTCTCTGAATGTTCAGGTGTATTTTATTATTTATATCTTGTTCCTACTCCATACAATGTCCCATACAATGGACGGATGATGAGTTAAGGATATATAATCATCTCCTAGTTAGTACACAGGATATTGACAGCAAGGTTCTTGGTTTTAAACCCAGAGCAGTGGTCTCTGAGGCCTTGAGGCCTGTCTGAGCTAACGTTTAGAAGCAATGTGAGATTTTGAATCATCAAGTAGAGGAAAGCAAGATCCACATATGTATCATTAATGAGAAATATAATCCTATTATGTTAAGCCATTGAAATTGGAAAATTCTTACAGGACTAGTATAACCCTAAGTTGATGATTCTCAAAGTTATATTCATTTTTAGCTCCTAAAAAGCCTTTTTGAAACATCTTTTCCCTTAATCACTCCCTCCAATTAACTCATAACACCACAGAAAGCATCTGTATCTGTTTATGTACTTATTATAGGCATATCTGCTGCACTTGATGCATATTCACCCAGAACCAATTTTGTCCACTTGGAGGCGCTATTGCTCCAGTTAAGAATGCATGCCCTAAATCAGAGATTTTCAACCTTTTTTCATCTCAAGGGACCCATAAGCTAATTACTAAAATTCTGCAGCACACAAAATATATTTTGTGATGATTTGACAAAACATAGGTACAATTTTGTTTCATTTACATCAGATGGTTATTGTTATGTTGGCTGCTGTTGTTATTATTATTATTTTTTTATTTAACATTCTAAGGGAAAAGGAGTCAATGCCCTTGACTAAATAGCCAGGTACCGCATGTGTTAAAAATTCTTGCAACACACTGGTTGAAAATTGCTGCCCTAAAAGATTATCCTACTAATTTCTCCTGCCTCAAAAGACAAAAGAAAGATGTGTGAAATGAGCAATTATGGGAGGTTACCAGGAAAAGCAAGGTAAATAAAGGTAAGGTTTGTTATGTAGTTAAATTGGTACTCTCTCCACTGATAAAAGAGTTTCAGGTGACTAAGAGTCATCCTTCTCTTACAAGTACAAGAGAGACACACACCCTTATCAATGGATATTTCTTTATAAATGTGAATTTTCCATACCAAAATAAATAAATAAATAAAATTTTAAAAATGGGGGGAGGTAACTTCTGCATTTGGAATTTTTTGTGTGTATGTGTCTACAGATTCTCAAAAATTGATCAGCTCAAAATAATTCATGTACCAAAGAGGCATTTTTTGAGGTGGCATATTCTGCTACACTTCTCAACTTATGGAGAGGTTTGTTGCTAATGTAGCAGGAATTTAGGACATGATGGATCTAACAGTAATCAATACTTGATAGACAATTTCAATCCACACAGTCATTTTATCTTTCACAGTCAGACATTCAGTCTCCACTAAGGCCCTAAATCCAGAAGTTATACTACAGCGGTATACAGTTCTCTGCTGAAGATGGGGAAGATCTTATTCCAAAAACCCTAGTGGTCTGACTCACTTATTGGAATATTCCCAGGACTTTACACAATGTTCTTTTCTATAGCAGAGTTGGCAAACTACATGAGGGCCAAATCTGACTCAGGGCCTCTCTTTATAATTAAAATTTAGTTGGAACTTGGCCATACTCACTTGCTTATATATTGTCTATGACTGTGTTTGCACTACAAACATGGAGTTAAGTACTTAGCTATAATGGCAGGATGGAATAGTTGCACTACATCAGCAGAGCTTGCTAGTTGCAATGGAGACTCTATGGCCCTCAAAGCCTAACATATACACTATCTGGCCATTTGCAAAAACAGTTTGCTGACTCCTAAACTAAAGTATCATTGGTTCTGCTAGATTATATGACCCAAGTGGCAGAGCTGTTTGTACCACAGCCTACACCTGATGCTGAGCCTTCTATTCTAGATGCCACTTGAAATTGGCAGCCTTCTAAGTCACCTGATAAAGGGATCAGAGCAATATTTGGAAGAACATTAGGGGATGTTCTTCCAAAAATCCAAAAATGTCTACAAGCACTGTGCCTCTTTCTTTTAAAAAAAAAAGATATTTTTATTGATTTT
The DNA here is from genome assembly GCA_963924515.1 of Vespertilio murinus. NCBI lineage: Eukaryota > Metazoa > Chordata > Mammalia > Chiroptera > Vespertilionidae > Vespertilio > Vespertilio murinus. The sequence continues at coordinate 69,518,422 of OZ004708.1, forward strand.
AGAGAAAAAGGGAGAGGAAGAGATAGAAACATTAATGATGAGGGAGAATTATGGATTGGCTGCCTCCTGCACATTCCCCTACTGGGGATTGAGCCCACAACCTAGGCATGTGCCCTTGGCGGGAATCGAACCTGGGCCTTTCAGTCTGCAGAACAGCTCTCTATCCATTGAGCCAAACAAGCTAGGGCTATGCCTCCTTCTTGATAGCAGAAAGTTCCAATATCC